>JASMMZ010000006.1:18396965-18504325 GCA_038502455.1 Anisogramma anomala | reverse complement strand
TGGGGCGGAGGAGAGAGAGGACGGCCAATGAAGCAGGCGCGTGCGGATGGTTGTTGGTTTTTTTTCTTCTTTTTTCTTTTCTTTCTTTTGTTGGTAGCTGGCTTGCTGGCACGCTCTTGCTTGGTTGGTTGGTTGGTTGGTTGGTTGCTTGCTTGCTTGGTTGCTTGCTTGTTGGGCGCGCAAGGAACTACCGACCAGAGGTGCAAGAACCCTGCGGAGACGGTGGTGAGCATTAAGGGGGGGGATCGCTCGCGTAGGATGCCAAGCATCGACGCATGAGTCTCGGAGGAGGAAGAGGAGGCTCTGCCTCCGTACCTAGGAACGGTAGGTCTGTCTCTATTGGTCAGTGCAGTGCATCAGGGAGATCCCGACGAGAACCTGACAGGTGTAAGTTTTCATTCCCTTTTACGACGTGGTATGGGTAATAGAATCCCGTCCATATCATGTGCACATGGTTCGTGCAGCCACCTTAACAGGGATGCATTCCGTCCGCGCCGGTACCTGGCAGGGATGGTTTCCAATCAGTACGATACCGTAGTACGTAGTACTGTTACTTCGGCCACATTGCACAGTACTGTATACGGCGTTCAAGGTGGTACCTAGTGTCCTGTGGGGCAGTTCACGTTGACTTGCGAGCAGAGTGGATCAAGGAGGCAGCGGGACCTGGTTTTGATTGCCTTTGACATCTCGGCAGCTTTGAGCACGTAGGTAGACTACCGCACGAAGCCGGTGGCATTGAGGTCCGGCTGCTAGGAGATGAGAGCATCCAATATTGGAAATCATGAACTGTGTTGGGGTCTTTAATCTCGGGTAGGCCATGGGCCACGTGAAATGCTAGCAGTCCAGAAATCTTGCAGGTCATCTCCGAAATAATCCCATCCGAACAAGATAGCTTCATGATGAAGTGTACAGTGTGCAGTGTGCAGTGTACAGTGCAGTGTGCAGCGTACAGTGTCCAGGTGGTGCTGGTCTGCTGCCTCGCACTGTTGGTGGTGACTGGGAGCAGGGATGGTTAATCTCTCCGAGAGTCGGCTACTTGATCCGAGATGATACCGTATGTCGCCCACCTCTGCCTGCACCCACCTTCGCCGGCTTTTTGCCATGCAAATTGCCTATATTCAAAAGCCTACAACGCCTAGAGTAATTTAGCTAGAATTCTATAATAACATGTAAGTAATGCAGTTGTTTAAACATGTAACCTTTCTATAATTCCATATTATAAGGTTATAATAAGGTATTATAGCTTTATTCATAATTCAAAGTCTATTTATAATAGAAATAGTCTATTTAAGTAACTATTTATTCTCTACTCTTTCTCTTTTTCTTGATCAAATACGATAATAGCATTAGTTTTGCTACGCTATATTCTGTTTATAATAATTCTTTCATATTAATATTTAATTTTTTATATTAATCCACGTCATTAATTTTTTTTCCATAAATTAATTCTATTACTTTCGAATAACCATTATTCAACACCGTAAAATCACCACTAGAATAACCAACGAAACTAAACTTTGAAAAACTAGAAGATTACGAGGTTGTAACAATTTTAATACTTTATAATTTAACTTTGAATAACTATACAGTAATTATCATAATCTATAAAAATAACTTCATGTTGTGTACCATTCTTTCCTTAGTAACTACCAGAACATCTTCCTTTTATATATGAAAAGGCGCTTCACTTGGAATTTTTTTTCCTATTATCATTCAATTCGATTCTATTAACTTCATTACTTTTGATATCAACCCCCCCAAAATAGTTTACCAATATTAAATTAAATAATATGAATTTAATAATTAATCGAATTCTAATTATATTTTCATTTTTAAATAACTCTTTTGAATAGTATGAAGAAAGTGTAATTGTAACTCAATAAAACTGATATCTCTTTATCTCGAAATGATTTAAAGTTGGTTATTGAATATTGTTTTGATCGCAAAATATAGCTCATCTATAAGGTGATCAACTTAAGGCCGTCGCTTAAAGAGGTCACATATTATCTATAATTCTAAATAAAAAGGGGGAAAAAAAGGAAGTCTCTGTTACAAAACGGTTATGGGTTAGTATATAGGTGAGGATCATATGTCTTACGAGTATAAACGAATGTAGTATATGTTTGCAAGTAGGAGCGAAGCTGGTAATGCGTATATTAGTTTTAATTCCTTGATAGGAATTAGGCAGGCATTGGTTTCTAACATCATCTCCAGCCTCCTTATTGTCGGCGTTGATACTTTTACCGTTGATCGTAAAATGGCGTTTTTGTCATCAAATATAATTGTAGAGATACTGGTAGTAACGATATTAGTATTATTGATAAAGTTAACGCCAATAATAGCATTAATGCTGCTCTCCCCTTATAAATAAACCTCTTCTTTACGCTTAATTTTTGTGAAGTTTTTCCTTTAACAACAATACCTTTTTATCAATAATTTCACTTCCTGCCTTCTTTTTTCTCATCTTTTTTGTTTTAACACTCCGTTCAATCCGGTCGTATTAGAAGTCGCTATTAGTAGGCTTTTATCGATATAACATAGTCGATTCAAATCTTTATTGAAGCAACTAGTGTATTGCATTAAAGGTGATGACGTTTTCTTCTAAATTTGGTAGATGGCTAGCTGGTCTGCATACTAATATATATGGGCAACTGTTTGGCCCGTACTCTATATTGAATTGAATATGCCCTATACTTGTTTTACAGCCAATACAATTAACTTGAAATTTTTACGGTTAACTCACAATTAGCAGTTCATTTAGCTGAAATATAATTAATTTCTCTTTTAACATAAGCAACTTTTTTTGTATACGCGCTAAGATAACCAATCATTAATTTGTAGTAATCGCCAAAGTCTTTTTTATTTCTATAGGCAGTACCCTTGTTAATTTAAACTTATTTTATACTCTAATTAAGTTCACTCACAATCCTCTGCTTTATATTTCTAAGTATTAACTTCTATTACTTTCTTAAACAACTTCTTCGTTATAAACTTATACTTTACTAATCATGTACTATTTACTAGTAATCAAAGATACGCCGTTTTTATATATTATTACAATAAAAGTCTTTTAATTTACCAAGGTATCCCTATTCTATCGCATTACATAACGTTCGATCCATGTGTTACTTAATCCTTACGATTATTCTATTACTATCCACAAATTTTTTAAGGTGTTATTAAGTGTAATCCTATGCATGACTTCAGTAGTGTTCGAATAGTACTAGATGCAGTGTAGTAGGTCAACTTTACTGTAAGTAAAGTTGACTATACTAAACTACAAGTTGAGTGTATTGTTTTGTGTAGGTTTACTGTATTGTATGTAAGTCGAGTACAGTAGGCCATACTTCACACTAAGGCATGAGTCAAGCAATTGGCTATACAAATTAGTATGCAGATCGACTAGCAGCCTGCCAAACTTAAAACAATATATACACTACTTAACTACGCAATACTACTATTACTTCGACTAATCGAATCGACAATGTTACAATGTCTAAAGCCCTACCAACACTGATTAGTACTTATTAGGTTAAGCACAAATAAGATAAGTATAAGAAGAAACTACTTTCCCATTACGCTTTACGTTAACAAACGGCGGTTAGAGTAGAGGAAAGAATTTTTGAAAAGAGTCTTTATTAGTATTGCGCTAGTTTATAAAGGTAGGAAAATAGAGAAGACTTTTAGGTTGCGTTAATTTAAAACGGTAATTTGAAAGTAAGCCACGGTATCGCTATTTAAAAATACTAAGAAATCTTTACTGGATCGTTTTTAAAGACGTTGAAATTGACTGTTGGAAGTCTTAAAGTTCAGTAAGTTAGCAAGTGACTAAGTCAGTACTACTACGGGTGCTATTATTATAAAAACAACTAAGTCCTACGGCTAAATAACAAATAATATTCGATTTTTACCTGTAATAATAAACAACCTTTAATCTTACCCTTTATATTATACCTTTGCTCCTACTTTATTTATTTTTAATTCCCTTACGCTAATTTAATCGTTAGGACTTCTGTTTTAAACGAAAACACTAATAAAAACCAATTTGCGCTAAAAAAACCCACGTTACATAACTTCACGCTAAATTGCCAAGTTCTTATGAGACTCCATACCAAAACACCAAGTTCATATACCTAAAGATCACCAAGTTCTATGTAAGCCAAAATCCAAGATATTATTCAGTCAAAAGCGAATAGAGGTAATTAAAGACCTCGAATCTTACTTTATCAAATATTATAAGAAAAAACTTTAAGGGTACAATGTCAACAAAGACTTAACAGAAAAATATCTAGTTAACTTAATCGACTTTTATATCATCGACTATGATATAGGTGAAGACCTTGATCGCGGCAGCCATACTTTTTACAAATACCATGACTTTTTTAACTATTAGACTATTAACATGTAGAAAAAGGTTTAAAGAGGCGTTAGGTCGAAATTAAAGGATGAAATTTAACGCAGATGGATTTATGTAGCAGAAAAAAACTTTGCTAAGTTGTTCAACCCCCTCTATAATTTGGCTTAATCCAACGAATACCCCTAAAACCCACGCCTTAAAGGAGAGGGTGTTAAAAAACTTTAATGCCCCTATACTTGTTTTCTAGAACCTCCGCTTTAACCTTAACTAAATTAAGCCTTTTTATGCGCTAACGATAAGAAACTTGTCAACCTATTCAGTAGCTTAATGCCTTTACATAATAGCACAGAGTATGTTTTTAGCGGTGGTAGGGTATGTAAAGTAATGGTTGCCCACACAGCCAAAGGAATTGACGTTGATGTTTTACACCAGTTAATTAAGCAAGATAGTTAAGTCTCTTAAAACCTTTAAGTCCGTACTACCCTTTAGCCTTTTAATTGCCAAGTCCTTTAAAACCCTTTTCACAGAAGGTTTCTTTTATACGCAAAAGCTTATTATAAGTCCTATTATAGGACTTTATCCCTCGATCTAAGCAACTGGTAATTACTTTTAACACCGTATTTCGGAGGCTTTAAGACTTAAATTTCCAGGAAAAATTAATAAAGACTAGAATAATTATCTAGATCTTTCTCCAGGACCTGTTATAATAGTTAACATTAACTACAAGCTTTTTTCGGATTTCGTTAAGATTTGAAACAATATAAAAAAGTATAACGTGAAGCCTTATAATCTCCTCGATACGAAAATAATGCCCTTTTTAAATATCTGTTAGTAGATAAAGGTTTCTCTTTTAGGTTTTTACTTACTACTCCTCAGAATCTTTATAAGGAACTTTGGAGATTATTACCTAACCTTTTTAACTCAAGTAACTACCTTTTGCGAAGTTTATAATAAAATGAAAATACACTTCGAATACGACGTTTACTTCGCCTAATACCATATAAACTAGGCCACCACGCGGTAAATTATAATAATGGCAAAGAATAAAAAGAAGGAAATACTAATCAATATACTTAACCAGATACTTGACAAGCTTATGTTATATTAGTATGTAATGGTAAAAGCCTATGTTAGCAAAGCTATCCTTCGTAAATCGGTACGTGTAGTAGTTATAGGGGGTAGCAAGTTCAAATACACCTTATAACGCCTAGATATTACTTGCGAAGGCTTTTTTAGCTAGTTAAATTTCTCGCTTGCTACTGTAATGATACGTATACCAAACTTGTTTGATATATACTCTTAAGCCGGTAACTTCTCTAACGGCGATAAAGAAAACCGTACGGTAATTAATTAAGTTAATTGTAAATACGGTTATAGGCACCCTTAACTATTAATGTTTGACTTATCGATTATAAAATGGAGGCAGAATCCACGCTAACGCTAATAGATCTAAATCTTAAGCGGACTTATTAACCGTAAACATTATTATCGTAATAATAGAAAGAAATTAAATTTAAAGCAAGTTAAGTTATTAGTTAACTCGGCACCCCTTTGCTGAGAGAAATAATAAAAAGGTAATATACTGTATCCAGCACCCTACCACTTTTAAACAGGATTACTCAATTCAAATCGCATACTTCGAAGGCGATAAGCTAATTAATAGCGATAATACCCCTAAGTAAATTAAATGACATAATGGTACTGCTTTTAGAACGGCTTAGTAACTAACCTATCACGCTCTTTTGAATTATTTAGGTGGTAAAAACCCTTACCTTTGCTTTAACTAAGCTCTTAACCTCTTATATACCTTTAATATTCGCGATTATTATGTGGATTACATGTTTTAAGGTATTATGCCAGATATAGGGGTAAGAAGGTATTTAACAGGAAGTTATTCCTAATACGTAGCGTTGTGAAAGGAAAGTACAATAGCCACTAATATTAATCGTTACAATACTCTTAAAATTGAAATAAGCTTCGAAACAAGCGAGTAACTACCGTTACTAGGGATAATGGTAATTTAAACTATTGTAAAAGCGATTAATTTTCATATCATTAACTCCCTTACCCCTTTTTTTCTTCATTCACAAAATATAAAGACCCTCGGCGTTAATATCGACGTTAACGTAAAAGAATTAGTTAAAAAAAGCCAAATTTTTACCCTTGCCTTTAAGTGGGGGCACTTATGATTTTATCTTGAATAACTTGAAGTAGTGGTATTGAACTTGATGGAGCCGAAAATACGTTAATTACACCAGCGTTTTAACCACCCAGCCATTAATAAGCTTTATAAAGTTCTACAGTCCATAGAGTAAAAAGATGTGGAATACTTTTCTCTAAAATCTATTCAAAATCTTTGTTATTACTATCAAATTTCATTAAGCCCTTCAAAGATTTAAGTTTATATTAAAGGACTATAAAAACTTCAATTACGAGATTTTCATTAATATATTTTATTTAGATAATAAACTTATTTTCATGTCATTCATTCCGTAACCCTTTTTAACGAAGTGAAGTTTTTAAAGTCCCTTTCGGTAAAGATATATAGGAAACACTAAGAATGCTGTGGATTAATACGAACCTATGCTTACTTAATGTCGTCGTTTATGATAACGGTACTAATTTTGCGGCGGCGGAATTTAAGAAAGATGCTAAAATAATAGGTATCTAGTGTAAACAGGTATCTGTAAAGGAATATTGGAGTATTAAAAAGGTTAAAGGGGTATACACCTTACTTCGCCAAACGTATAACATCCTTATATTGGAAATTAAAAACTTTACGTATTCGGAGGCATGATTTTAAATGGTGGTAAAAGGTCTGAACGATACTATAGGCTATAACAACCTAGTGTTAATGCTATTAGTTTTTGGAATGTACCTATGTTTAACAAGTGAATCTCTGATATTAACAAGTATTTAAAAGCGTATTACGATTCAAGGTAAAGTATTAAGGGAACTACGAAGGGAATTGGCACGCCATTAAGTTAATAATTCCCTGAACACCAGAAACGGCCTTATAAAAATCGATGTATTTGCTTTACCTTTATAAAGTAAAGCCCTTATGGGGTGGAAGCTGGGTAAATGAAAGGGCACATATAAGATTTTAAGTGTTGTAAACTTTAAAGTAGTTGTTAAAATTGTTAACGGTTCTATATTTTTCAGAATTATATAAGTTGAGCCTTATATTAGGGTTATTATAGATAAAGAGTTTTAAGCTAAGCAACAAAGCTAATATAAACCTCCTTTACCTATTATCGATAGGTTAATAAAACGCCGCCGACTCGGACGATCTCCGAAGAAAATGAACATTAAAAAGGAGAAATATACACCGAACCACATTTATAATACTACTTAGGTAGGTAGAAAAGAGAAGGATAATAAAGAATTAGTACTAAAGTTCCGAATATAGGGGATTATTAAAACTTTCGATAAACCTTTTGAAAAAAGCGATAGAGTCGGGATTACCGGTTTAATAATTCGAAATGTTATATAATTTATGCCAAAGACTAATTTTAACCTTTAAAATCCGAATGCTAAGATTTTTAGGTTGAGGATTATCTACGAGGTTATAGGCAAAACCACGGGGCGACTGTACAAAAAGTTACGTTTAATCGTTTAAAAATACGGCGATCAAGGTAAAATTTGGATTTTTACGTAATCAAGAACGATTTAGAAAATGAATTAGCATTTAGTGGTTGTTTTGGTAGTAAATTTATTAGTTAAAATTAAAGGCAAGTTTATGCTCAATAGTTATAATATAATATAAGCTTACACATAATTAGTAACAGATTTACAACGGATTATATTATTAGAGTTAATATAGAAATTACGTGTTATTTATCTTTCAGGAACGGTAATGTGATATATTAAGCTATTATACAGATGAGTTAAAATATGCGTAAATTGGTTTCTGACCTACCAGTCGCATTTCAAACTTTGGTTAGCGATAAAGTCCTTGATATACGACCCGTTATTATTAGTAACGTAAGAGAAAGATTTTAGCTTAGTTAGTATACAAATTAATGATACCCTTTTCGTGAAAACGGCTGGCTTTGTAATATTAAAGTAACAAGTGATTAAGGACTTTAAGTTTTTGAATTACAAACCGGTTACGATGTTAGCAAAAGGTAGTTAATTTAACTTTAATAAATCGTTAATCTGTATATTTAGTATTAATACCGGTTTTGGCTTTTGTTAAAAAGATTAGGGTATTAATTTAGCCAGAATTAATAAAACTAACGTAATTAAGGTCTAATAGTATCTTGAATGGCGTTCCTATCACAACTTTATCATTATCTTATGCTAACCAAAGTTATTGTACGACCTATTAACCACCATACAAATATAAAAGCTAACAAATAAAAACTTGAACCGGTTGAATAAAACCTTCGAGTAGTAAATATGAAATTTAGACCAAGGAATTAATATGGTCACAATCGACTTATTAGGGGCTAAATTAATAATCTTTACGGATATGTTTTTCGCGAATAACACTAACCTTTCTTTATAAATAGGTTTTCTAATAACCTTCGTTAACAAAGATAGGCGGGAAGACCAATTTAGCATTATTAATAACCTAATTTTCTAGACCTTTGTTAAATGTAAGGATTATACGAAGCGTGTTAGTTTTGGAGGTTTATGGTATAATAATAGGCTTTAATATAGATATAACATCATAGAAGACCCTTAACCTTATTACCAGATAGTTGAAAATTCCTTTTATTCCGGTGATAATCTATACCAGCTCGAGAAGTCTATTCGAATATCTTTCGAAACTCAGAACCACCAGCAAAAAACGCCTGATAATCAACGTGATAACATTTTGTAAAGTCTAAAAATGGAGAGATATTATAGAGTTCCGATGGATCAATAGCAAAGACAATCCCACTAATGCTATGACGAAAGAATCACTAAATAAGGCCCTAAAAAAGCTTATAGATAGCAATAGGTTAACTATAAGTATCGAGAGCTACGTTAATAGGCTGCCTGGCAAGCGCAAATCATATGATAGCAGCCAGGAATATATTGGAAAACTGGAAAACTATTTGAGAATTTACGATATTGACTTGTTTAATTAACATGGCTAAAGTGGAGGATTGGCACGGCTAAAGAAGAGGTTTGCAAAGGTTCGTAGCAGAAGAACTTTTTATAGAAGTCGAGTATAGTAGGCCACACTTTACACTAGGGTACAGGCCAAACACTTAACCATACAAATTACTATGTAGACCAGCTAGTAGTCTGCCAAACCTAAAACAATACATCCACCATTTGACCACGAAATACTACTGTTACTTCGACCAATTGAATCGACAACGTTGCAATGTCTAAATCCCTACCAACAAGTGGTGTTATTTTTAACATCAATCTATTCAAATGAATTAAACTCTTAAATATTAAATGCCTTCTTTAATACTATTACATTTGTCATAAAACGTTTTTCATTGGTTATTTCTAGCCTCAAATAGCACTCAGAAAAGCTCCGAAAACTAATATGAAAGATTATAGATATCGAATATAATCCCATTTATTTCGTAATAATTCTTAACATATCGTTGGTTACTATTACGATATCCAATTCTTATATTGTACTATAAACCTTCGATACCAATACGCCTTGTATTATACGTTTGCACTTAATTAATATCCAATCTATAAGGTTTCTAATAATCTCAAATTTCCCGTTATACTTATCTTTATTGACGAATGTTATAAGGAATTCAATTTAGAGGACAATGTTGGTATTATTGATAAAAAATCCGTCCACAAAAAGCATTAACTTGGCTATCATTGAGTCTCCTAATATT
The DNA here is from genome assembly GCA_038502455.1 of Anisogramma anomala. Lineage (NCBI taxonomy): Eukaryota > Fungi > Ascomycota > Sordariomycetes > Diaporthales > Gnomoniaceae > Anisogramma > Anisogramma anomala. The sequence goes on along the minus strand of JASMMZ010000006.1, from coordinate 18,494,164 downwards.
ATATTAATATCTTTACTCGAATTACTCATTCGCTACAAAATTAATTCATTTAACCAATTAAAATATTTATTTCTAAGATATTAAACTTATATTGTAATCAATAATTCATATAATACTTCCGGTTTATATAATGTAGTTATGTAAGCTATTTGATCCTTTGACTTCAGATAACTTTACGGGTTTACCTCATAAGTTTTGTTAATTTTCTCCAGAATCGTAACTTAACCTTTTGAATATAATATAAGGCATTTATTACAGATGTTATTAATACTATGGATACTAATTAACGATCCGATAAAATCAAGTTATATATCTTGAATTAAAGTTTCAATAGACTTATGGTTCCAGAAGCCTAAATCTTTAATTGCACGTTATCTGTCGGTAAGGTCTATACTTATTCATGTGAAGGTAAATGAGTAGAAGAGTAATCGTTAGATTAGTATTGTAGTAAAAGATAGATCAGTCAAAAGAAGAAGCATCCAAAGAGTGCACGCCTCATGTAAGAGCTTATAAGCTCTCGCCCATAGCGTACCACTCTACAACGCTCCTTCTAGACCGCGCTATGCATGATGCACTCTGAGAGTGCAATCTACAGCGTGTCACGTTATCATACACTCTGTAAGAGTGCAGCCTACAGCGTGCCATGTTATCGTGCATGCTGCAAGAGTGCACCTTGCAGCGTGATGCACTACCACCTAAATATACTAACTATAGTGATATATAATAATATCCACATTATCCAAGTGTTGCAAAGACAGTATTTCCTAGAAAAAGTGTTTTTTAAATTTATATACTAATAACACCGCAATTTTTACTTTATATAATATATACACATAAATTAACTATTAAATATGATTGTAGCTAGCTTATTACTTAATGGTATTTTATACGTTGAAAACTAATAAATATTAACTTTAAGCAATCAAACAAAAAAATTGTATTACTATTTTAATTGAAAATTTATACTTTACCTTCCTTTCTCCTGTGAAAAATTCAACAATATAATTCGCTAAAAAGTGGTAAAATAATTACGTGTACATTTACATAATATCACGCCTATTAAGAATAAACTTACAGTTTACACTAATAGTTCAACTAACAGAAATTATGACGATGAAATATTGTTTAAATTTTGAATTATAAACGACTAAGTGAAAATTTAACTTATGCCTTTATTACCTTATTTCGAAAAGATTAACCTTAAATTTTAGTAGGGCCGTTCTATAGTTCTACTTTGAACCTCGTAAATTATTTTTAACTAAAAGGAATTTACGTTTTGTCTTTCGAGTTATTTTAATAGCGCAAGTTAAAATATGTTACAAGAGAACTATTTATCTCAACTCGTTTATTTTCTTTGAAATCCTTGCTCGATGTGTTCGTAATACATTTAAAGCGAAATTTAAAAACTAGTTCTCTATTAAAAGTTCACTCTTCCAATATATACACTTTCATATATATCCTTCCAAATTTGTAGTCTTTATTAGCATTATAATCTTTCATTTATAGCCTCATTTTATATAGTCCTTCATAACGTTGTCATTTTATAGGTTTATTAATGATTAATTCAAAACATTAATATTAACTACTTAGTTCTAACTAAAACATTTATCGAACTTAAGGAATTTTTCACACAATATAATCTATGTAATATAAAAATTAACAAAACTGTTAATAGTTTTAACCATTACCTTTGGATTAATGATACTTAATATCTTGTGAGATGTTTTTCATTTACATCGCTCTCTTCACCTAATAACTTTCCTTTGAAAAGGTCGAATAATACGATTATTTTCGATAATCCGTTTCTAGTATTATTAGCATTATTGATTTAACAACGTACAGATTCCTTCCTTAATTTCTTCAAAGATTTACTATATACCACAGCTTGTTCTTAGGTATTTAACGATAGTAACGATTTAGTTGTTATACTTAAATAGGACCCAAATACTAATAAAACAAGTACTAAACCGTTAAGACCAACAATAATATTAAAACGTTTCACCATCATCTGTAATTTTACCTCAACACCTATAAAAGAGTTGATATCTATCATAGATACATAGTAATCTTTACAAAAAAGTACGTATACCATTTTAAATTTACCAAATCCCCTATAGACTTTAATAGAGATTTATTTACGCTGAATCCTCATCGACTTCATATGAATTTGAAATTATATCGCAATAAAGTTGATAACAATATCGTAAATAATACATCTAAAAATCTCAGACAGTTGTTAATCCACAATATACTTAACGCTTTCTATATTTCCATTACTGTAATAGTTTTCAGGAATTGGGCATCATAAAACGCTGTTACAAAGTTAAAGACGAAAATTATAAGCCTGCTACCCAAGTAAAATACGTTAACAAAAACATCAAAATGAAAGTCTCAATATCTTTTCAATATGAATTTAAATTTAAAGCAGATTTAAAAGCGAGTTTATAAATACTAACGAAGTTTTTCAATCGGTTGGAACGTAAATAAATCTATAGTTTTATAAACGGTTTCTTCGAGGACTTTATACAATCTATCAGTCTCCAAGTAATTAAACCGTCTATGTAATTAATAAAATGCTAATACGTTTGAATTTAATACCGTTAATTATAACCTTGAAAAGTGAAACTATGAATATTAATATTGAAAACAAAATGAAAAACTTTGACGGTTATCTTGAATCAATTCATCAATTAAAACAATAAAGTTAATACCGAAGTTTAAATATATTTTAGGCCTAAAAGTATGTGAAGGATTTCAAAATATGAGAAATAATAGCCCTTACAACTATAATTACAGTTCTTAATCCAAATAAAAAGAGTTTTTTTTTCTCAAAGTCAAATCCAACTCCAGCCTTACTAACATCCATATAATCAAGTTCTATAACAGTATTAGTATCCTTTCGCAATATGAAGTATATCAAATAACCTCTTATTCAATATATAGTTACATTGAAGTCTAATATAATACCTTAAAAGACTTCGTATAACGATTGCAAATGGTAAACAAATACGTAATTATGGAATCGTCATCTTTATAAGTATAATAATGATATTCACTTATCAAAAGATTTTAAAAAACGTAGTCGGCTAGTTATTATGGTGTTTGAAGGCCAGAGATAAGATCTTTATGATAACCAATAGCCTTCAACATATCGTCTCTAATTTTTACTATTATATATTCAAAGTTTATAACGAGTTCAATATATTTCCATTTCAAAATAAAACAGTATTAAGTATAATATATCACATACTTCTTTCTACATTTAACCAAAACATTACATATTAACCAATAACTGTTGTTACATATATTTAACACATTAAGCGATATTTGAAAGAACCTTACGATATTAACTTCAAGAATATTGGATAATGTATCCTCCTTCTTATGTATGTTACCGTTTCAACTTCAAATCTAAGGTCTTTTACTAACATAATTACTTAATCATACCGTATTCACGGTCAATATAATGGGTATATGAGGATTTTTATCTTAATTGATAAAGTTATGAGCTTTAAGGTACATATTTACTGAGCTTTACACCTGTATTATTATGGTAATAATAGAACAACTAAATTGCCTAAAGAAGCCTCTATAAGTAGAATCAAGGCATTATGAAGCGTATTTTAACTGTTTATAACCCGTAACGATATAGCGAATACAATGATATAATATATTTTTGGAACACTCATATTGTCCAACAGTTATTAGCAAAATATCAACCTATGAAGCACCTAATTAAAAAGTCTATCTTCGTTTCCAACAATTTCTTATACTACAACAGGTAGAACCAATTCATGATATTCTAATTTATATAATACTAGATGGAATTAACATCGTACTTGAAGTAACTTTTAAAACCATTATAAATCTTAAAAAACGACAACTAATTCGTTTAATACCGAAGACGATCATCTTGAGTTTAACCGGTAAGAATATTAGAAAAGAGAGAGTGGAAACTTAATAACTTAATTCTTATCTAATAACAAATGTTTAAAAATTATCATGATTTGATATCTAGGAAGTTATACAACTTACCATTATATTTTTTCTTATTTTATAAAATCTTTATGAAAGTTGTGATTATTATGTAATCCGTATCCACCATAACAAAATCACAAGGGGGGAAATTATTATACAGGTCGTATGACTCCTTTGAATCTCATAACTGGGGATGCTGTAAAAATTGATAATAATATTAGTAAGAAAGCTAATTACCTTAAGCAAAGTTTAAAAGGAAAAGATATTGATTATACACACCATTAGTTCGCACATATAACCGTTCCTTTTTTATGATTAATACTATTTGAAAACCCACTAGAACTATACATACTATAGGATTTAACGATTCTTGTAGATATGATAATAATTATACTAGTGTTAAATAGCTTTCTCATAAGGTTATTACTTAATCGATTGGTGGATTTAAGGATTTACTACTTCCAAATAAATTAAGTAGTTATCGCTTTACGTTATTTAGGCAAATGGGTTGAAAAAAATCTAAACTTAGGAAATATCTTACTAATGTATTTGAAGTTGTTAAGGAACACTATAGCTATTAATAACTTTACTTTTGCCTTCATGTACCCATTAAAAGTCTTTATCTGTAACGCATTCATGCAATACCTTTACCGGATTTCTTTTCTTTACTTTCATCATTCAGAGGTTAATCTTGCGATTATAAAATTAAATCTTCAACATTATGTTGACCTGTTTATCTATTTTATTCTTTATGTCCAAGGTTTATTTGATGAACAATTCACAAAAGTGGACGAAGACAATGATTATTTCATTGGTTTCTATTAAGTTTAAGTCGAAAATCAAGTGATCAATGACGTCGGCAGGATCTTATAATATTATAGTCTAGTAGTTGTCTATGAACCAAAAGTCATTGTTGAAATACTTAACGAATATGGTTCCTAGAGTCGTAATTACCTCATTTCTAACGGGGTGAGTAACGATATTGATCTTAGAGTTTTCGGTAGCAATCATAATGATTACTTATTTCATTAATGGATGAAAATAAAAATCAATATAAAACGGTAATTTATAAATTGTTTTCTACCGAAATTGTCATTGTAAGAGTGTTTGGGACATAGTGGTTTGAGATTGGAAATTTATAATAGAAATAATTATAATGACTAGGCCGTTTGTTAACTTTAGTAACTTAATAACTTTGGTAGTTGTTTCGAAAGTTGAAGACTTGGTAATTTAAAAATCTTGAATACTTTTAGGGGTTAATCTCAACACTTTTATTTTTCAAACAAACTCAATTAAAACATCTCAAAGGTCTTGACGATACAGTTGCTACTTCTGAAATACCGCGAAGACTAACTCCATTTAAAAGCTCTCCCTATTTTATTACTGCGAAAACTGGCATAATCTTGTAAAGGTACTTCGCAAAAATATTTCCTCTACTATTGAAATAGTAGTAATTGTAGTCCAGTAGGTCAACTTTACTTACAGTAAAGTTGACTATACTGACTGCAAGTTGAGTGTATTTGTTACGACCCAAGCATAATGGCGGGTCAGGAAGCAAGCTAGCATGCAACTGGGCTACTTAGAGCTTGAAGTCCAACACATCAGGCGGGGAACACCTCTCCTTTGTTAGCAGGGAAATGACTAAGCCAATCACGTGATTAGGATCAGTGGGATCAGTACTGATACAAGTGATCCAGGATCAGCGGGCTCAGCATTGATCCAAGGGATCCAGTACTGAAGACGGTATGAAGGCACGGATATATAAGGACACGGTCATTACCACATAGATAGTATTTCCTTCATAGCTCTTCAGTTGTCAATATAAGTATTCAGTCTAAAAACCCAGGGTTAGGGTTAACGCACGGACGCATAGGATATGTTGGATATGTTGCTATCCAAGCTATCYAGTACTGAAGATGGTATGAAGGTACGGATATATAAGGACATGGTCATCACCACACAGATAGTATTTCCTTCATAGTTCTTTAGTTGTCAATCTAAGTATTCAGTCTACACATCTGAATAGCCTCAGGGCTTTTGATCATTACTTGCACGGTTGCGATATTGTTCACTCAGCACCTCTACTACCTTCTTGATAACATAAACCCTCTGACACCTTCTATATACTCACGGGTATTTAGTGTGATCATAACAGTATTGCTTTGTGTGAGCCTATTGTATGGGCTGTAAGTCAAGTACAGCATGCGCCTATTTCATACTAGGGCACGAGCCAAGCAATTGGCCATACAAATTACTGTGCAGACTGGCTAGCAGTCTGCCAAACCTAGAATAATACATCCACCACTTGACCACGTAATATTACTGTTACTTCGACCAATCGAATCGACAAAATTGTAACTTTTAAAGCCTTAACAATACTGGTCAGTGTTTATTAAGTTAAGTATGGATAAGCTAAGTAGAAGAAAAGGCTACTTTCCAGTTACGCTTTACGTTAATAACGGCGGTTAGGATAAAGGAAATATTTTTGCGAAGGGCCTTTACTAATGTGTTAGTTTTTACGGTAATACACAAAGAAGACCTTTGGGTTGTGCTAGTCTCTATGGCAGTTTAGAGGTAACGACGGTCTCACTATTGAAAATATCAAAAAATCTTTACGGATCTTTTTTAATAACGTTAAGATTGACTATTAAAAGTCTTAAAGTTCGGCAAGTTGGTAAACAGCTAAGTTGGTCTTAATGTGGGTACTGTTACTGTAAAAACGACCAAGTCCTATAGCTAAATAATAAACTACCTTTATTAACAATAATAAAAGACTTTCAAACTTTCCTTTTATACCAAACCTTTGCCTTTACTTTACTTTTTTTTACTTCCCCTACATTGATTTGATCGTTAAGAACGTTACTTGAGGCGAAAATACCAAGAATTGCCAAGTTACATTGAAAAAACAAAGTTACGCGACTTAATGTTAAATTGTCAATTTTCCATATAACTTGACACCAAAAATACCAAGCTCTATAGTAGCTAAAACCTTAAGATAACACCTAATTAAAAGCGAATAGAGGCAATTACAGCCCTTATACTCTTTTTAAAAGCATTACGATAAAGATCTTTGAATGTATGATGTCAACGAAGATTTAATAGAAAAGTACCTAGTTAACTTTGTCGGTAGCTATATCGTTGATTACGATAAAAGGAAAGACCTTAACCAAGGTAATCGTATTTTCCGTAAATACTGTAAGTGTTTCGACAACTAAATTATTAATATATGGAAGAAGTTTTAAAAGGGTATTAAGTTAAATTTAAAGGTAAAATTGGAACAACGAGGGATATATATGCTAGATAAGAACTTTACTAAGTTTGCAGAATCCCTTTTCAACCTAGTCTAGCTCAAGAAATACCCTTAAAACTTAATTCCCAAGGGAAATGATGTTAAAGAACCTTAACACCTTTACATACGTTTTAGGGAACCTCTCTTTTACCCCTATCTAAGTTAAGTCTTTTTACGCGTTGACGATGAAGAACCTATTAACTTATTCGGCAGCCCAATACCTTTACGTGATAGCGCAGAGTACTTTTTTAGCGGTGGCAGGGCACATAAAGCGATAGCCTTTAACTCGACTGGAAGAATTGATGTTGACGCTTTTTACTGGTTAATTAAGTAAGATTGTTAAATCCCTTAAAACCTTTAATTTTTTTTTGCCCCCCAGCTTTCTAATTAAAGCCGTAAGCTCTTTATTAGCATTTTTACGGAAGGTTGACCTACATACGCAAACCTATTACAGGTCTTACCATAGGACTTTATTTTTTCGGGTCAGGCAACTGATAATTACTCTTAACACCATATTTAGGAGGCTTCAAAGCTTGAATTATAAGGAAATACTAATAAAGATTGGGATAATTATCGCAACCTTCCTCCAAAACCTGTTAATATGGTTAATATTAACTACAAGCTTTTTACGGACTTTGCCATGATTTAGAATAATGAATTGAAGTATGACGAAAAACTTTATAACCTCTTCTATACGAAAATAATACCCTTTTTAAACATTTGAAGTAAATGAAGATTTCCCCTTTTGAGTTTTACTTATTGTTTCCTAAAATCCTTACAGGGTACATTAGGGATCATTACCTGATTTTTTTAACCCAAGCAACTACCTTTCCTAATACTATATGTACTAGGCCACTACAAGGTCAACTACGATAATAACGAAAAAGAAAAGGGAGTAAATACTAATGTAAATTTCGAATTAGATATTTAACATGTTAATTTTATAATAATAGGTTATAAAGAAAGCTTACGTTAGTGAAGCTACACTTCGCAAGTAGGTATGGGTAGCTGTTACAGGCGTTAACGAGTTTTAATACGCCCTGTAACACACAAATACCACCTTTAAAGTCCTTTTCAACTAGTTACGTTCCTCGCTCGCAATTATAATAATGCATATAACAAACTCGCTTAATATACACCCCTTAGCCGGCAACTTCCCTAATGTGGATAAAGAAAACCTTACGGTCATTAATTACATTAAACATAAATACGGATAAAGGCGCTTTTAACGTTCAAGATCTGGCCTAACATCCCTAAACTAAAGGTAATAACCACATTAGCACTAATAGGGTCAAGATTTAAGGGGACCTGTTAACTGTAAAAAATATCGTCGTAATATTAGTAAAAGATGTTGCATCTGGAGCAAGTTTGAATATTGGTTAACTCGCCACATCCCCGACAAACATAATAGCAAAAAGGTAATATACTATATCCAGTACCCTATTATTTCCGAACATGATTACTTGGATTATATTATAAACTTCGAGGGAGACGAGGCTATTAACAGTAACGATACCTCTAAGAAAATTAAGTGGTATAAAAACACTGCTTTTAGTACGGCTTAGTAACTAGTCGACCACGTCTTTTTATACCGTTTAGGCAGTGAAAACCTATATATTTGCCTTAATTAATCCCCTAACCCCTTACACACTTTCAATTTACGCGATTGTTACGTTGACCACACATTTTAAGGTATTATACCAGATATAGGAGTAGTACGGTTTTTAACAAGAGGTTATTCGCAGTGGGGGACATTATAAAGGGAAAGTATTACGGCTACTGAAATTAATTGTTACGATGTTAATAAGGCTAAAATTAACTTTGGACTTAGTAAAGACCTACAGTTATTAGGGATTACGGTAATTTAAATTATCATTCGATTAATTACATTCCATATCCTTAAGTCACTTACTTCTTTCCTTATTTATCTAAACGATATAAAAATCCTCGGCGTCAAAGTTAACGTTAACGCCGATAAGCTAGTTCAAAAAGACTTAAGGTTTCCCTTCGCCTTTAAATAGAGGTACTTATAGTTTTATTTTTAAGGCGTAAAGGTAGTGGTATGGAATTTAACGAAGCTGAAAATACGTTAATTATACCAGTGTTTTAACTACTTAGCTATTAATAGGTTATACAAATTCCTCAAGTCCGTAGAGCATAAAAATTTGGAATACTCATCCTTAAAAGCTATTAAAAAACTTTGTCGTAACTATCAAATATATTTCCAAGCCCTTAAAATTTAAAATTTATATCAAAAGACGATGAAAACCTGAAGGTCTTTATCAATATGTTTTACTTAGATAAAAAGCCTATTTTCCACGTCGTTAACTTCGTACCATTTTTATAGAAATGAATTTCTAAACTCATTATTAGCAAAAGATACATAGGAAACGCTAAGGTTATACTAAATTAATATATGGTTGTTCTTACTTAACGTTATAATTTAAGATACTAGTACCAATTTTATGGCGGCAGAGTTTTAAAAAGATGTTAAAATAATGGGTATTTCGTGTAAATAGGTGTTTTTAAAGACCTGCTAGAGTATTGAAAAGATTAAAAGGGTATACGTATTACTTCGTTGAGTGTAAAATATTTTTACGCTAGAGATTAGAAGTTTTACGGATCTAAATTCTCGTTTCAAAATGGCGGTAAAGGGAATAAACGATATTATAGGCCTCAATGGCTTAATGTTAACGTTGCTGGTCTTTGGAGCATACCCACGCCTAACGAGTGAATCTCCGTTATTAGTAAGTACCTAGAAATATGATATGGCCTACAGTAAAGCATTGAAAAAACTTCGGAAAAAATCGGTACGCCGCCAAGTTAATAACACCCTTAATACCAGGAACAGCCTTACGATTATCGAAATACTTGTTTTTCTGTTATAAATTAAAGTCCTTGTTTATCGATAGCCGGGTAAATAAAAGTATTTATACAAAACCTTAAGTATCGTCAACTTTAAATTAGTTATTGAAACTGTTAATGGCTTCGTATCGTTTTTAATTACCTAGGTTAAACCTTATATTGTGGCAACTAACGATAAAAACTCTTAAAATAAGTAATCGAGTCAATACAAACCTCTTCTACCCGTTATCGATAAGTCGATAAAACGATATTAGCCTAATAACCCCCGAAAGAGAAGAATACTGAAGAGGAGGAATATATACTGGACCGTATTTATAATATTACTTGTGCAAATAAGAAAGAAAAGGATAACGAAAATTTGGTACTAAAGCTTCGAGTACAAGGCATTATCAAGACTTTTAGCAAACCCTTTGAGGAAAGTAATAAATTAGAGATTAACAGCTGATTAATTTATGGAGTTGTATAATTTTTACCGAAGTCCAAATTTTACCTTTAAGACTTAAATATTACGATCTTTAAGTTAAGGATAATTTAAAAGGTTTAAGGTAAGACTATAGGGCGACCGTACGAAAAGTTACGTTTAATTGCTTAAAGATAAAGTAATAAATATAAACATTGAATCCTTATGTAATCGCTAACGATTAAAATATTAGTTAACTTTTAGTGGTTTTTTTAGTAATAAGTTTATTCGCCAAAATTAAAGGTAAGTATATATTTAATAGCCGAGATATAACGTAAGTATTTACATAGTTAGCAACCGACTTATAGCGGATTGTTTTATTAAAGTTGTCATAGGAACTCGGTGTTATCTACTTTCCGAAGACGGTAATACGATACATTAAGCCACCATAATAACTGGCTAAAGCAGGTGTTTATTGGTTTTTAACTTATTAATCGCACTTTAGGTTACAACTAGGTATAAAGTCTTTGATATACAACCCATATTTACTGGTAATGTAAAAGAAGGACTTCGGTATAATATGTATATAAACTAGCAACACCCTTTTCGTTAAAACGGCTGGATTCGTAATATCGGAATAATAGGCGATCAAGGACTTTAAGTTCTGGAATTATAAGCCGATTACGACGTTAATAGAGGGTAAGCAACTTAATTTCAACGTATTGTTAATTCTTATACTTAGTATTAATACCAGATTCAATGTTCGTTAAAAGGGCTAAGGCGTTAACTTGATTATAATCGATAAGATTAACGTAGCTAAAGCTTAATAGTATCCAGAACAACGTGCTTGTAGAAGCTATATCGGCACCCTATATTAACTGGATGCCTTTTACAATTTATTTATTACTACTTAATCATAAGATCCGACAGATAAAATCTTTAACCAGATAAATAATGAGCTAAAGTAATAAATACCACACCTAAATCAGGGGATTAATATAGTTTCGATTGACCTATCGAAAGTCAAATAAGTAATATTTGCAAACAGGGTTTTTAGAAATAATACCAACTTATTCTTATAAATCGTTTTCCTAATAACTCTCGTTAATAAAGAGAAGTAGGAAGATTAATTCAGTATGATCGGTAGCCCAATTCACAAAACCATCATTAAATATAAGAGAATTACACGATATGTGTTAACTTGAAAGATATACGGTATAATAACAAGGTTCAAAGTATATATAAAACTATGGAAAACCCTAAACTTTATTAGTGAATAGTTAAAGATTCCTTCTTTTCCGGTGATAATTTATAAAAATTCATAAATCCTGTTTGAATTCCTTTTTAAGTTCGGAACTATGAGCGAAAAAAGCCTAATAATTGACATAATAACACTTTATAAAGCCTATAAAGGCAACGAAATCGAGGAGTTCCGATAATTGAATAGGAAAAATAATCCTGTTAATGCTATAACGAAGGAATCGTCGAACAAAACCCTTAAAGAGTTTGTAAATAGCAATATACTAACTATACATATCGAAGGATACGTTAATAGATCGTCCAGTAGGGAAAATCACGTAAAGATAGTCAGGGATGAACTGGCAAATGAAAATATCATTAGGGATTTAACGATAAGGACTTACTTAATTAATACGGTTGAAAAGTTTATATAGACCTATAGGGGAAAAACTTTTTGTGTGAATCGATAAAGTTGAACCTCAAAGTCGTAGGGCAATCGACGGCAATTGGAGTTAATTTGGGTGAAATTTAATGTAAAATTCAACTGGAATCGATGGGAGTCCAGCTAGTTAATGAGGTCGCAATTTAACGGCTACCGGAAAATATTAGTTAACCATACTGGTGTACGCGTACAAACCAAAAAACCGTCAGTATTGAAATAAAAGTAATTTTAATGCAGTAGGTCAACTTTGTTTATAGTAAAGTTGCCTATACTAACTTCAAATTGAGTGTATTATGTTGTGTGGGCTTACTGTATTTGCTGTAAGTCAAGTACAACATACGCCTACTTCACATTAGGGCACGGGCTAAGCAATTAGCTATACAAATGAATGTGAAAACCGGCTAGCAGTCTGCTAAACCTAAAACAATACATACACCACTTAACCACGCAATACTACTGTTACTTCGACTAATTGAATCGACAACACTGCAACGTCTAAAGCCCTATCAACATCTACCTTACCCAAAAAAAACGTAATAACCAAAAAATCACTTCTTTTTCTACTTAGCTTATCCGTACTTAACCTAATAAGAATAAATAAATATTTGTAGGTCTTTATCTTTACAACATATTCTATGGGAACTGTAGTATAACTATAATATTATATTAAGAAGTGTTAATGTGGTTATTTCCAAATTTAGCAAACCACTAGCCAGTTTATACCCTAATATGTATAAGCAACTGCTTAGCCTGTGCCATATTTTAAATTGAGCAGTACTTGAACTTGTCTTTCAGCCAATACAGTTAACTTGCAGTCAGTATAGTCAAATTACAATCAGTACAATCGACTTAGCTGTATTTAAATTGATTGCTGTTCCAATATTATTGAAGAATAACGCTACCTATTGAATCAAATACTATAACTACTAGGATTATAATAACGAGATATCTCCTACAACTAATTGGTTCAAAACTTATTTAATCTTTACAATTACAATTTGTTGGAGATTATGAAAGTTATTCCTAAGCCATCTGTAATACTACCAAAAGTTTTAGCTTCCATATATCTAGAATATATATATTTAATGTTTTATTGAAAAGGCTTAACATGATTGAATCATTCAATATTCTAGATTATAATGTAGTATTTGGTTACATATAAACAATTCATTTCATAATAAGAAAACTTGATAATATTATAATACGTTTATATACGTCGATATAAAACTGGATTGAAGATGTTTTTCTTAATATATATATGAAACTCTTGATTTAAAACATTATATAGAACTTCGATATAAGGTTTATTTATTAGAAAAGCTTCAGAATTAGTATAAATACAAAAACTATAGACTTGTAATAATAACATTATTTAGGTTGAAAAGAAGGAAATTTCCTAAAAATAAAAATGGAACTTGTACAAAAAGACGTAGATTGTTTATAAAGGAACGTCGAGTGATTAGGAACTTTTAATTTTTATATTGTTGGCAATTCTTCGGTGGTCGCAGTTGCTGAATCGAAGTGTTGGTCGAAGCAATAAGTTGTATAGATATCAAACTGAATGTAATGTAAGTTTTAAGTTGTGCAAACCGTTAGCCGGTTTATACCCCAAAATTTATGAGTTTTTGTTTAGCCTGTGCCTTGAATCAAATTGGATATTGTAATTATTGATATTTAATACATGTTAACACGCGTATCAGTACTGGCAGCGGTTTGTTTTATAATCTTGGTGATGGTACTATAACGTTTTATAATATATTTGTTTGGTAACAGTATACTATTATTACTTGTATATTCTTTTAATAAATTTATAATCAGAAGATTTATTATGTTAATTGTTGTTAACAATTCTTTTTAAATACAAAATAAGGATAGTTCTACTAATTTTTCTTATTAATAATAACTATTTTAGCAACGTTAATCTCCTAATAATCTTTCAGTTTTCCAGATTTCTGTTGTATAGATGGTCTATTCACGTATCTCCTTATTCGAATTATGAACGTTTTATCATCTACAAAATTTCCTAATATTTTGTTCAGATTAGCCTTCGTTATGATATTCGGCGAATTGTCTTTGACGTCGATCTACATGAATTCCTTTACTTTCCGGTTTTTTTATACTTCAAATAAACGTATTACATCTATTATCAGTTTTTCTTTTTCGTTATCCATGCCGAGTTTAGAAAGGTAATCGAATAAAGTCCAGGAATTGATATAAAAAACAATTAGGAATGATCGTAATTTCAACCATTCAGTAACAATATAATTTTTCTTTTCATATTAATATACTATATTCAAATTCTTGTAGGTAGGCCTTTATCGTTGCAACGTAGTTGATTCGAATCACTGTAGTCGAAGTAACTGGTGCTTCATTGATATTAGTTGATTGAGTTGTAATTTCTAAGTTTGACTGACCGCTAGCTGGTCTACACATTCATTTGTATAGCCGAACGCTTTTCCTTGTGCCCCACTTGGAAGTGGGCACCTACTACACTACACTTGTAATGCAATGTATTCGAATTCCACAAACTACAGCCAATTTTCAGTATATATAATCAACTTTAATGCAGGTAAAGTTCACTTGACTGCACTGCATTTGACTGATATTCCAACAATCCTAATATTATGCTATCCACTTTCGAATTTACAATATTACATATAATTTTTTTACACTTAATTAAAGACTAGTGGAGAAAGTTTCCAGTAACTTTAAACTTTATATTTTAGGATTTATCTTCATGAACAATCGTTACAAGAAATCTCATCTTCGCATTTTAGTCGGTATTATTTATAAAACAGTCATGTATGAAAAGTGTTAATTTCGCAGTTGAAAGATTTGCAGGATCTATATTGATTTAACGATACTCATAATTAGTTAAATATTATATTTATTTATTTGAAATATTTTTTTCCATTATTTCAGAATATCTATGGATAGTAGTAAATTATAATTTATTTTGTTTGGTAAGTAATAGCAATATTAGCATTATGAGTGTATTATTTAAAGTACTTTTGAGTTTTTACGTTTTCAGTTTTGTCAACTTTATTTAAATAAGTATTTGTTTTAGTAAAAACTTAGATATTTTCTTCGATATTTATTTTTATGTATATGAATTAACGATTGGTTAAAGATTAATTTTTTGGTTTCAATTATAATTTATATTGATTCTAAATTTAATATTTCAAAAACTTTTGACGCTTCACTTTATCATTGTGATGGTAGTAATTTCTATCAAAACAGTATTATTTATTTATGTGTTTATATATATAAAGAAGCATTGTTACAACTTTCCGATGTTAGTAAATATAGATCGTAAATTGAAGACTTTGTCCTGAATTTGGTTTCAAAGTGTATTTCATATGTTGAAAACTATTAATATTTATTTCAGCTAATCATGAACAAAGTTTGACGTATTATATAACTATTTCTAATATAAACCTACTGCTAGGTTCAACAGATGATTCCATTAAAATGATTTTTTATAAATTGGTAATGAACTAAGTATATGTTTTAGTAGTTTTGCATCCATTAAAGTCAAATTTTACATCTGTTCTACTGTTATCAACTTCTTAACTTACGGCGATAACAACGATCCGTAGCTAGTTAAAGTTTTAGATTCTTAGGAAACAGGTGAATATACGGGTTTCGCCTTGAATAACATATCTTTAAACAATTAATTTAAAATTATAAAGGGCCTTATTAGTGGTTTTACACTTATTATTTTTGATTATGTTTATTTTTATCATGGTGACGCTACCGTTACCAAAGTTTTAGTTGGTCATAGGTATAAATCATACAACGTTTTATATAAGAAGTCTATTAATATTAACTTGATTACTATCCTTCAAGTGTTTACCCAGAGTTTTAATGATTCATTTAATATGTATTTAAACGGTAAATCTGTGATTGTTTCTTCTTTTTGAATGATAAATACTATCGCATATTTTCCCTCTGGCTTATATTCACTATTTCCATTTTAATGTTCTTTTATTCGCGATTCTTCGAAACTTCTTCGCTTCATTATTTCATTGAAAATCGGCATTAGGTGATCATATTATCTTATTTGCTTCATTTAAGAATTTCTGTCCATTTTCAAGTATAAGTTAACTTGTATTTTACGAAGAATCGCAGGCCAGTTAATAGTATTAACCACCACGTATGAATTTTGAATACTTATGATTTTCAAAGAACCATATTTTATGCCGGATTTCCTGTAGATCATGATTTATTTTATGTTGGTAACGATGATATATCCGTTATCGACGAAGTATTCCTAGATTTTAAAACATTATTAAGTTAACAACTTACTTATTTCCGATAAAATTTTGCGGTATTTATTATATCCTGTATTTTTTTTATATTTCCGATATTGGTCAAGATCTTGTCAATTAATAAAAACATGTTCTGAAAATAAATGCCGTTTTAATTGGGCTGATAAAATTGACCGTTTTATTGAATTATTTTAATATTATGTAAAATATTGAGTTTAACAATAGAAATCGGTTGGTTTTAAAGATAAGGATATCATAAGCTTGGAAAATAAAGCGTGTATCCTTTCAATATTTCTAAAACTCCATTAGACCTCAATAAACACCTATTGATACTGAATCCCCATTATTTTGACATTTACTTCATATTTTATTGCTGTAAAGATGGTTTCAATATTATAGATAACAATATTTAACTGTTATAGATACATATTAATCTGCAACATCTCTTATATTTCCCAAGTATATTTCATGAATCTTAAATTAAAAGATTTAGCGTTTTAAAACAACGATATTACGTTTGTAATATAAAGAAACAAGTTTATTATTCAAGTATAAGATATTATTCAAAACCTTTATATTGAGGTTTTCATTTATTTAAAGTGAATTTACACTCACAGAGCGTCTACATATGAATGTGGTAATAGTAACAAAGCTTTTCAATTGCCTTGAGTATAAAATACTCCACATTTTTATTTATGGAAGGTTTTCAAACTTCATAGAGCATATAATTTACGGAAAAGTTAAAGCTTTGCTGTAGTTGATTTAATTATGGTTTGGTTTAGTTTATTAGTATTGATTTGAGTTTTTGGAAACATCAATATAAATATCCCTATTTATATATAAATGAAAACCTATTATTGTTGTCTTTGACTAGTTTGTCAAATCATACGTCGACGTTAACGTTAAGTTTCAGTATAACCTTCAAGTAGAGAAGTAG
This sequence comes from Anisogramma anomala, assembly GCA_038502455.1. Classification (NCBI taxonomy): domain Eukaryota; kingdom Fungi; phylum Ascomycota; class Sordariomycetes; order Diaporthales; family Gnomoniaceae; genus Anisogramma; species Anisogramma anomala. The sequence continues at coordinate 18,476,743 of JASMMZ010000006.1, read as the reverse complement.
AAGATGAGGATTTCAAATATTTGAAAGATAATGAGTTCTATAAATGTAGAAATTATCGTCGAACCGAATGATAATAATTTCTTTCCTAAACCAAATCCAACTTTGGCTCTGAAAGCGCCCTTACAATAGATTTATATAATTATAGTACTATTCTATCGTCATACAATATACTGCAAATAGCCTTTAATTAGGTATCTTGCTACCCCTCTATTGAAAATAATTTATTTCAATTAGTTGATTTATGTAACGATCATATAAGGTAAACATATTTATATATTTGTGGTTTTTATAACAATAATATAAGTTTTCATAATTCCATGGTATGTAAAGATGTAGTTAGTGAATTATTAATATTTTTTTGGTTCAAACGTAAAGGAATGTTCATGTTAGTTGATTCTGCTCATGGATATTACCTAGTTTCTGCCGTCTTTGTTTTAAATTTAAAAATATTTAATATTTTCGAAATCATTACAATTGAAAATACAAGTGTATTGCGTATGGTAGACTATCTAGTACTTTCAAATCTTACTAGCGATGTAACATGTTAACTAGTAGCCAGTTTTACCACAGATTTAATACCTTTTATTGGAATTTTAGCAATGATATTTGTGTTTTCAATTTTGACCACCATTTCTTCCTGATTTGGTCTACCAATTTTTACTACAATACGAGATCTTTTTGGACTATCTTTTTATACCTACGATTAATATATAACAAAAATCCGGAATTTTTGTTATCTTAATAAATAGGGTTCTAGCCTAAGAAAGACCACAAACAAATGAGCCTGGGGAAATATACTAGTCGAGTTCAACATATGGATTGTTGCGGTTGTCAGCAGGGATTATAACTAATTATATAACCCTTTACAGATAGAGTTTGAGCTTATAAAACGAATTTAAATTTTTTAACACCCTTAATGACTATGTAAGTTTAATTGCGTAATAAAACTTCTATAACAAGACCATTTCTCATTACTTTTATATAAAACATTAATTATTTGAAAATGTTGTTAACAATATACATTCGTATTTCCTTTTTTGCCTGTTTAAATATTATTTTTATATATGATATAATAACCAAATTCATAGAATATTGGATAAGATCAACGTCTCATTTAAAGTAACGTTTCATGTGATCGTAATTTTCGTAGAAAGTGCAACCTTAATTTGAAAAAGCTAAGTAATTATCTATAATTCATTTAATAAAGATTTATAGAAAGACTACATGAAACCATGAGGGTTAAACTTATATAAATTAATTAATTTCAAAAAACAGTATTGTATTGAAATATAATAAGTTATACGGTATTTCATTTTTTGTTTTTATATTATTTTCGAACTTGGGGTAGTTTATCATGATTTTGTAATTTATGTTAACCATTTGGACTGGTTTTAGTGGACAGTCGCGATAGTTATTACAAAGGTTTTTCATTGCATGTTCCTTCAAATTTCAAAAATATAGATATATTTCAAAAGCTTTGTTTGGTCGGTGAAACCATATAATAGATTTAGTAGTACTTTCGCGAATATAATCATATCTTCTTTTCTGATTGTACGAATTAAGAATTATTTTGGCGATTTTTCAAGTTTTACATGGTTGTGGTTTTATTTGCATAACCGGGATTTTCCATTAACCTAAAAACTTACGCGTTTCGAACTTTAATTTGGTGAACGCGCCTACGTATAATTGCTGTTGGAGCGTGTGTATTCCTTATGCACTGATGCTTTATATTCGTAAGACATTCAAGTTATTTGTTTATTTTACTTTTAATTACCCGTCACACTTAACCAAAGGTTTAAGCATTTTTTTCTATGAAATTTGACTTGTTTTTACGCATCCAAGGTTGAGTTTTATAAAAATATATGTAGTTATTAATAGTGAATAACTCCTTTTCCTTTGTTTTTAGTCCACAAAGTGGTATAAATATGGTTTTTAATAAGTTATTTGGAGAATTAAGTAAGGTTGCCACTATTTAAAGGGAAGTACCTAGTATTGAAGTTTTTTTAAGAAATATATGATCATTGTATAGTCAACTTAGCACTTAACTTAGTCTTCATATTTAGATCCATATTTTTGTACATATTAACCAAACAATCGTAGAAGTTTTTGCAGAAGATACCATGAGTCTTTTTGCTAGAGTTATTATAGGAAATGTTGCATTTAAATCCTTCAAGTAAAAACTTGGTAATATGAATGGTGAGGTATTTTTCGTGAACAAATTATGAACTTAGTTAAGATATGAATGGTCCATAATATTTTTCATGAAGGGTTTCCTTAGTTATCCAAAAGCGTTTTTATCTGTTGATTCACTCTTCAATTTGTAATAAAAAATTCCATCTTGTTAGCTATAATATTATTGATAACTAGGAAATATATTGACTGATACAGTTACCAATTGATATAAACAGTTCAAAGATTCAATTTAACATATAAATCTTTGTTCGCTAAATTTCAATTGTTTGGAAAAGTCGTATCCCTCTATTTTAACTTGCCTAGTTGTACTAATTCTTAATTAAATATTAATTATTATTGATAGGTATTCGGTAGCAACGGTATTCAATTATAATCGTTGGTCGAAGTAAAGTGTTATATAGCATTAAAAGTGAGTGTAGCATTAGTTTTAAGTTGGGGAAAACGCTATCCAATGTGCGCCCTGATTCTTATTAGTTTTTACTAGGCCTATACAACCTATTCAATATTGAACTGCAATTATTTTCACGCAATACACGATGCTATGTATACTAAAATAAATAAATATAATTAGTAGAATTATATTCATTTAAAATTGGATGTTACAATTGACTAATAATGGAATAACGTACTATTGAATAATGTCAAGTAAGATAACTATATTTTTACTGAGCATAACCAATAATCATGCGTTTTTTGAACATTAAAATAATTTTTAATGGATATATTATAGTATAAAATTCAAAGTTGGTTATAAAAACAGTAGTATATATAGGAACCTATTATTAAACGTTCTTGATCAAAATGTTCACCATGTTTATTGTGTTTGTTTGTAGGCTTTCATAGTTGAAATATACTCTATTTGAATCTTCAATCGAAGTAACTGGTGTATTGCATTGAAAGTAGTAATGTGTTACTTCTAAGTTTAGTAGACCATTGACTGATCTACATACTAATTTGTATGTGCCATTACCTAGCCCATGCTCCACATTAAATTAGGTACTCTACTACAATTAATTTGCAATCAATTCAGTCAGCCTCGAGTTATTAAAATGAACTTACCATCAGTATAGTTAATTGAACTATACTACACCTAACTGCTATTTCAATACTAGCGACTTTTTGTTTTTTTCTGTACACACTAATATAGTGGACCACCAATCAAATATAAATACAAAATTCCCTCCTATACCTATCGATATGACTTTGAAAATCCCAATTGGTTTCGCATCTAAATTAAAATCCAATTACAATCCTCCACTCTACAATTACAAACGTCAAATTCATTCATTACCTTATTTAAGTCTTTCATTAAAAACTAATACGCTACAAATCCTATACTTTGTTCCAATAAGCTTACGTACGCTTTTTATACACACTACCCCAGCAGTTTTAAAATTTGCGAAGATATCTTTATTATCTGTCGTTATATATTAAGTCTATCGATTAATATACATATCTCTTCATATTAACATTAAACCTATTATTATTCACCAATATTTTGAAAACGCTATTAAACTTAACCTTAAGTATAATATCGGCGGAGTTATTTATAACGTTTTACCTAAATTGATTAATTTGTTCAGCTTTGTATACCTCCATTTGTACTATTCCATATATCATTAGTCCTTCTTTGTTGATTGTTCAAAGCTAAGAAAGGTTGTCTTAAAGGATTCAAAAGCTAATATATACGACCATAAACATCAGGGAGAGTCCTAACTATTTAATAATAACCTTCAATATGCCGTCAGTTACTGTAACAATGTTAAATCCTCCTATTATCACATAAATCTCAAGTATAAACACGTTTAGTATCATGAGTTAACACTTAACGGATATATAATACACAAAGTTACTGGTAATCGTGAACGGTCTATAGAACTTATTTTTGTTAACAAACTCCATAATAAATATGATTGATAACATTAGGTTAACGTTATTCATAAAGAAACCGTCCCCAAAATTCATAAAATTTACCGTCGTAAAATCTAATAATATCATATTAACACCTCCATCTAGATTACCCACTGACTATTATATAAGATTATTTAATCTATGAAAATCTTAATCCTATGAATATAAAATTATAAAGCAACTAATAAATCGTAAAATACCTTTCATCAATATAAAGTAACTATATAAACCTCTCGAACCCTCTATTTAAGGTAAAGTTATGATTTTACATCTTTGTATTCGTTTACGATAGCTAAAGTAATTTAAAGTACGTGTCATGTTTGTCTTTAACACTATAGATATGTATTCACAATCCATTGAAATCTAATTATGTATTTTGAGCTAAAATTTTAATTGAATTACACTTCCAAAGGCTTCAATCCTCAATAGTACTTTATCTCGTTACTCAAAATCAAGCCATACTTATTTTTTTGTCAATTTATACATTAATGATACGGAAGCTTTACCTTATGTTATCAACACATTTAAGTCAAACGTTCATATTTTTCATATCCAGAATAATCTTAAAGTAAATTTCATGTGTTAAAAATGAATAAACGTTTTCATTCACCAATATGTAAAAGGGTTTCATATAATATATAATTGTTATTTCGAAAAGCCTATGTCATTACTCTTTTGATATCTTTAATATTATAATCCGTCAGAGATCGTTGACAAATTATGGAGAAGCTAACATAATATCTCGAGTATTAATGGTAAACCTACCTTTTATGCTAACAGTCAAACTATCAACAATTAAAACAATTATACGTTGGCTAATCTTATAAATTATTGACGATTAAGTGAACATCAAATATTTTCCTTCATTACCGTATCCTAAAACTATTCATACTAATTTTTGACACGGTCGGTCTGTAGTTTTACCCTGAACCTCGTAAACTACTCTTAACTTCAAAATCGTCACTTATTTCCCTTGAAACTATGATAATGGCGTAAATTAAACTAGGATATAGGTGGAAAAACTATCAATCTCAATTCAGTCGCTTTCCTTAGAAAGCTTACCTAGCGTTTTAATAATTCTTTTAGAACGTAACTTGATAGCTAGTTAGCTGTTAGATTTCTTCTTTTATAATACACAAGCTGTTGGTAGGAATTTACCTATAAGGCAACTATGTCACAATATTTCTCCTTACTAATAGGATGATATATTGTAACCAAATGAAAAGTCAAGTTGAAATCGATATTATTAAACGCGAGAAAGTTAGGCAACTGCTATTTAGTATCCTAAATATTTATATTTATATACAAGAGTGAAGATCACCCTCTGTGTGACATATTACTTAATATATGAATTAGTGGTTGATATGATTTATTTTACAAGTAATTCAATTTACTTACGTTGCAAGTAACTGAAGTTGAAGTCACATAATTATTATCGAATTCGAAAAATACAGTTAACAATAGTTAACTGTATTGAATCACAATTAGCAATCGTCAACTGTATTATATTGCAGTCAATATTACAATAATTGATATTCCAATACTAACGTCGTTTTAGTTTCCATTAAAGCGATATTTATGCGTTGTCTATGGAACATTATTATCTTATCCTGAGTTAAGTCGTGAATCTTTCTATACATATAAAGTTAAAGTCTTACGTTATACTCAATTGATCCAAATAAGGTAAATTTCTTCCTTTATAGTTAAAATACGGATGTTGAGTATGAATACCCAACATGGCTTATCCTTTACCTACGATTTGTTTCTACCTATTACACATATATCTAATTATAGCGTTTTGTTTTATTCTTTTAACAAAAATCCAAAAAAAATCAAATTCCAACAAATGGTTTAAACTGTTAAAGTTTGTGTTCATACATACAAACTTGAATTCACAGGTCACAACCAACTTTAAGCCAATCTCTCTGAAATTGTTCCAAAATAGTAGTGCGTGTTATAAGTAAAAGTACTAAACTAAGCTGGCACACATCCTATTACGTATAACTCTAAGAATTGAAAAATATTAACCTATTCCTTCGATATTATCTTTAATAGTTTAGTGAAAGTTTTTTGTGTTTATGGAAAGGTTTTTCGTGTTATTTTTAAAATGGTTTCTCATGGCGTGTTTAGTGGCTTGTCGTATCCTATCAACGGATTTTAGTTTAGAGTTTTTCTTTAGCATGTTTTTGTATTGGTTTTCTTTCTCAGTTTCTGTCCTCTTTTATTTTATCTCGTTTTCTTTTCTGTCTTTGGTTTTATAGTTCCATTTCTCGTTTTCTTTTTCCTATTTCTTTTGTTTCTCTTCCTTCTATTCTTTGTATTCTTTATGTTCTTTCTCGTCTTTCTCTTCTTTCTCTCCTTCCTCTTCTTCCTCTTCATCCTCTTCATCCTCTTCTTCCTCCTCCTGTCCTTCCTATTCTTCCTCTTTCTCCTAATTTATCTCCTATTCTTCTTCTTCTTCTGCCCCCCCCTCCTCTTATTCATTCTTTTCCTCTTTTTCCTCTTCTTTTTCTTCTTCCCATTCTTCCTCATCCCATCCTTTTATCTTCTTCCTATTATTTTTTATTATTTGTCTGAATTTCATTTCAATCGTGTCAATAGTGTATTAATATCCTCAAGTAGTGTAATGTACTCGTATTCTTCACGATTTTGTTTATACATATTGAGGATTTGGCTATAGTTTTGGGTGTTAACGTTGGAAAAGGAAATTCGTCGTTATTTACAAGTATTTTTGGGTTTGAATTCAGCTGATTTGTTTGTATTCTAGGCTTATATTAAATTCAATCCATAAAGTAGTCTTAAAATTCTTTCAAACGCAGCTTACTCTTTGTTTAGTTATCATAATTCATTAATCTTCCAATGTAATTTGTTATATGTTTCTGTGAGTATTCTGATGCAATGTCGGTAATCTGGAGGTTGTAATTCATGCTTCGTTCAAAGTAGCTTCACATGCTGTTTACATGGGTTTTGAATTTTTCTTCATATTACAGCTTTCTTTAAGTTAGTTGTATAGTATTTACAGAAGGTATCCTAGATATATTCGCTGTCGTAATATACTTGTTGATCGAATTATTTTTTTTGTTGATTGAAAATGAAAGATATTTTTCGTCGAAGAAGTAAAAAAGAATTTCATTTTTCAAAAGAAAAAAATGGTTTTTATTTGTTAAAAATTGAAAAGAGTTTTTGTTTATTGAAAAATCAGGAGGTTGTTTCTCGAAATATGGAAAGATGGTTTTTTTTGTTAAAAAAAGAAATATGTTGTTTGTTGAAGAATTGAAAGAGGTTTTTGTTTGTCGAAATAGAAAGATATTGTTTTTCGAAGGAGTAAAAGAAGTAATTTGTCGTTATATGTAGGTATGAATCAAATACTAAAAAGTTAATACGAGGCTGTTATAATTAATAATATAATTGAGGTCTTTACCATCATTTACAGTCTTACCTCTAAGTTAGTAAAATTGACAATCTCTAACATAAAGATATTATAAGCTTTGCGTAAAAACGCATATGCATTTTAAACTTTGCTGATATCTAAGTAGTCTTTGATAAGCACATATTTACACTAAATACCTATCGACTTAATATCAGTTTAAAACTTTATTGCAATTTAGTTAGCGCTAGCATTATGAACTAGTACATTTAGAGGTTATATGTAAATGTCAATTTATAACGTACATAACGTCCCCTATATTTACTTCGCCGTAATATTTTGAAGGAAATCAACGCTATGGAACGCTATTACTGAATTAGCGACGTAAAGTATAAGTTTTCCATCCAAGTAAAACTTGTCAATAAAGACTTTAGAGTTTAATATTTAATATTTTCAATGTGAAATTCAATTTAAAGGGGGTTTGGAGATATGTTTGGTAATAATAACAAATTATTTATATCTTTTTCAATGTGGATCAATCTACATATTTATTACTAGATGCCTTAAATACTTTATAAAACTTGTTTATTTGAGGTAAGTTGAAATTTCGGTGTAGTTGATAAAGTTTTGATCTTTTAATGTTCGGTACTGTTTTATATGATCCTTGGGAGTAAAACTATAAGTGTACCTATTTAAAATTGAGTGAAAACCTTTAACCATTGCATTTAAACAGTGCGTTAGTCTAAACTTTAACACTGACTTCAAGGTTTTTCATGTCTTTTAAGTAGGAAAGAAATGGGATGTAGGATTCAAAGATATGGAAAATTGTAGGTTTAACGACTATGGTTATAATTGTCGATTTAAGCGATTAAAATTACTTTCCGAAGTCAAAACTAACTTTGGCTTTACCGGCGTTTGTATAGTTAAATTCCGTAGTAATATTAGTATCTTTTCGCATTGTCACGTACTACAAATATCCCTTTATTGGGTATTGTATTACTACAGTGTTCACTATCATATTTTAAAATATATATTTCGTATAACAGTTATAAATAGTGAATAGATTCGTAGGTTTGGAGTCGTTATTATTACAACAATAGTATGATTGTTAACCTCTTAGTCGATATAGGAAGGCATTATCGACCAGTTATTGTAATTTTTCAGGACCATGGTTAGTATTCTTTTTATTGATTAATAGCTTTGGTTTTTATTCTTTTGATTTCTCTCCTTAAAAGTTTGTAAAGCGTTGATGTATTTTCAGTCAAAGGCGAAGGGATATTGAATGTTGTATATTGCCTGTTTCGATCAGTATTTAGTACCAATGTAACGTGTTGAAAAGTAGTTTAATTTATTAAGAATCCAAAACTTTTAACATCATTTCAATAAAAAACTTGCGGGTTTGATTTAGGTTTTAGTTGGAGTATCATTTTTGCGTGCTTTGTTGTATGCAATTTTCACTCAAAGTCTTTTATTAACAAAATTGTCTAGGTTTTCCATATTTATAATTAAGGTAATGGATAAACGTGGGGTTTTATCGTTGGTTGAACTAGTAGAGTTGTAGTTGTAGATCAGTATATTAGCTAAATTTTGTCTTTGTATTCCTACAGTTCTAAATAAGGATGTCAATTGGCTTATAAAGCCATTATGAGTTTTTTTAAGGTGCTATGATGTGTATTTAAAGGATTTATGCCACTTTATAACCTAGCTAACTTTTTAGTATAGTTTGAATCTTCCAGCTTTATATTTCGTATTAGTAGTTCATAAAGTATTAACAAAATTAGAATTTCATTAAATTTTTTTCGTTGCTACCTTTTGTTTTTGTTTTCATATATTTAACCAATAAATAATATTTGATTTGTATAACATTGGACGAGGTTAACATCATGTTGCAAGTAATGTTTAATTTATTCCAAAGTTCCGCTGAACAAAACGTAATTTTTTAGGTAACAGAGGTAAAAATCATTAGATTAAGCAGTGAAAATATCGGGAAATAATGAGTGAAAAACTGATAGTTATATTTTCGTCTGAATTTAAATGTAAAACATAGATATAATTTCATATCGATGAGTTTTTACCGCTTAACGTTATAATTTTCCTTCCTTTCTCAGATTTTTACGATAGTCATGATCATTGTGTAGTCCGTATCCATTATATTTATGTTTTGAGAGGAAAGAGTATTTTATTAATCCTACGGATTTTTCAAGTTTTTGGATTGGAAGTGTCAATATTAGTAGGTACGGTACTTACATTCATTAGAGCTAGAAGGTAACAAGTTAGTAATTATATCTATCGTAGGTTTGTACGTAAACCCGTTTCTTTCCTGTTGTTTGATTTGGTGCTATTGCTTAACCTGCTCAAATCAAATATGCTGGGAGACTTGTTAAGGATTTCCATCGGTTTTATAATACTTTTGTTGGTATTAAGATGCTGTTTAATAAAGTTTCTGGTAGCTTCAGTGTTTATATTTAATTCGTTGATAGACTTATGAGTTTTCTCAATTTATATTAAATGAGTTCTCTTTATTGCTGGTAATAGTGGCGTGTTAGCGTATTTTGGCAGGAGGTTTTGAAAAACTCATCTTAGTTATATTCTAAGTAAAATTCGGAAAACGTACTTTGAGACAATAAAGAGTGTTATTGCTAGCGATATCTTTGTCTTTAGTTATTAAATACTCAGTTTTTACTCTTAGGATGGAGTATTAGTAGAGGATATTTTCTAGGTTTGCTCTTTTTCCCCATTTTGTCTAGGACTAAGATATAACAATTGCGAAGTTCATTCCTTGTGTGAATTTTGGCTACTATCATCGCCTTTTTTCACATGATAAAATACCAGTTTTTGAAGTATTTGTTGAAATCGTAATGGATATAAGTACCAGTGTCTATTAGTTAGAGGTTCAATTCGAAGATAAATTGACTTTTATAGTTGGTTAGGTGTTTTTAGGTAGAATATTTTGTTAGTTTCCTGTTTAATAAGTCTTTATTATAATGTTTGATAAAGATAAGCGCGAATTCTTCTAGAGTCCTATCGATATTATTGTTGGTTATTTGCAGCTTTAATTTAGTATTTAATTAACTATGTTTTAGTGAAGGGAAAAAATGGAATTAGAAACAGGAATGATAGTGAAAGATATAGGTTAAGTTATTTGCCGTTTGGTATTTAAACTCAACGGTTTTAAGTAACGATTTTACCGTTCGCCAACTTTCAAGGTTTTAATAAGTTAGTAATCGCTTTTTGGTGATTTTTAAACTTTTGGAGGTTAATTCAATGCTTGATTTCAATACTAGTTTAATAAATATTCATTTATGGCTTGGCTATACTGTTGATACTTCTAATTATATATAAACAGAAAACGAATTCAGAAGTTCCCCCTTTTGTTACTTGTAAGCAGCAGATGGACTGGCGAGGACACTTCATAAAAATGTTTCTTTTACCTTCACATTAACACAAGGCGTAACCGGAAAGTAATTTATTTTTCTTCCTAGCTTATCTATACCTAACCCAATACGTACTGATTAGTATTAGTAGGCCTTTATTGTTGTACGGTATTCGATTCAACTCTTTGGTCGAAGTAACTAGGGTATCACATTGAAAGCGGTGATATATTACTTATAAGTTTGGCAGATCTCTAGCCGGGCTGCACAATAAATCTATATGGGCAATTTCTTGGCTCGTATCTCATATTGAAGTGAACAATGCAGTGAAATTGACATGAAGTCAATACAGTCAACTTATAGTCAGTAAAATTTACTTATAGTCAGTACATTTAAATTGATTATACTGCATTTGACTATTTTGAAAATGTGTTAAACATTACACACATAATATATTATAGGTAAATCTTATGTGTTCCCCGTTCGAAAACTAGTAATTCTGAAATCCATATAATTATTGGTCAAATACTTTGGCATGAAAACTTCAAAATTAAAGTTGTAATTTGAAGTCAAAAAATGAGTATAGCTACTAAGGTTAATTAATTCAATCATTTGAATAAACCTATTTATATTTTTCGGAATAGGATAAAACATACCTTTAAATATGATAGAAATAATCAAGGTATTTGTAATATTTTAAAAAAAGAGCGAAAGGAAATTTGAATACAATGTATCTGGTATGCTTGCAAACTAAATGATAGATAATACAATTGAATACATATTTTACGAAAAATTCATAGAAAGCCTCATTATTTGTTAGTACTGCCACCAAAATTTTATACGATTTCAAATCTCGAATAAAAAAATAAAAAAAACACCTGCCATATCCAACGCCAGAGGAGCCAAATCAACACCGCGCGCCCTCAGCTCGCCTGCAAAGGATACCCGATATTTACAAAAAAAATCAAAGGCCCTAGCAGAAGCTTCAGGAAACTAGACCACCCCCAGTAGAAAAGAACATAGCTACACACCGACCGCAACGCTTCAACATCAAAACCCTCCACAAAACCCTTAACGTATAAAGGTGCGAGTTTAAAGGTCTAAATTCTGTAGATCGAGCCTATGAATAAACCATTAACGTTTTCATCGTTCGTTTCGATAGACCCGACTTTAATGAGTAACGCGTTTTAATGTTATGTATCACGGTACATATTACTAATAACATTACGAACGGGGACTCAAGCCTTGAATCGGAAGGGGCTTCCTCTAACGTAAGTAGAATAAATTTGCGAAACCTTTCGCATATTTTCTCCTATTACTTTAAAGTATTTTACGATACTGATTTCTCCAGTTAATATATCGATCTTTTGAACCGGGTTAACCCCTACCCCCCTATTTTATGTTACTTCGGAATTCCCTATCTCATTGATACAAGGGATTAGGTAAGTAGCTATAATGAACCATGACAAAATACTGATTTTTTTAATATTGTAAAGGATTTCGCCGCCCGTATAAATACTATAAAACTCCGCATGAGACCGCCAAAAATACCATTTTTTTTTAATGAAATTACCTTTGAAAGATGACGAGTCAAACGGATTTATAAGTCCTTATTAAAGTCCTCAAAGGCTTTAAATAGAACATTAAAAGATATTTCTTCCAGTATACCTTCTTTATATACCTACAATTGAATCTGTTAGTTATTGAGTTAGTTAAAAGAGCCTTCATAATATTTATCATCCTTTACGTCAACATCGTTACTAAAAATGAAAAACTTGTTCAAAAAACGATACCAGTATTTCTTAACCCATTCGAGGGAGGGGAGAGGTCTTCATTATATGATCTAAATTTAAATATACATGCGCGAATGAAATGATCCCTCGTATAGTTTATACAAAAAACTTTCATAAGGTTTTTAAAGGCAATAAATAATTATTATTTACGTTAAAATTACGTCAATCGATATATACCAGTAAATGAACGAATGAAATATTTATACGATCCTAACAACTTGAATAATCTTATTATTGAAATTTATTAAATTCTTTCGTTCATTCAACAATAATAGGTTAATGAGAGCGATAAATAAACGTAATATTATTTAATTTTGCAATAAAGTTCATTTATAGCACTATATTAACTCGTATTAAGTACATCCGGTCATATATCTCAATGACGCGGTTCCGACAAAAACCAATCGAAACCGTATAAAACATCAACTTAATATGATGATTACCATTACCTTTTCCATTTAATATACGTCGATAACTTAATACCTATAATAGTGAAAGAGAAACGTATGTTCAAATTTCAGACTATTAGTTAAAAAGAATTAAAACTTATGACAAAATCTGTTATGATACAAAAATAATGATAAATACGTTATCAAAAATTTATCGTAATCAAACCCATTTCAAGTAACGCCCTCTAGAAAAAAAAAAAAACCTACGAAAACGAGCCTTATTATTTTAGTATTTGCTAATACTTCGTTAATAGAAACGCGGTACGTTTCGTACTTCTCGACCGCGATTTCGGACCCTCCAGTATTACAGCCGCTTACACCGAATTAACATTAATATACAACCCCCTCCCCCTCACCCTCCCATTGAAACTATTTACAAATGCTATGAAGGAAGATATTGTCATTTAAGGAATATTAGGTATACAAGGTTTGTAAAGCGGTGACTCCGTCATTTTTATAATAAGCTTCAGCTTTTCCGAAACTTGAAAAAAATCTGTTATATCAGTGAAAGCCAATATTTATATAATACATAAAATGATAATAAAGGTTAAAACCCATATAACGGGTAATGAAGCCTTTAAAATTATGGATTTTTTTATGGCCATAATAATCCTTGTAACCAAATCGTAAACCATTTAGCCGTTGTAATTAAAAAGGTATAAAACGAAACCGTTTCTATATTGAAATGAATTATATTTACAATATATTTTCCCTATTATATCATTATTCTTATCGATCAATTGGTATTCATAAATTATACAAATTGAAACAATCTAATAAATTTGAAGTTTACTTCCCATTTTGGATCCATTAATGTGAATATTGAAAATGTTAAATAAGTTTACGTCGTATATATATATATAACGATTAAACATTGTTGAACGCTGAAAATAACTACAGGGTTTATAATTATATGAGTAAATATAAGGAAAATAGCTACCGTATATTAAACCATACTTATAAGTTGCGCTAATATGGACGTTGATGTTATTGACGTATAAGAACTTTGATACGGTAAAAATAATAATAACCAAAGCTTTATATAACGGTATTAATATTACGATTTTTCTCCTCCATCCGAAATTATAGTGGATCCGCCTTTATTTAGGAAGCTTGGCGCAAATTGTTTGATACAAAGAGCCCTCGGATTCTTTTATACGTTGAAAAAAAGGTCTTTTCTACTTCAATATAAACCTAGACGAACCCTAAATAGGATGTCTTATAATTACTTATTAATAAGATCGATATAATAAACGTGTACCGAAATCAATTTACTAACGATATGTTAACGGAAATTTTTAATTAGGCGGCAGAATTTCAAAGAATTATCGGAGAGGACTTTAATCTCATATATAACCGAGTAAAACTAATTTTGGTAAACGTATGTAAGATATGAATTTTGGACAATTGGGTTTCGTAATAGATATGTATTTTAACAACGAAGTGAAGTTTTTATATACCATTTAGGATACGTTCTTAACTTCATGTTTATTAATATTACCACGATTATTATAATAATACAACTAAGCTGTGATAACAGTTACGATTATAAAATATTATTAATTATCTTTTTAATTCGAGGGTTTTATATTATATCGATCGCGCTTATTAAAATACAAAAAATATACTTATCAAAGTCTAATAATCCAATCATTATGTGAATAATCTTTTTACTATTACCGATCGAAATTACGAATATGACTATTATATATGTTTAGGTAAACGATTTCGACCGGCTATACTATAGCGCCCTATACTTGGTCGGCAAACCTGTGTTATCTCACATTAAAGTCATGAATAAATGGATTCCTAAACTTAATTTTGTTCGTTATTATATAAAAAATCGAACGCGATACGCTTACGCGATATTAGGTTTATTAATTATCGGATTTTTTCCACGACATTTTCATAGATCCGTACCTGTTTATAAAGGAAAAAACTTAACCGGATCGCTAACCTTGCCAAGGCTTATAGAATAATTAACTGGTATAAATCTCCCTTTTTGTTACGAGCCTCTATACTCGACATAAACGGGTATTTTGTTCTTGATACCTGGTAATAAATACAAATTTTACTAAAAAAACCATTTTAAATATATATTTAGTTAACGAAAATATTATCGACGACATTTTAAAAGATTTGAACGGGTTCGAATACACGGTCCCTTAGAGTACCAATATTTTTAACCAGGATATTTATTGTAACACTATTAGTATACAAAATATATTGGTTAAACCTGACAACATAACGGCCCGTCGACTTCAAGCGTATTGACAATCTATAATAAGGCCTATTTATATATTTTACAATGATCATCCACGTTTAGAGCTCTTTCTATTAATGTAACGTTGATTAAAGGTACGATAATATTGAAATTAAGTAATCGAAATTTATGATAACCCTATTCGTAAATGTTTATCGCCTTGATTTAATTATACTACAAAAGATTGAAATGTATCGCAACTCGTAAAATACTATAAACCTTTATTACCCAAGGCCTATTTAACAATTTACACAGCGGAGGTACGTTTAGGCAATCCATTGCGAGCTTTGTAGCATACTTTAACTATAATATCGAGTCTGTACTAGTTAATAATAAAGTCGCGTTAATTTTGTGTTGTAATATGCAAGGATTATTCGACGCGTTTCTTCACAATCGCCTAATACAAAAGATATATTGTTTATGGTTTTATCGGAATTTAATTATCTTAATAAAGAGTTTTTTTAAAATATGAAATGTAGTAAGACTTTATTATTAATAAATTATTCTAGGGTTTATAAACCCTTGATATGGAACCTTCTAAGAATCCGTTTTTTTACTAGTGTTTTATATAATTTATATGTTGAATTTCATCACGGTTTTTTCTTGGTTGTATTTCTATATATGTTAACTACGTTTTTCTCCTTCTTTTCGGGTATTAAACCTTTTTGCAATCAGTGTTTTAGAGTTAAAAAACGACTTGCGGGAAATGAATCGTTAAGTAAATAATAATAAGCCTATTTTTGCTTTCAAAAAGTCGGAATTCTTCAATATTACTAATTGTCAAGATCTGGTCAACTTTACAAAATATGGTAAACCGTTCATATTATTCGGAGTAACGCTAGTTGACACAATTATTAACCATTTTCGAAATATAAAAGTCTTTAGTTTATATTGATCAGGGTATCAATTCTACCGGGAAATACTAAGGCGTGTTTATGTTGAAAAATGAATGAAGAAAGCTTTAAAAGTTATGTGGTATTATAAGAAACTCTATTATACGAGGCACGAGCCTATGCTATACCTTGTTCAAACGACCATCGTTATTTCCGTCGTGCTTATACTTATTAATTACGCCTAAAATTCCTAGATCGATAGCTGTTAAAAGGGTTTTAATAAACAAATTATAATCTTTTCGGTTATAGTGGTGAAGGTGGTCGTTTAGTTTTACAAAACTTCGTCGAATACCATCGCCCTTAGAAACGTCGGCCTACCTTTTGGCAAAGTGACTTTAAAGCAATAAAAACATTCATTTTTTTAATTAAACATTATCGACATTTACTACATTTTTCATCTTCGTATTATTATGTCATCATATACCTCTTCGTTAACGGCTATATAATAGGATCTTGCGGCTTTAATATTTGGGGCTACCGGGTCTAACCAACTCGAGCATTTATTTAAATGTTTCGCACGGCTTCGTAAAGCAGTAACAACGTTTTCATACGTCTCTCCCGACTTATGGAACCTACCTCAACCTATTCGTATATATCGTAGGACGATTGATTACATATTATGTGGAATGGTAGTAAATGGGGAATTCCCAACCTTTTAACGACATTTACTTATAATGTTACAATTTTTGACCGAGTATCTTAAAAACCCTATAAGTAAAATAACTAGGAAAATAAACGCCTCCACATAGAAAAGTTAAATTGAAAACTTTAATATGAATTACATTACGTTCTTAATAAATAATGCAATATATAATATAAGCGCATGGTCTTCAATAACGGTAAAATGTTTTTAAAAGTGTTCAATGGGTTTCGCCTTATTATATATGTTTTGGATAAAAAGTTTATCAAAGAATTTTGAGGCTTTAAAGTGGTTATACAAGTTTTTATAAGAGAAATTACAGTGTATATCGATAATACCTCCGTAATGTTGAACTTCAAAACAACCTTACCACCTTTCCATAATAAACTTTTAATGGATTTTACGCCGTTGCCGAAACTTATTTTGCCTTTATATAGGTAAAATAAAGCTTTCAGTATATACGTATCACTAGAAAGAAGATTGTGACCAGATTCGTAAACGATTATACTAGGATGAAAAACTTTTTATATAACGACAATTATTTTTTACCAACGGAATTCAATTTATATTCTGGTCGGGAGTAATGGCAGTCGAATATATATTGTATGTTTAGAAGTAGAATGTGTTGGAATAGCAGTCAAATGCAGTACAGTCAATTCAACTTTACTGTAAGTAAAGTTGATTGTATGTACTACAAATTGACTATAGTTTGTGAGATTTGAATACATTGTACTGCAAGTGTAGTGCAGTAGGTGCCCACTTCAAAGTGAGGTACAGGCCATAGCGTTTGGCCATACAAATTAGTGTGCAGACCGGTTAGCGGTCTGCCAAAATTAGAACTTACAACTCAAACAATCAACCAACATCAATGCAGCACCAGTTACTTCGACCACAGTGATTCGAATCGACTACTTCGTAACGATAAAGGCCTACCAACATTGATCAGTGCTTATTATGTTAAGCACAGATTAGCTAAGTAAAATAAAAGGCTGTTTTCTGGTTATGCTTTATGTTAAACGATGGCGAAAGGTAAAGGAAAGGTTTTTTGCGAACGGCCCTTATAATCTATATTATTTATTCACGGAAGTAAGTAGTAAAGTCTTATAAACTATGTTACTTATTTGCGGTAGTTGATAAGTAAGCGACGGTATCGTTATTAAAGATACTAAGAAATATTTACTAAAGATCTTTTTTAAACATCGTTAAGATTAACCGCTTAAAGGTTGTAAAGATTACTAAATCATCAATTTGGTTAAAGGCTAAGTCAATACTTTTATAACTACTAATATTACAGGTATTACTATTTTAAATCGTAAAAACAACTAAATTTTACGACCTTTACTTTATAACAAATTTAACGGCAAACCTATGACCTATTACTTTATACCACTATTTTTCCTTTAAATCCTTTAATCTTTGTTACGATAGCTTTAAAATGCGTTAAAATCAATTCCATTACCAACCGTATTAGGAAAAAATCGATTTTCGCCCTCGGCATTACCTTTGAAAAGCATTACGATAAAAACCTCTGATTTGTTAAACTCAACGAAAACTCCTTAGTCGAATACTTTACCAACTCCATCGACTTTTATATTTTTAATTTAAACCATATTGTAATATTTCGAGGCTTATAATCGTATAACGACTTTTAAAAATGCTATAGGAAATGGAACCTTGATATGTGAAAAATAACAAATAGACACGTCAAGTTTAGGCTAAGACCTAAGTTCGTGAACCTAGGGCTCGACCTTCTCATTAAAGAAAAGGAAAAAAGGGTAGCCTAACTAACGTATTTTACGAATACGCTCCTAATGAAACCCCTTAATATATTTTGAAAGTTAAAGATAAAGGTATTACTGGTAACAATATCCCTTAATGCTACTATACGCGTTTGTAAGGACTTTTCTAAACCTAAATAAGATTTTTAAACCCCTTTCCATAAATTTAACGGTTGAATATCATTTTCTGTAATTAATTGATTAATTTACACACCGTAAGCCCTTTAACCTAATAATTAATTAAATAAGAATCTCGGTGTACCCCTTAATACCAAAAGGATTATTACCAAATACCTTGCGGGAAAAACCCCTAGGTTCCTTTTACCCAAGTTTTTTAACAAGTTTAGTTTTAATAGCCAAATTAAAGAAGGATTAGCTTTACGCGTAAGCTTACTATAGGTACAAACATTAGCTTTTTCCCTACAAACTTCGCTAAAAGTAACTATCCTACCTATTAGTACTAATAACTTTAATACTTCCCCTAATACTAATCGAGGGATTTAAAAGGTTCCTATAACTAATATATTACCTTTCCTCCTCGACGTATTCCTAAAACAAATACGAATTATGTGGCGATTATTACATTCTATAAGATTGAGGTAAAAAATAAAAAATATAACGGTAAACTGTATAATCTCCCTTAACGTCAAGTTACACCCGTTTTTCAACATTTATGGCTAAATAAGGATTCAATTGACAGATTCTCACTCATTATTTCCTAGTATTCTTACCGGCCAAGCCGAAAACCATTACCTTTGATACCTAACGGATTACACCTTCTTTCGTAAAATCTACGATGGTTTAAAGGGTTACTTCGAATACGATATTAATTTTGCTTAATATTACACTAATTAAAACATTATTAAGTAGTTTTACTTACCGAATTATAAAAAAAGTTGGAAAATAAGATTCACATTTTTAACTAGATACTTAATAGGCTAATACTTTGCCAACAACTAATAAAAAACGTGAAATCTAGTAAAGGCACTTTACGCTAATAGGTTTGATAAGCTATTATGAGTTATAAAGAATTCGAATACAACCTTTTATACCTGAATGTTACTCGCGAAAGTGTTTTTCGCCAGTTACGTTTCTCATTAACTACTGTAACAACTCGAGTTTCTGATTTGATTAATATATATTTTTAAGCTTTTAAATTTAGTCACGACGAAAAAATACCCTTCTACATGTATTACATCGATTGTAAATATAAGAGGCACAGCTGATATAACTAATGAAAGGCTCAGACATAAGGACGTAACCAAACTACCTACAAAAAAAGGTATTCCTCTTTTTCAAAGTTTTTATTTCAGCTAAATAAATTCATTTTAAACGTTCAGATATATTAGATTTACGGATAATGAGGCTATTAATTAATATATTACATTATTGCCCAACGTAAATCAAAGCAGTTGATATATTACATGTAATTTCCTTGTATTTATAATTAGGAATATCTCGAATAAGTTATAGATTTTAAAAAGAAAAAGGTTAAAAGGGAGCAAAATAAGCCTAAGGTTATCGGTTGACACGAAGATACTAGCATTAGTAATGATCTGGAAACAACGTAATAATTCGCCGATTACGTCTTTTTGTATCGCTTTATAGGTAAAACCCCTTATTACCGATATAAAGATAAAGACCCCAGCCTTATATACTTCTTTACCATTGAAAACAGCCATACGAAGTAGGTCTTTTAGGGGATTATATAAGACACGGGGGAGACACGGTATATAATAGAAGGCTATTGATAATATGTTGTATTACGAAGCGATACTAGAATTGTAACGAAACTTAACTACACGGATGTTGGCAAAGTTCAATTCGCTTCAACCTGAAAAAAATTTATGTTTATGAGGATTGACAACAGTCAAAATTATCTTTAACCCTATTGTTTTTCACATTTTAAAATAATTTAACTTTTTTCTTCTTTACTTTAAATACATTAAAAACCTTGGCATTAACGTTAACGTTTAGACTAATAAGTTAATATAAGTTAAAGCCAGTAAGAGGTTTTCACCTAGCCTTAAATGAGGGTACCTTTAATTCTATCTTCAAAAGTATAAGATAATGTAATTGAATTGGACGAAAGAGGAATTTTGTTAACTATATCATAGATTTAACTATCTAGCAACTAATAGGCTTTATAAAGTTTTCAAGGGAATTAGTTATAAAGATGTGGATTTCTTTACCCAAAAAGTAATTAAACGGCTTTACTATTACTACCAAACATATCTCCAAGCCATTTTAAGATTCAAGTTTACTTTAAAAAATTGAGACTTGAACTTTAAGGTTTTTGTAGATATATTTTACCTAATGATAAGTTAGTACTATATGTTATGTACTCTGTTATAGCTTTTCACAACATCAAATTCGTTAAAACCATTACAGCAAAGAAAACGTAAAAGATATTACACGCTTTATAGATTGACACGTACCTTAGTTTAATAAACGTATTAGTTTATAATATAAGTACCAAATTTATTACGATAAAGTTTTAAGTTAACGTTAAGTTTATAGGGGTTCAGTATAAATAGATTCCCGGTAAGGTTTACTAAAGTATGAATAAGATCGAAAGGGTATATTCTTATTTATAAAAAGCCTAAAATATTCTTATACTAGAAATCGAAAGCTTTACAAGTTAGGAAATACGGGTTTAAATAGAGGTAAAAGTATTTTACGATACTATTAGCTCTAACGGACTTATATCAACTTTACTGGTATTTAGGGCTTACCTACGTAAAATGATTAATTAGCTATTATCGTTAAATACCTAAAAGCACGTTGTAATATATAGTAAAGCCTTAAAGGAATTGAGAAAGGAATCGGCACCCCGCCAGGTTAACGATATCCTTAATACTAGAAACGGATTATTCATAGTGAAAGTAATATACATCCCCCTTGAAAGAAAAATACTTACGTACGCGAGCTGGGTAAATAGAATAAGCTGTCTAAGATTTTACGTATTACTAATTTAAATGTAATAGTTAAAACCATTAACGGTTTTATAACTTTTTGAGTTTTATAAATTAAGGCGTATAAACGAACTTGTAAGTTTGATAAAAGAATTACCGTTGATAACCTTCAAGTTGAATGAATTAGCTAATATAACTTTTTCGAGCCCATAGTTAAGAAGTTGATAAAACGTTAACGACGTAAAATATCATCTAAAAAGATATACATTCAAGAGGAAGATACTAACGAGGCTCATAAATCTTGTAAGGTGTATACAACTACGCAAATATCTTGAAGAGAAAAGTCCAGCATACCTTTAAGTTAAGTATCGAGGGCATTATTAATATACCTAGTAAGCTATTAAAAAAAATCAACTGAATAAAGATTAACGGCCTTTTTTTTACGAATGGTAATATAATTTGTGTCAGTAACGTAATTTAAAAGTTAAAATATTTATATTTTTAAATCGATGATCATTTCAGATTTCATGGGTAAATCCTACAATCGGCCGTACGAAACGTTATGGCTAATTGTTTATGGATACGGTAATAAAAGTAAGGATTAAGGTTTTACTTAATCGCATACAATTAAAAAAATTAGCTAATGTTTAATCGTTGTAACTAGTATTAGTTCGGTTATAAACGTAAAAGATTATTTTATACTTGAAATCCAGGATATTACGTAATCGTATACATAATCAGTTACCGATTCAAAGCGGATTATAATATTAAACCTGCCGAAAAATCTAAAGCATAAATTTCTGACCGGCACGGTAATGTATTATATTAAGTATTTATATTAATTAATGCAATTCAACGTACACTGGGTTTTAACGTACCAAACGAATTTTAAAAATAGGTTAGTTATAAAAACTTTAAAGTTTCACGTATACTTCTGCATTATAAAGAGTAAGATTATTGGATTCGTAGGTATATAAATTAACGATACCTTCTTTTTCAGAAATGCTACATTGAGAAATGAAGTATTTTGGAGAAGTTAGGCCTTGAGAAGTTTAATTTAATAGAGACGGTAGCTAAATGTATATAACTCGACGTTAATAAAGCATTAATTCTTATTTATATTATTACAATTGAAAACAGCACTTATATCAGCTTACGTTGGAAGAGTTTACTTATAAGCCTGAGAATTATCGACAAAGCCAAAGGAGTAAAATTATAAAGATATCAAGAGCAAAGGGCTCTCGTACGGCCTATATCACTAAGTTATATTAACCGAAGGTATTGTACAATTTTTTCATTACAGTCTAAGCATAGGATTCATAAAACAATAAATTTAATAAACTAAATAAAAGGATTGAATAAGAATTAAATCACATAAAAAGAGAAATTAACATGGTTTTTGTAAATTTAACGAAAGCGAAGTTAATAATTTTTACGGACGGATTATATGTCAATAATACTAACATTATATCGTAAATCGACTTTTTAATAATATTAATTAACGAAGAAAAGTTTAAAGGGAAATTTACAATTACCGAAAACTTTATATACTGAATATCCGTTAAGCACAAGCGTATAATACGAAGTGTATCAATTTCAAAGGTTTACGGTATAATGGAAAGCTTTAATATCGGCATAGTAACTAACGGTATACTAAGAATTATTACTAAACAATCAGGATTACCTCGGATACCTGTAATAATATATATTAATATCCGAAGCATTTACGAATGCCTATCAATGCTTGGAATAACTAATAAACAACGTTTAATAATAGATGTAATAGTTTAAAGAAAAGTATATAAATTCTGGAAAATTGATAGGTTCCGGTAAATTCATGGTACAAATAACCTCGCTGATATTATAACTAAGGTTATGACTAAAAATGCTTTGGAAAGGTTTGTAAATAGTAATACGTTAACTATACGAATTAAAGGCTACGTGAACCGCCCGGAACGTGAAATAAATGAACAAGGTTACCCTCACAAACTTGAAGACTGTTAAGGTAATAATGTTAATAAAAAAGGTGATAATGACAATGGTCTAAATTACTGGTAAAAGGTACGTAATTAGTGGCGTGCCTAATACATATAAGTTTATAGCCAAAAACCTATACATGGGATTTGATGAACGGAAACCTCGGAGGGTAAAAGTAAAAAAAGTATAAAAGGCTATAATTAATGTTAAGTTTAATATAAATTAATCGGAATTGATAAGGGTTTCTTATTATTGATTTGTAAACTAAAAGGGGATTTCAAAGGTTATCACCAATTGATAGCAAGCTATACTAACGTATAGGTACAAAATAAAAAGTTGCTAATGTTAAAACAGCAGTTAAATACAGTATAGTTAAGTCAAATTTACTATAAGTAAAGTTGATTATACGTACTGCAAATTTACGGTAGTTTGTAATATATAAATACACTGTACTACAAGTGAAATATAGTAGGTGCTAAATTTAAAGTGAGACACGAGCCGAAGCGTTTAGCCATGCAAATTAGTATATGAACCGGTTAATGATTTGACAAACTCAAAACTTATAACTTAGGCAATTAAGCAATATTAATACAACACCAGTTACTTCGACCCCAGTAATTCGAATCGACTGCATTGAAACTATAAGGGCTTATTAATAAAATAAGTTATGACTTTTATATTAACATGAAAAACTTACGTGTTTAATTAATCTCAAGTTAAAATTCAACAAAATCTAATATTTAAACCATTTTCCCCTCTAGTTTTATCATTTCGATTTGTTAATATTAGGTTTCAACGATAAAGTATGAATATATGGATGTTACATTATATTATCATCGTTTTAAACTTTTCAATATAGATGGATATTACACTCGATATAAAGGTGAGCAAATCGCCATACATTTAATGTATTACCCAGCATTTCTAAACGTTTGGAAACTTTAGTTACGGTTATTTAGAAAGCTTTTAAATAAATAGGTACGTGAAACCTATATACTAAAGGGTTTTTCGAATCCTAAAAATTTTCGAATTTTTATTCGTGTTACGAATTCATTTAAGATAACGAAATGTTGAATTATAGCTTCAATAGGTTTGCATTTAATTCCCGTTAAAATAATAACGTTTTACGCCCGTTAATAATATTGATATTTTACGCCTATCGACTCAATATAAATTGTAAACCACGGGGTACTATTCGCCTAGTCACTTCATTATAGATTTTTTAAATGCTTTTATAGCCGCCGCGCACCACTTTCGGTTTTATCAATTGGATAAGGATAGGGCTTAGGGAAGGATTGGAGGTAACGGAGGGTCCGATTAAAACGTTGATGGTGGGGATAGCGATGGAAGCGTTGGCGACGAGTTCATTTTTAATAGAGTTCATTTTACTATCTTTATTGTAGTCGTCACTATCATCGACAACGTTTTTTCCAGGCAAAGAGGTTCGTCTTTCCCTCTTTAATATTAATATCATTATTCGCCCCCATAAAAAAAAACCGTATGTAACCAGTATAGGATTGGGATTTACAGGGAAAAACAGGGTTAAAAGGGATCATGTTAGCCGTGGTACAAAAAAGGAAAAAGAAGGAGGAGTCGGGAGAAGGGGAGGGGGTGTATACGTATATAACCCTTTGAGATATCTTTAGACCTATCGTAAAGGCTTGAGTATACCGGCGTAAAACGTATAAGAGTTATTTCTTTCGTAATAACAATATTATTCTAATTAATATGGGAACCCGCATTAAGAATATATAATAGGACGTAAAAGTAATTTACTAAATAATATTAATACTTGGTAATATATAAGGAAAGATTATAAATGACGTTTGTTTTAACCAAAGTTCCCCCTTTTTGGGGGGGCATGCGATTTACGGGCTATTACACGTCTAGGGGTCCCTTAATGACATTTTACTGAGCCTAGTACATGTAACTGCGACACGTTTTACCCTCGCTTTTTAATAGGCTATTTTCAGTATATTTGGTTTACAAGACTCTTTTCTTCAACAGTCCATATAGTCGTATCTCCAGCGTAAATAGGCGCCGGGTAGAAATCTATTAGGCTGCGTTTCTCGGCCTTATTAAGGCTATAATTTACTCGCTCACTAGTCTTTAAATCATAGAGTACCCTAAGGGTTTGTTTGAAAGGATGGCTCACAACCTCTAAAGACTACATAGGTTTTCTGGGGGCCTGAGTTATAATGCCTCTCGCTGGTATCGACAGGATTATTTTATAATAGCAAGTGTCACACTTCATTCAAGATATTACTCGGTAGTAGTAAAATATAAAAACATAGAATGAAATGACAATTTTTTATATTTAATAGCAAATATCGGTAAAATAACAATGTTATAATTCGGAAATACTCCTTATATTAAAATAGCATTTGAATGCAATGTAGTTCAAGTGAACTAAATTGCTGTATCTTAATTACAGTAAACTACCTAATTTAATTTAGGGTACGTATTAAGTAATTACCTAAACAAAGTATTTTGAAAACCGGCTAGCGGTTTGCCAAACTTAAAAAACCCCATCTCTTACTTAACTATATAATATTACTATTACTTCGACCACGATTTGAATCGAAAATATTATATCGTCTTAACACCTATAAACAACGTAGAAATACCGATATTTTATATATGCTTTCCAAAAACCCTTCTATATTGTAATATTATTATATACGTAATACTATTAAAAAATTCCCCTTAAAAAAGGAACTATATCAAAATTTGATAAAATTTACAGATTGAACGAAAGATATATTAAGATATATAGAGAGTGATTAGGAAAAAAGTTGAAGTAACCCACTTCAATTTAACAATAATTCAATAAATATATAATTGTTTTTATATTTAATGCAATAATCAGTTAATAACATTCATAAATCATGTGAAACTTAATAATATAACTATGAAATTTCAATATATATTCTCCTTATTAAGCAACGAAATACTTTTTATAAAATATTCAATCATTTATAATACTTAACCTTAAAAGGGTATGCAATTTAATCCCCAAAATGAAAAAAAATATAAACCTATATTTCGCATTTACGAAAAATATTATGAATACTTAATTATATATTTAAAATGAACCTTCGTATTAGCTTCATTTTTGAAAAATGATTCATGAAATTTTTCGTAAATTACTTGATACTTTTTTTTCCGGGTATCTCAATAATATATTTATTCAAACGGTAATTAAAATGTAGTACAATCAGTCGACCATACTATCAAATAAGTTAACTATACTAAATGTCAAGGTGACTGTATTATTTATAGGTTAACTGGAAGTCAAATACAATATATTCCCACTTCAAAATAGGGCATGGACCAAAAAATTAAACATACAAATTAGTATACAAACCAGCTAACAATTTACCAAACCTAAAACAATACATCTACCAGTTAACCACGCAATACTATTATTACTTCAACCACGATTCGAATCGATAATATTACAACATCTATAGGCTTATCAGATAAGGTCTATTAACACTAATTAGTACTCATTATATTAAACACGAATTAGCTAATTAGAAGAAAAGGCTACTTTCCCGTTATGATTTATATAATACTAAGGTAAAAGAAATATTATTGTGAAAAGCATTCAATCCTAAATCAGTTTTTGACGGTAATAATCAAAAATGAATTCCGGATTGCTTTGTTTTTTTCATAGTAATTTAAAGGTAGCGACTATATAGCTATTAAAGATACCAAAAACATTTTATTCAATCTTTTTGAAAAAAAGTGTTAATCTTAACCGCCTAAAAATCTTAAGGATTTTTAAGTTACCAAAGTATCCAAACAGCTAATTTAATACTATTATTTAATACTATAAATTTCAAATCGAAAAGAACATGAATTTCACGATCTTCAACTACAAAAAACAACAAAAAACAACCTTTAACTTTATTTACTATACCAATTCTTACCTTTTACTCCAATCTTTTACCCTCCTCCTACTTTAGAAAATCGTAAATTGGATACGTTAACAAACACGTTAAAGTTGTTACTTTAAGAGAAAATACTAAAAATCGCTAAGTCACGTTAAGGAAAACACGTTATACGACTCTAATAATAAGTAAGATTCTCTTACCTAAATTGCCAAGTTTCTACGTACTCAAATTAAAAAATTCGCTCACCCAAAACACTCAATTGAGATGGAATTTAATTGAAAACGAATCGACGAAATCAAAGACTTTGGATCATTTTTCCTCACTATTTTAACCAGAAACTATAGGAAAGAGATTATAAAAGACTCCCCCTTATTTCAAAATTAGGTCAAGCCTTTAACCCTACTGACAACGATTTTAACACACCAACTATAAAAAACCTATTAATTGGTTTAATAATCTAATACCTGTTCACTATAGCGCGAAACACACGTTCGATAAAGACAAAGCACGCGAAACAACAGT
This sequence comes from Anisogramma anomala, assembly GCA_038502455.1. Taxonomy (NCBI): domain Eukaryota; kingdom Fungi; phylum Ascomycota; class Sordariomycetes; order Diaporthales; family Gnomoniaceae; genus Anisogramma; species Anisogramma anomala. The sequence continues at coordinate 18,448,772 of JASMMZ010000006.1, read as the reverse complement.
TGATAATGCAGTAAGTGGAATTAACGTTAACGTTATCTAACGGTTAATTGAAAAGATCGTTAAATACCTTATACCTTTTAAAGCTTTCCTTAAAATAATGAAGTTTCTGGTAAAGCTTCTTATAGCAAATATATTTACATGCGTAAGTTTACCATAAGTCCCATTATAAGACTTTACCCCTCGGGCTAAGCGATTAGCAACTACCTTTATCTTAAAGACTCTGAAGGTCTAAGGCTTAATTAAACTTCTGGAAACATTGTCTTTAAATAGGAAAACTATTATAACCTTTCTCCAAAATTAGTAAAAATGGTCAACATTAACTATGAGCTCCTTACAAACATTGCCAAAATATAAAATAATGTACAAAAAGTGTAATGATGAACCTTATAATCTACTGAATACGAAAATAATACCGTCTCTTAACATTTATAAGTAGATAGATGTTTTGCCTTCAGGATTTTACTCATTATTTCCAAAAAAAAACATTATAGGTTACAATAAAGACTATTACCTAAGCTTTTTAATCAAAGCAATTTTTTTTTCGTAAAATCCACTAAAATATTAAAAGTTAATTGGAATACAACGTTCAATTTATTTAATATTACACTGATAAGACTATAACATGGTGGACGATAATAATACCTAGAAAAAAAGGAAGAAATATCAATAGATATCCTTAATCAAACACTTAAAAGTTAATATTATATTAAAGAGCAACAGAAAAAACATATATTGGCGAGGCCACACTTCGACAATAGGTATAAACAGCTATTACTGACGTTAACGGATTTTAATACGCTTTAAAATACCGAAATGATACATATATAATCTTTTTAAATGATTATATTCCTCGCTTGTAAATGTGATGACATATACGTCAAACTCATTTAATATATACTCTTAAAATCATTACTTTCGTAAATATTAAAATAAAAACCTTTTAATTACGTATTACATCGATTGTAAATTCAGAAGGCTTCAACGTTTCAAATCTGGTCCAAGATATTGAAACCAAAAATTATATAAGCGACAATAATACTGATAAGATTTAAACGAACTTGTAAATTGCAAAAATTATTGTGGAAATAGTGGTAAGGGATATTTTATTAATGGTTCATCCGGTTATTAGTTAACTTGTTACATTTCAGATAAAGGTTATAAACGATAGGTAATATTTTATAACTAATACACTACTATTTCTAGATAAGACTATTTACATTATATCGTAAATTACAAAGGTAAAGAGTTTCTCAACGATAATGATACGTCGATGTAAATTGGGTGGCATAAAGATTTCACTCCTGTAATGACCTAATCATTAGCTGACCACGTCTTTTTATACTGTTTAACTAGTAAAAGCCCCTATATTTATTACAGAAATTAATTACTTAAGTCTTAATACACCTTAAAATTTTGCAATCGTAACGTAAAATACACGTTTTATGGTATTATAATATATAAAAGAGCAGACGAATACTTCATAGAAGGATATTTACAATATTTAGCATTTCGACGTAAAAATACTATAACTATTTAAATCAATGGTTAAAATGTCGATAAAGCTAGAGTAAGTTTTGACGTAGGTAAATAACTATCATTACTAGAATCGATGATTATATAAACAATTGTTAGGATAATTGCGTTCTATATTCTTAAATCCTCTAGATTATTACTGGTTCAATGACAGGATAGGAAGATACATATCGTCAACGTTAATATTGAAGTTAACGAATTAATTTAAAACGGCTAAAGATTTACTTTCGCCTCTAAGTAAAGGCTCTTTTCATTACATTTCGAAAGACTGAAAACAATTGTATTAAAACTAATAAAGTTTAAGATACGTGAATTATACAAACGTTTCAACTACTTAGTCGTTAACAAATTATCTAATATCCTTAAATTCGTAAGGTATAAATATATGAATTGTTTTTCTGTAAATATTATGAAAAGGCTTTATAATTGTTGCTAAACATAGGCTAAAGCTTCCGCAAAGATTAACTTTACATCAAAATGATAAGGATTTCAATCAAATGATTTCATTAATATGCTTTACTTAAATAATAATTTTACGTCATAGACTCGGTAGCGTCCTTGATCAGCCAAGAAATTTAGGAAACATTTCAAATGTTGAAAATTAATAAATATTCGGGCCCACTCAACGTTTTCGTCCACTATATAAACATCAACTTTACGGCGACGGAATTACAAACAGATGTTAAAATAATGAAAATTCAATATAAACAGCTGTTTTAAAGGCTTATTAGAGTATTGGAAGTGTTAAAAAGGCCTACTTATTACTCCTTAAATCGTATAATACCTTAAATCTAGATATTAAAAGCTTTATAAACCAAGAAACACGTTTTTATATAATGGTAAAGGACTTGAATAATATTATGAACTCTGATGGTTTAATATTAACGTTTCTAGATTTTAAAGTATTTCCTCGTTGAACAAGTAAATCTCCATTATTCGTAGGTAACTAGAAAAGAGCCGTAGCATGCTGAAAATATAAGGAGGAATTTTGGAAATAAATCTGACAGACGTTAAAATAATAATGCCATTAACACCAAAAACGACCTTAAGACGATCGACGTATTAACTTTTCTATTATAAAACGAAGTTTTCGTATAGCGAAATCCAGGAAAATGGGATGTCCTACTTAAGATTTTAAATATCTCTAACCCTAAAGTAATCATTAATTTTGAAATAGTCCTATAATATTCCATATAAATTAGGTTCAACTTTATTTCAATGCAATGAACGATAATGATAACATTTAATATTTATAAGATAAGCCAATTAGTTAATATAATACTCCCATTTTCGAAATCAACAAGTCGATAAAACAATAACGACATAGCCAACCATTAAAAAAGAGGAACACTAAGGAAAAGGAATATATACCGGGATGCATTTACAATACTTCTTAAGTTAATAGGGAAGAAAAGAATAATTAAAATTTAACTGTTAAGCTTCGGATATAGGGAATTATGAAGATTTTAGATAAGTATTTTAAGAGAAACATTAGGGTTGAGACTAATAGACTCCTTATTCAAGAAGTCATATAATTTATACCTAAATACAATTTCAGTCTTTAAAACCCAAACTTCTCCATTTTTAATTTAAGTATTGTTTTCGAGGTTATTGGTAAGATCACGGGGAGGCCGCATGAAAAGTTACATTCAAGTACTTGAGGATGCAGTAATAAAATAAAAAACTCAATTCTCACGTAATTACTAAAGATTCAAAAAATTAACTAATTGGTAGTAATATTCATTATAGATTAATTAGCAAATATGAGTAGAAAATTCGTTTTCAATGGTTTCAATGCGACCTAAGCTTACATAAACTTTATAATTAATTTATAAAGGATAGTTTCACTACAAGTATCGTAAGAATTCCATGAGAAATATTTCCCAAAAATTGTTATACAATATGATAAAATATAATACAGATTAGCTTAAGCAAGTTTTTATTAGTTTCTAATATATTGATTGTAATCTAAATCCAAGTTTCGCGTGAAATTCTTAACTTAATACGTATAATTTCTTATAATATGAAAAGGAACTTTTCGGCTTAATACGTATATAAACTAAAAATAGCTTTTGCGTCGGAATACTAGCTTTATAGTATCGTAATAACGTATAATTAAAGACATGAAGTTTTGAAACTATAAGTCGGTCGGGACTTTAACAAAGGTTCAATATTTCAACTTTAACGAATCATTAATCCGTAAATATAATATTGACTATATTGATATTTATATTATATTTTGTTCAAAATACTAAAAAGTTGTCCTAGTTACAATTAATTAACCACATGTATTAAAAGATCACAAGTTTTTAAAGTAACGAGTTTATAATAACTATATCGCAAACTTATACTAATCGAAGGTATATAATAATATTTAATTACATCTCAAGTTTAACTTCCAATTAATAATACTATAATCGACTAAATAAATGGTTATATCAACAAATGAAGAATTTGAACCGTAAAATCAATATGGTTTCCATTAGTCTATTAAAGGCCAAGTAAATGATTATTACGAATGTGGTCTTTATTATCAATATTAACAATTATTGTAAATCGGATTTACTGAAACAATCGTTAATAAACCTGAATTATAACAACAACAGTTTGTAAGTACATAAAACCTGATTTACTACATCTTTTTCAATTGTAAAAGTATTATACGAAACTTATTAACTTTGGAATTTTACGATATAATAGCTAGTTTTAACGTAAGCATAACGATATGAGAAATCTTTAATATAGTTACCAGGCAATTGAAAATCCCACCTATTCCGATTGTAATTTGTATAGATTCGAGAAGTTTATTCGAATGCCTTCCGAAATAGGGGATAGTTAGCGAAAAAAAGAACCTGATAATCTATATAATAATACTTTGTAAAGCTTAAAAAAGCTGTTGAATTGAGAAATTAAAGTGAATTAATAGAAAAAGTAACTCGATGGACGTTATAATGAAGTTGGTACCAAATAAAGCTTTAAGAAGGTTTATAAATAGCAATAAGTTGACGATCTGAATTAAAGGATAAGTTAAAGTGTTACTGGACAAAGTTAAATTGAATGAAGCCTAAGAGATAGAAGGGTATTATAACAAACTATAAAATTGGCAGGGAATTAAAACCGGCGATTGAATTGACCAATCTGGTTGAATTTGAGGTAAATATAACTCGGTAGCAAAAGAGTTGTGTACGGGAGTTGAAGAAGTCAGAACTAGGAGCCGTGGTGCGAAGGGAGGTAATTAGTATTAATTTGGGTATAGAACACACTGGAATTGACAGGGGTCTGGCTAACGAACTAATATAGACTTTAGTAACTACCACGAATAAGGCGTTAACCATACTAATACACGTTTATAAAACAAGAATCCGCCAGTATTGGAACAGTAGTTAATTATAAGACAGTAAGTTAAATATACTAACTATAAGTTGACTGTATTATTTGTGGATCGACTAAATGTCAAATACAATATATAACTACTTCAAACTAGGCTTATAGCTAAGAAATTGGCTCAACAAATTAATATGTAGATCGGCTAGAGGTCTGTCAATTCTAAAATAATACATACATCACTTAACCATGCAATACTACTATTACTTCGACCTCGATTCGAATCGACGACGTTACAACGTTTAAAAAACAATCAGGCCAGGTCTATCAATAATATTCATCTATTTAAATGATTTTGAAAAATATCGATAATATGAATAACAGGTACTTTAAAAGTTATAAAATGTAGCGTTTCTAATAAAACAAGAGATAAGCTTTTTCCAAGTTTATTAAGTCTATGAATTAGGGTATATAATTGAACCAAAAAGTATTAAAGTGTTAAATAATGAAGTCAAAGTAATTAGGCAAAAGTCAACTCTATAAAATGTTTAAGAAGTTAAAGTATTCCTCTGATACGTAAATTCTTACCAACAATTTATCAAATGATAAAATGGACTTATAAAAGCACTTACAAATCTTATATGATAACATCAACTTCATTGATAAATATAAGTTTTATAAAAAATATTTTGATAGAATGAAACACCAAGTTATATGGAAATTCAAATTTAGACAACCGAATTTACAAAGTTGTCTAAACCCCCCCCCCAAAAAAATTATATCCTAAAAATATAATTGGGATAACAAGAAAAAAATATTTTATTCTACTATAAATGCCTCTCATAAATTGAACGGATAAAATTTAACTCTAAAATCTTCGATAAGAAGTTTATTGCGATTATTTAAGTATTTTAGGAATAATAATATTATCTGATCTATATAAATCACCCTATTACAATATATATGGATTATAATAACTTCATAGGGTTCATTATAATCAAGATGTTAAAAAAACCAGACCGAATGGCTAGAAATCTTTTTATAATTCGAGATCAAGATATGCATCATGAAATAAAGAAAATGAAAAAGTAAACGCTTCTAGTAAAAAGATCAGATCATTTATAAAATGATAAATTAAAAGAACAAATTATTTGTAACTAAAATTTGAAATGTAACTTGATTTATAAAGTATGATATTTAAATCTAATATATTAAATAAAAACAATGGTACCAAACCTGGAAAATATAACATTGAAACAATAAACTGATTTCGTTAAAAAATCTACAGTACGCTTAAATATATCTATTGAATAATTATGGAAACTGTTGGAATACTAGTAAAATTCAGTACAGTTAAGTCAACTATACTTAAAGTTAGTTGATTGTATTGACCACAAATTGACTATAGTTTGTGGGATTTGGCTGTATTCACTGCAAGTGCAGTACAGTAGGTGGCCACTACAAAGTGAGGCACAGGCCAAAGAATTTGGCCATTCAAATTAGTGGGTGCACCGGCTAGCTATCTGCCAAACTAAGAACTTACAATTTATTAATCAAAACCAATTTCAATGCAGCACTAATTACCTCAACCACAGTGATTCGAATCGACTACGTTGCAACGATAAAGGCCTACCAACACTAATCAGTACTTATTAGATTAATCATAGATTGACTAAGTATTAGAAGAAGCTGATTTCCGGTTGTTACATTTTTCTCGGGTAAGGTAGAAGAAAGGTTTTTGCAAAGGACCCCTATACGTTATTCACCTATTTTCGGCAGCAAGTAAGGAAAATTTATGGGCTATGTAGTTGTTCGCAGCAATTTATAATTAGCCACGGTATCGCTATTCAAAACATTAAGAAATATTGATTATTCATTCCTCAAAGTCTTGAGATTGATTGCTAAAAGTTTTAAAAATTTCCAAGTTAGTAAATATTGGCAAACGACTAAGTCATTATTATTTAAGCTACTACTATTATGGGTACTACTACTGTAAATCGTAAAAACGACTAAGTTTTACAACCTGTAACTTCAAACATCAATTTTAATGACAAATATATGACAAATTCTTTTACACCACTTTTTCCCATTTATACTTTTCAATTTTGGTTACGATAGTTTTATAACGCGTTTAAATTTATTCCGTTACCAATACTAATAGAATGGAAGCAATCATAGCCCTCGACGACATCTTCGAAAATCATTACAACGAAGACCTCTGTTTTACCGATGCTATCAACAACTATATACCCGAGTACTTAACCTATTATATAGACCGTTTTATTTTCGACTTCAACCTTACCAAGTTTGATAAAAAGCCTAGCACCCTCGACTATTTTTGCGAATGATTTAACAAATTGATCCTAGTAATGTAACAAATAACAAATAAACCAACTAAGACGAAGATAGAGATTAAATTAGGTAACCGAAAGGTCCACCGACCTGCGAAGAAAGAGAAGGAGAGTAATCTATTCAATGGACCCTACGAATACGCCATTAACAACGGTCTTTAATGGATATTTTAATATAAAAGTAAAGGGAGAGAGATTGTTAACAATAGTATCCCTTAACGCCCTTATAAGCGTTCATATGAATCTAACTAAACCTAGAAAATTTTTAAAACCCTTTTCGCCTAGAATTAATAGTTCAATGTCATTAACTGTGAAGGATCAATTAACCTATACATTACAAGCTCTTAAGTCTACCGGTTAATTAAACTGAAACCTCAACGTACTCCTTAACACCAAAAGAATTATTACCAAGTCCTTTGCGACAACCCCCCAGTTCATTTTCCCTAGGACCTTTAGTATGTCCAGTTTCAGCATTCAAACTAAAAAAGAAATGGATTTATACGCGAGCCTACTATATGTACGACCATTAGCTTTTTTCCTCCAAATTTAGCTAAAATCAATTATCTTACCTACCAATACTAGTCTCAATACCGGTCGAAAAATCCAAAGGATCTCTACGACCAATACATTACCCTTTACCCTAGAAATATACTTATAGTGGATACAGATTATATAGTAATTACTATGTTTATTAAGATCTGAGAATATAAGGAAAAGTATAATGGCAAGCCGAATAGCCCCAACATTAACTTACGCCCGTTTTTCAATATTTACCGTCAAATAAGGGTTAAATTACCAGGCTTTCATTCGCTATTTACAAGTATCCTTACCGGCCAAGACGAAGATTACTACCCTCGGTACCTAACTATTTATTCATCTTTTTGCGAAATTTACAATGGTTTTTAGGAGAAATTAAAATACGATATCAACTTTATCTAATATTATACTAACTAAAAAATTATTAAGTGGTTTTAAATATTAGATTGTAAAAAAGAGACGGAAAATAAAATAGACCTTTTTAATCAGATTTTTGAAAAGCTAATACTTTTCCAAAAAAAACAATAGGGAATATAAGAGTTAGCGAAGTTATATTACACTAGTAGGTCAAGAAAGCCGTTACAGGCTACAAAGAGTTCGAATACGCCTCATAGTGCCCTAACGCTACCTATGATTTGGCCTGTTACGTTCCTTGTTTGCGACTGTAATAGCTCGAGTTCCGATCTTATCCAGTATGTACCCTTAAGCTCCAGAGTTTAGCAACGATAAAGAAAACCCCTTCTACGCGTAATATATCGACCGTAAACACGGAAGGCGTGGCCAATACGGCCAATGGAAAGTCCGGACCTGGGGACGTGACTACCAAACTACATACGGAGGAGGGTATTCCTCTTCCTTAAAATCTTTAAGCTAGCTACGTAGGTATTACAACCCAAGTATGATGGCGGGTCAGGAAGCAAGCCAGCATGCAGCTGAGCTACTTAGAGTCTGAAGTCCAACACATCAAGTGGGGAACACCTCTCCTTTGTCAGCAGGGAAATGACTAAGCCAATCACGTGATTAGAATCAGTGGGATCAGTACTAATTCAAGTGATACAGGATCAGCGGGCTGGGTACTGATCCAAGGAATCCAGTACTGAAGACGGTATGAAGGCACGGATATATAAGGACACGGTCATTACCACATAGATAGTATTTACTTTATAGCTCTTCAGTTGTCAATCTAAGTATTCAGTCTATAAACTTGAATAGCCTAACAGCTAGTGGTCAATCTACAGCATGAACACATATCTTTTTGATATTGCACCTTTGTTACCTCTACTACTTTACTGCTAATATAAGCCCTCTGACACCTTCTATCTACTCACGGGTATTTAGTGTGATCATTACAGTAGGTTTACTTCAAATAACTAAAAATGTTGGATTTGTGGTAAGTCTAATTATTAGTTAACTTGCTACCCTTCGACTAAATGTTACAAACAGCAGACATTATATTACAACCAGTACACTACTACCTTCGAGAAAAACTTCTTCAACCACATTACAAATTTTAAAAAGAAAAAAGTCAAAGAGGAAAATAAGCATAAAATTATCAGCTAACACAAAGATATTGGTACCGGTTCAGAATCAATGTAATAACTCGCCTACCATGCTTTCCTGTACCATCTAATAGGTGAAAACACCTATCGCTTCTATAATAACGAAAATCATGGTCTTAATTACTTGTTTACTATTCGCGACCTTTATTCGAAGCTGTTCTTTTAAGGTATTATGCCAGATACTAGGGTGGTAAGGTATTTAATAAGACGTTATTCGCAATATGTCATGTTATAAAGAGATACTAATATTATTACAGAACATAATCACACGGATGCTGGTAAAGTTAAAGTTAGCTTTGGCCTTGGAAAAGAGCTATCTTTACTGGAATTAACGACTATTACTATTATCGTTAAACCCATTACTTTCCATATTTTTCAATCTCCTACCTCTTTCCTTCTTTTCCTCAAAAATATAAAAAACTTCGGCGTTAACATTAACGTTTAAATTGATCAATTGATTTAAGTTGAGAGCGTTAGAAGGTTTTTATTTAGCTTTAATTAGGGCTATTCTTGGTTGTATCATTAAGGGTAAAAGTAATGGTATTCACTCTAACGAAGTTAGAATTTCGTTAATTTTACCATTAACTTCATTATCCGGTGGTTTATAGGCTTTACAAAGTCTTGAAAGCGACTAGTTAAGAAAATATAGACTTACTAACGTTAAAAAAATCTAACGGCTTTTCTATTACTATCAAACGAACCCCTAAACTCCTTCAACGTTTAAGTTTACATTAAAGGAAAATCAAGATTTGAACTTCGAAGTCTTTGTAAATAATTTTTTACTTTAACAGTAACCTAGTATTCTATATTATAAACTCCGCCACGGCTTATCAAGATACCAAGTTTTTTTAAAACCATTACGTCGAAAAAAACATGAGAGGTACTACTTACTTCGTAAATTAATACGTATCCCAAGTTATAAAACGTATTATTTTTCAAAGCCGGTATAAACTTTATTATGATAAAGTTTTAAAATAACATTAAGTCGATAAGGATTTAATACAATCAGGTTTTTATTAAGAATTACTAGAGTATTAGGAATGTTAGAATGGTTTACGATTTCTTTACGAAAGATTTACGATATTATTACTTTGAAAATCGAAAACTTTAAAAGTTGGGAAATTCGACTTTGAATAGCGGTAAAAAGCCTTAGCGATATTATTAACCCCAACGGTTTTAAACCAACTTTATTGGTATTTGTTGCTTAATTACTGATAATACCAAATAACCATTATCGCTAAATACCTAGAAACGTATTACAGTATAAAGCAAGTCCTTGAGGGAATTAAGGAATGAATCGGCATACTGCTATGTTAAAGATAACTTTAACAACAGGAATGAACTATCAACAATAAACGTATTATCCTTACCCTTTTAAAGCAATTTTTTTATGTAACGAGAGCAAAGTAAATAGTATAGGCTGTATAGAATTTCGCATATCACTAATATAAATGTGGTGCTTAAAATTATTCACATATTTATTACATTTTGGACTGTATAGGTTAAACTGTATAAAACAAATCCATAAGTTCGATAAAGATTTTAATTTGATAGCTTTTAAGTTGGGTGAATTAGCTAACATACTATATTCGAACAGATTGTTGACAAGTTAATATAAAGTCGACGGCGTGAAAAACTACCTAAAAGGAGGATACACATTAAAAAGTAAGCCGGCGACGAAAACTAAAGGATTAAAAGAGTATACATAATGGTGTAAGTGTTTTGAAAAGAAATTCTAATAGATAATTTGCCCTTAAGTTACGTCTTAAAGGCATTATTAATATACCGAGAGAAATCTTGAAAGAAAGTTATTATATGGAGATTAATACCATTTTTGTACGAGTTATTATTTAATTTGTAGAGTTAATGTAATTTGAATGTTAATTCTCTATAGTTCTTAAGTCGAAAATAATACATGGGGTTAAAGGTGAAACCACGAACCGGCTGTATAAAAAGTTATGGTTAATCACTCGAGGATATGATAATAAAGGTAAGGAATAAATCCTTACTTAATCGTTCATAATCTAAAATATTAGTAAAAGTTAAATCGTAGTAATTACTGCTGATTTTAACTGCTGGCGTAAGCGGTTAATTCACATTGAATAGCCGAAATATAACATAAGTTTACACGTAATCTTCCACTGATCTTCAGCGGATTATATTATTAGAATTTCTGAAAAAACTTAAGGATAGGTTTTAGGCCGGTACGGCAATAATTTATATTAAACCTTTATATATATTAACTGAAATAGGAATTTTCTTTAATGTAATAAACGTAATTTTAAAACCAGTTAAGTATAAAAACTTGAATATTGAACCAGTGTTTATTAATTCTAAAGGGTAAAAACTTCAGTGTCATGGGTATATAAACTAACGATACCCTTTTTCTAGTAAATACTAGGTTTATAGTAGTAGAATAAAGTGTTATTAAATATTCAGGCCTTGAAAAGTATAAATCGATCGAAATGTTAGTTCAAGGCATATAATTGAACTTTAATAGATCGTTAATCTCTATTTATAGTGTTAAGGCTAAAAAATACCAACAGTACGTATACCAGTCAACGCCAAAAATGAAAAGTTACGAGTAGAACGACTATCGATAAGGCCAACTATGCAAAATCATAAAGATACCTAAAGTAAAGGGCTTGTAGGGCTTATATTGCCACGATATATTAACCGGAGGTATCGTATGACCTATTCATTACAGAAAAAATATTTTATCCACAGAACGAAAACTTTAACTGATTGAATAATGAAGTTTAATAGTGATTAAATAACTTAAAAATGGTTTTTAATATAATTTATATAAATTTAACGATGAAGAAGTTAATAATCTGTGCGGATATATTATGTATTCATAATAATAACCTTATATTGTAGATCGGTGTTTTTATAATATTCATTAATAATAACAGTTTTAAAAAGTAGGTTACGATTACCAGAAATCTTGTATATTTATACCTGGTATGTGTAAACGTGTAATACGAAAAGTATTGGTTTCAAAAATTTACGGCATGATAATAGGCTTTAATATTGGTATGACAATTAACGGTATATTGAGGATTATTAACAAACATCTGGGACTACCTATAATACTTATAGTAGTATATATAGACTTCTCAATCCTTTACGAAAGCCTATTAAAGCTGGGTACAACCAATGAATACCATCTAATAATAGATGTGATAGCTTTAAGCAAGGCATACAAAGCCCGGAAAATCGGAGAATTCTAATGAATTAACGGCAAAGATAACTCCGCTAACTTTATAACAAAGGCTACACCCAATAGCACCTTGAAAAGTTTTGTGAATAACAATACGTTGACTGTACAAATCGAGGGTTACATAGATCACCCGGCACGTAACGTAGAGGAACAAGAATTCCATGACGAATTTGAAAACTGATAGGGTAATGGTAACAATAGCAATGGTGGCGGTGTTAATACTAGTAAGTTAAATTACTGGAAAAATGTACGTAAGTAATGGAATGCATAATATTTTTAGCTTTGTAGCGAAAGATCTGCGCATGAGAGTTGAGGAACAGAGGGTTCGGAGAAATAGAATAAAGGGAAGTAATTAATGTAAATTTCAGTGCAAATTGATCGGAATTAACAGGGGTTTGGCTTGTTTATTAAGGAGGGATTTTAGAGGTTGCCACCAATTAGTGACAGGCCACGCTGCCATATAGGTAAAAAATAAAAAGCCGACAGTGTTCAAATAGCAGTCAAATATAGTACAGTAAAGGCAACTATACTCATAGTTAGTAAATTATACTGACTGTAAATTAACTGTAGTTTCTGATTTTGGTTGGACTAACTGCAAGTATAGTGCAGTAGGTGCCCACTTCAAAGTGAGGAATAGGCCAAAGCACTCATCCATACAAATTAGTGTGTAGACAAGCTAACGGTCTGCCAAACTTAAAACTTATAACTCATCAATCAAAACCAATTTCATTGCAGCACCAGTTACTTCTACCACAGTAATTTGAATCGACTACATTGCAACGATAAAGGAATACTAACAGAAACCTATCATAGGATTTGAAAAACGTGAAATCCGTCAAATTTCTCAATGCGGATAAAAACCCTTAAAAATAATGATTGTTTGAGAAGAATAAGTTAAAATACTATAAGTCATACGGATTATGAATTGTTTTAATAGTATCCAGTTTTATATGAGACTTTGATCACTTAAACTTTATCATTAAGTTACTAAATTCACAAAAAACCATCATCAAGGTTACTTTGAACAATATCTTAATAGTGGTTTATTAAATAAGTAAATACAGTTACTTTATTCCTTATAAAGAGATTGATATCGAGGAAGATTGTATAGATATTTTCTTGAAAACGATCGTCAATACTTACGAAATTCTCAGGGAAATCATTAGTAATAAACACATGTTTATCGTGTCTAATTTCTAGAAAAACGTATGGTACAACTTGGAATGAAGTAAAAATTCGGTGTATATTAACATTTGTAAAGAAACTGACAAATAGAGAGAATTAACTAAAACGTAAAAAATACCTCCGACTTTTTTTCACTATTTACATAAACATTGAGTTAAACTTTTCTTATAGATATAGTTAGCTTGAAACAATTCACGTACATTAATGATTATATAATCTATTTTTTACGTGAAATACAAGCACAGACAAAAATTATGAGCTTATTATAACTCGAAGTTGGGACAATATACTTCTAAAATAACTAAAAACCCCAAGTGAATAAAGGAACTTTAATATAAAATCTAACAACAATTTTACTTCATTTACGATTGAATATCCAGAGATTCATATGTGAAAAGAATTGAAGAATTAGTTTTGAAGAAAGGAAATAAATTTAAACTCGTATACGAAATATTAAAACTTAAAAATTAAGCAACAAATAAAAGATAAGAAAATCGTACTATTAACAATTTTACGGAAATTTTGGAACGTTGGTTACTTACTACCGTCAATGATTATGATATAGGTGATTTTTTTATCATAAGTTTCTAATTTGTAATATGAAATGTAAAATTGAGTAAAGATAATATGTTAGGATATTACAAATTGGAGTATGAAGTGAAACTAGATATAGATATATATCCCAATAACACGGATTTTTTTATGAAGCTAAAAGGTTCGAAATATGAAGGAAATATATGGCAACCGATGAATAATTTGAATATTAATAAATTAACATCGTAATGACTTTATCGTTGAAACCTAAAAACAACTCTATGAATCTACTATAGTATTCTCCACATTAACTGAATTCAAATTATAAACTTTCAAGTAAGGATTTTGTTTAAATAGTAGTATTTGCGATACAGTAGGTTAACTTTACTTACAGTAAAGTTGACTATACTAACTGCAAATTTAGTGTATTGTTTTGTGCGGGCCTACTCTATTGGCTACAAGCTAATAAAGTATGCAGCCACATCACATTAGGGTACGGAACAAGCAATTAACCATAAAAATTACTGTGCAGACCGGCTAGCGGTCTACCAAACCTAGAATAATTCATTGACCACTTGACCACGCAATACTACTGTTATTTTGACTAATCGAATCGACAACGTTACAACGTCTAAAGGCCTATTATGCAAATATTATAAAAACCGATTAATTCTTATTAGGTTAAGAAAATATAAGTTAAGTAGAAGAAGAAGCCACTTTCTGGTTACGTTCTACGTTAAACGACGGCTAAAGTAGAGGAAAGATTCTTACTGAAAGCCTCTACGAACTGCGTCGATTTTAATGGTAACTTAGAAGTAGCGACAGTATCGCTATCGAAAACACTTAAAAATCTTTACATATTTTTTATAAGAAGTTAAGATTCACGGTCAAAAGTCTTAAAGATCGGCAAATTAACGAAGAGCTAAGTTAGTACTACTACAGGTATTATTACTATAAGAAAAACGATTAAATCATACAGCCAAAACAACAAATGACATTTTCCCTTTATTAATAATAAAGGACCTTTGACTTTTCCCTTTACACTAAACATTTACCCTTCCTTCACTTCTTTCACTCCCCTTACGTCCATTTAATCGTCAAGCTCGCTGATTTAGGCGAAAATACCAAAAATCGCTACGGAAACTACGTCGCGCGATCTAACGCTAAATCGCTAAGTTTTTACGCGACTTTACACCCAAAAACCAAGCCCCTATGTTTAAAAATCACTAAGTCACATACCTTACATATCCTACACAAGCCACAAACTCAAAATGGCTAACGTTAGTACTCACTTTAAAGCTATTACCGACTCTGATAACAAAGAAGTAATTAAGGCTCTCGGACACCTTTTCGCCAAGCATTATAACCACGATCTCTGGGGATAAAAAGTTAATGAAAACTTGATCGAAAAGTACCTTACCAACATCGTCGGCTGTAACATCCTTAAACACAACGATGTTAAAGATCTTGACCGCGATTTTTGCAAGTATCGTGAATTCTTTGACAACTGTATAGTTGACGTGTAAAAGGCAACTAAAAAGATCTTTAAGTCTAAAGTAAAAGTTTAATTTAAACGCCGAGGGATATACGTGTCAAAAGAAAGCTTAACTAGGCTGACGGAGACCTTCTTCGAGTTGATTCAGCTTGAGGAATTCCCTTAAAACCTATGACCTAAGGGAAAAGGTGCTAAAGAACCTTAACGCACTTATACGTGATTTAAGGGGCCACCCCTTTATCTTTAGCTAAATTAAGCCTTTTTATGCGTTGGTGATAAGAAATCTGTTAATCTTCTCGACATCCCAACACCTTTACATAATAGCGCGGAGTATGCCTTTAGTGGCGGAAAGGCGTGTGAATTAGAAACCGCTAATACCGTTATAGAAATTGACATCAGCGCTTTATACTAGTTAATTAAGCAAAATCGTCAAGTCCCCCAAAACCTTTAAGCTCATATTTCCCCCTAGCACTTTAATCGCTAAGTTTCTTAAAAGATTTTTCATGGCAAGTTTGCTTATATACGAAAGCTTATTACAGGTTTTACTATAGAATCTTACCTCTCAAGCCAAGAGACTGGTAATTACCTTTAACCCCGTATCTCGAATGCTCCAGGACTTTAACTACAAGAGAAACCACCAATAAATACTGGAGTTGGTAGAGCTTTAGATGTTGCAAAGTTATCGATTCGATTGATCGAAGCAACAGTAATATTGTGTGGTCAAGTGGTAGATGTATTGTTTTAGGTTTAGAAGATCGATAGCCTGTCTATACAGTAATTTGTATAGCCAATTGCTTGACCTGTGCCCTATTGTAAAGTGGAGTCATACAATGATTGACTTGCAGTTAATTACAGTAGGCCTATACAGAACAATATACTTAACTTGCAGCTAGTATAGTTAACTTTACTATTAGTAAATTTGACCTATTGCATTGCTATTACTACTATTCCAATACTAGCGGCTTTTTAGTTTATGCGCGTACGCCAGTGTGGTTGTCCAATCTTTTTCAGTAAGCGTTAAATTGCGACCTCGTTAACTGGCCAAACACTTGTTAATTTTGATTAACTCTATATAAAATTGCACCTAATTATATGAAAATCAACCCTAAATACATTTAGTTGCCCTACCGCCTCAATTTCTGCCTTTATCGATTCCCACAAAATGTTTTTCCTCTACAAACCTATGTAAACCTTCACTTTAACCGTGCCAATTAATCTAGTAGCCATCATTAGTTTCCTAGTAGTTTTCTAGTTGGCCAGTATATCCTTGGCTACCGCCGCTACGTAATTTGACTTTACCGAGCGGTTTATTAACATAGCCCTTAATCCGTATGATTACAATATTTCTATTCATAAACCTTTGAAATACTTTATTTGGAGATACCTTTGTTATGGCATTAGCAAGGTTATTTTTGCTATTAATCCACCGGAATTCTTTAATTTCCCTCTCTTCATAGGCTTCGCGAAGTGCTATCACATCAATTATCAGAAGTTTTTCGCTAGTGGTTTGGAGTTTTGAAAGGAATTTAAATAGGCTTTTCGAATCGGTATAAATTACTACTGGGATAAGAGAAATCATTAGCTGCCTAGTAATAAATTCAAAGGTCTTCCACAATATTACACCTATGTTGAAGCCTGTAATTATGCCGTAGACATTCGAAACTACTATATTTCGTATAATCCTCTTACATTTAATGAAGATTTAGTGAATTAGGCTACTAATAATGCTAAACTGGTTTTTCCGCTTATATTTATTAACGAGGGTTATTAAAAGGCCGATTTTTGAAGATACGTCTATATTATTTGTAAAAGACCTATTGGTAAAGATTTATAACTTAGCCTTTAAAAATTTGATTGAAACTATATTAATCACTTTGTTCAAATTCCGTATCTATTACTTAATTCTTTTTTCAACCGGTTAAAGTCGTTACCTATTAAATCTTATACTTATGTAGTCATAACATGATTGTAAAATGCCTTTGGTTAGCATGAGGTAGCAATATAGCTGTCACGGACACATTATTTTAGGTATTATTAGGTCTTAACCACGTTAATCCTATCGATTATAACCAAATTAGTACCTTAGCCTTTTTAACGAAAGCTAAAGCCGGTATTAATACCAAGTACACGGATTAATAATCCGTTAAAATCGAATTGATTACCCTTTACTAGCATCGTAACCGACTTATAATTCCAAAACTTGGAATCCTTAATCTCCTGTTATTCCGATACTATAAATCTAGCCGTTTTAACGAAACGGTTATCGTTAATTTACATACTTATTATAATGAAATATTCTTCTTACGATATTAATAAATACGAGTCGTATGTTAAAAAATTTCTACTTAATTATAATTTAAAGTATAATTAGTAAGTTGAAAACCAGTGGACGCCTGTTTTTATCAATCCATTTAAAGGATTAATGAATCGTATTAACGTACCTAAGGGTAAATAGGCCGTAATACCTATATCAATTCTGATAATACGACTCGTTATAAATACTTTTCTAATTAAGTATAGGCTTAGGATATATCTCGGTTATTCAACATAAATATACCTTTAATTTTAAATAATAAACTTATCATTAAATTGACTACTAAGTGTTAACTGATCTTCCAAATCGTTATAGACTATGTAAAGATTTAGCTTTTGCCTTTATTACCGTATCCTCAAGCGATTTTACGTGATTTTTCATACGGTCGCCCTGTAGTTTTACCTTTAACCTCGTATATAATCCTTGAATTAAAGGTCGTTATATTTGAGTTTTCAAGGTTAACATCGGTTTTCTATACGAATTATATAACTACTCGAGTTAATAAGTCGTTAATTTCAACCCTATGGCTTTCCTTAAAAGGTTTACTAAAAGTCTTAATAATACCTCATATTCGAAGATTTAATACTAAGTCTTCGTTATCCTTTTCTTTTTTACTTAACTTAACAGTATTGTAGATACTACCCGGTATATATTCCTCCTCTTTGAAGTTCATTTTCTTCGAAGGTTATCTTTGCTAGCTGCATTTTATCATCTTATCTATAACAGGTAAAGGAGATTTGTATTAGCTTAGTCGTTTGAATCAAAGATTTTTATCGTTCATAACTCTAATATAAGGCTTAACCTAAATATTTCGAAAAAATATAAAAACGTTAACAGTTTTAACAACTACTTTAAAATTAGCCATACTTAAGGTCTTATATAAACCCTCCTATTTACTCGGCTTCCGCTACAAAAGGAAATCACTTTGTAACGTTAAAGCAAGCACGTTGATTATTGTAGGACCGTTTCTAGTATTAAAGGAATTATTAACCTGGCGGTGTGCCGATTCCTTCCCCAGTTTCTTCAGTGCTTTGCCGTAGGCTACAGCTCTCTTTTGGGTACTTTCTAATGATAGAGATTCACTTATCAGGAGTGGGTACGCTTTGAAGACCAGTAGCATTAGCATTAAGCTAATAAGGCCTACAATATAGTTTAGGCCCTTTACCGCTATCTAAAATTGTGCCTACAAATTCGTAAAGTTTCTAATTTCCAACGTAAGTATATTTTACGTTTAACGAAGTAGGTCGTATACCCTTTTAACCTCCCTAATACTCCTATTGGCCTTCATAGGTACCTATTTACACTAAATACCCATTGTTTTGGCATTTACCTAAAACTCCACCGCTGTAAAGTCGATGCCGGTATCGTAAAAAACGACGTTAAATAGGCACAAATACGTGTTAATTTATAACATCCTTAGCTTTTCTCACGTTTCCTTTGCCTAAAATGACTTTAGAAACTTGGCTTCATAAAAAGCGGTTTCAGAGTTAAAGACATAAAAAACAGGCTTGTTATATAAGTAAAACATATTAATAAAAACCCTATAGTTAAAGTCATTATTATCTCTCAATGTAAATTTGAATTCTAGGGGAGTTTGGGTATATATTTGGCAGTAATGACAAAGGTTCTTAATCGAGTTTAGGGCAAAGTATTTCATATCTTTATACTTTACCAATTTCAAGACTTTATACAACCTATTAATGGCTAAGTAATTAAAGAGCCAGTATAATTAACATATCTTCAATTTCGTCAAGTATAATACCACTAGTTTAAGGCCTTAAAGATAAAACTATAAATTACTCTATTTAAAAGCTCAGGGAAACCTCTAACTGTTTTTAATCAGCTTATTAGGGTTAACGCCAACGTCAACGTTAAGGGTTTTTATATGTTTCAAAGAAACTAAAAAAGGTAGTCAGTGACTTAGGGATATAAAACCTAATCGATTTAATAATAATTTAAACTAATTTTATTCCTCATAATAATGAATTTTCGCCTTGTCTGAAACCAACTTTAGCTTTGCTTACATCGTGACAATTAATCTTAATAACTGTATTACTTTCCCTCCGCAATGCTACATATTACAAATAACTTTCTATTAAGTACTTTACTACCCCTATCTTTGGTATAATACCTTGAAACGTGTAGTTCGCGTAACGATAGCGAATGTTAAAGTTGTATAAGTGGTTAGAGACTTAATTAGGTTTAAGGTAAAGGTCTTTACCGCCTAGGCGGAATAAAAAGGCAAAATCATCTAATTATTAAACCGCGTTAAAAGCAGTATCTTTATATTACATAATTTACATAAGGTTATTATCGCTATTGAATAGCTTGTGACTCTCTAAACTCATGACTTAATTTAAGTAATCGTGTTTAAAAGTAATATGGTATTAAATGTAATATATTATCTTTTTGTTATTTCACTCGGCGCAAGGGTGGCGAGTTCACTAATAGTCAGACTTACCATAAATTCAACATTTCTTACCACTATTACAACAATATTATTAGCGGTTAACTGGTCCGCTTAAATTTTGGCCTTATTGGGGTTAAAGTAATTGTTTCCTCTAGTTTGAAGTCGATAGGTCATATTTTAGGCGTTAAAGGTACCCGTAGCCGTATTTGCGGTTGACGTAATTAACCAGCGCAAGATCTTTTTCATTTACGTTAGGAAAGTTGCTGGCTTAGGGGTACATAATAAACGAGTTTATTATACGCGCTATTATAGCTGCAAGCGAGGAACGAAACTAATTAAAAAAGCTTTCGTAAGTGGCATCTAGGTGTTGTAAAGCGTATTCAAATTCGTTAACGCCCGTAGCTACTACTCGTTCCTATTTGCGAAGTGTGGATTCACCATCGTAAGCTTTCTATATTACTTGCTAATACAATATTAATTTGATAAGCATCTGGTTAAGCACATTTATTACTATTTCCTTCTTTTTCTTTTTCACCATTATTGTAATCCACCGTGTAGTGGCCTATTTTGAGTAATATTAAGTAAGGTAAACTTTCTCTTCGAAATGGTTTTTTATGCTATCATAAACTTTGCGAAAAATTGATATTCGGGTTAGGGAATTTAGGTAATAATACTTGGTATGCCTTGTAAGGATTTCAGAAAATAGTAAGTAAAAACTAAAAGTGGAAACCTCTATTCATTTATAGATATTTAAAAAAGGTATTATCTTCGTAACGAAAAGATTATAAGGCTTTCTTTCATATTCTTTTACATTATCTTAGATTTTGGAGAAGTCTGTAAAAAGATTGGAATTAATGTTAAATATCCCAATAGTTTTTAGAGATAGGTCTCGATAGTTATCACAATCTTTATCAATGGTATTTACTGGCAGTTTGAGCTTTAAAACCTTCGAAGCGCGGTGTTAAAGATAACTGCCAGTCGCTTAACCTGAGGGTTAAAGTCCTGTGGTAGGACCTGTTATAAGCTCGCCTGTATAGGTAAATCTACCATAAAAAGGCTTTCAAAAGGTTTGGTAATTTTGATTAAAATACTGGGGGGCAAAAGGGACTTCAAGGTTTTCTGAAGCTTAACGATCTGACTTCATTGACCGGTATAGCGCCAACGTCAATACCTATGCCCGCGTTGGCGACTGCTGTTTTACGTGCTTTGCCGCCGCTGAAAACGTACTCTGCGCTGCCCCGTGGAAGTGTTAGACTGTTGAGAAAGTTAATAGGTTTCTTATCGTTAGCTTGTAAATAGGCTTAACCTAGCTCAAAATAAAGGGGAGGTTCCCGGGATCGCATGTAAGGGCGTTAATATTCTTTAATACTTTTCGTCTTAAGAAGTGGATTTTAAGGGCATTCCTTAAGCAAGGTAAGGTCGAAAAGGTCTTATACCAGATTAATAGCACCTTATACTTAAACGTAAATCCCTCGTTCCTTCAATTCTAATTTAAGCTTCGACTTAACCCCTTTTTAAATTGCCTTTTATATATCAATGGTTAAGTCGTGGAAAATATCGCGATATTTGTGAAAGACAAAGTCATGGCCATAACCATTATTGTATTTAAAGATATAGTATTTAACTAAGTTAACAAGAGACTTTTCTTTTAAGTTTTTGTCGACATTATATGCCTAAATGCCTTTGTCGTAATATTTGGTAAAAGCAGTTCCGAGGGTCCTAATTATTTCTTTCCTGGCGAGGTCGGTAATAGCTTCAAGGTAAGCGCTGACGGTAGTTATCTTAAGGTTCTGGCTTGTATAGAACATGGTAGGTATAGGACTTGGTATTTTGATGTAAAGTTGTATAGAAACTTGGCGGCTTAGTGTTAAATCACGCGACGTAGCTTTTTCAACGCGACTTGATAGATATTAGTGTTTTCTATTTAGGGCAGCGAACTTGGCAATTAAATTGGAGTAAGGGAGTGAAAAGAGTGAAGTAAGGATAAAGGTTTGGTGTAAAGGGTAAGGTCGAAGATCGTTTGTTGTGGTTATTTGGCTGTAGAACTTAATAAATTTTGCGGTAGTAGCACCCGCAGTAGTACTGGCTTAACCGTTTCCAACTTTACGAGCTTTAATACTTTTAACAGTCAATTTTAACGTCTTTAAAAAATATGGTAAAGATATCTTAGTGTTTTTAAATAGAGATACCGTCGCTTACTTCTAGATTACCATTTTGGACTGGTGCAACCTAAAAGTCTTCTCTATTTTCCTGCCGTCATGGACTAGCGTAGTACTAATAGAGGCCCTTTGCAAAAAACTTTTCTCTACCCTAGCTGCCGTTATAGCCGTAAATCGTAACCGGAAAGTAACTTCTTCTTCTACTTATTCAATCTATGCTTAACTCAATAAGCACTAATCAGGATTGGTAGAGCTTTAGACGTTGTAACGTTGTCGATTCGATTGGTTGAAATAATATTAGTATTGCGTAGTTAATTGATAGATGTATTGTTCAAGGTTTGATAGACCACTAGCCGGTCCATACAGTAATTTGTATGGACAATTGCTTGGCATGTGTCCTAGTATAAAGTGGGGCCATACTGAAATTGA
Source organism: Anisogramma anomala (assembly GCA_038502455.1). Classification (NCBI taxonomy): domain Eukaryota; kingdom Fungi; phylum Ascomycota; class Sordariomycetes; order Diaporthales; family Gnomoniaceae; genus Anisogramma; species Anisogramma anomala. The sequence continues at coordinate 18,425,719 of JASMMZ010000006.1, read as the reverse complement.
ATTGCAGTCAATTACAGTAGGCTCACACAAAACAATACACTCAACTTGCAGTTGTCAATTTTACTGTAAATAAAGTTGACCTACTGCGCTGTAAATATTACTATTCCAACAACTAGGATAATTATTGCGAGTTGCCTTTAATACCTGTTAAAATGATTAATATTACCTATAAATTTCATACGGACTTTACCAAAATTTAAAACTACGTAAAGAAGTATAACGGGAAGTTTTATAATCTTTTCGATACGAAGATAATGCTCCTTTTCAAAATTTATAAGTAGATAGAGGTTTCCCCTTCAGATTTTCACTTATTGTTTTCTGGAATCCTTACAGGGTACGTTAGGAACTATGACCTAACCTTCCTAAACTAAGCAACTACTTTTCGTGAAATCTACGATAATATGAAAAACTATTTCAAATACAACGTCCACCTTACCCAATATTATACAAAATAGGCCACTACGAGGTAAACCAAGATAATAGCAAAGAAGAAAGAGGAGGAAATACCGATAGATATGTTAAATTAGATGTTTTATAAGTCAATGTTATGTTAATAGGCAATGGAAAGGGGCTACGTTGGTGAAGCCATACTTCGTGAATAGAAAAAGGGAGCCGTTACTGGTGTTAGCGAGTTTTGATACGCAGTATAACGCTCAAATTACATCTTCAAAGGTTTTTTTAGCCAGTTACGCTCTTCACTTATAACTGTAATGGCGCGTATACCAAATTTACTTGGTATATACCCCTAAGCCGGCAACTTCTTCAACGTAAATAAAGACAAATTTATGGTAGTTAATTACATCGATTACAAGTACGGTTATGGGCGCCTTGTTATGACCCAGATAACTGTTGGATCAGGAAACAGGACAGCAAGCAGCTAAGCCACTCAGAGCTAGGTGTCTAACACATTAGGCGGGGAATACACATCTCTTATGTCAGAAACACAGGGATAAGGTTACGCCTAAGAAGAATCAGAACATAGGCAGCATAGGCAGAAGACCGCCTATGCCGCCTAGCAACATAAGCAAGTGATCTAGGACTGAAGAGATGGATATATAAGGAATAAACTCTCTAGGCATTTCATAGATTCAGTAGATAGTTCTTCAGTTGTCAATCTAAGTATTCAGTCTATATACTTGAATAGTCTAACAGCTAGTAATCATTCTACAGCACGAACACAAATCCTCTTGATATTGCACCTTTGTTACCTCTGCTACCTGACTGCTAAAATAAACCCTATGATACTCTCGATCTACTCACAGGTATTTAGTGTGATCATTACATGCCTCTAACACCTAAATTCTGGCTTATTAACTCTAAACTAAAGGTAGTAGCTATGTTGGTGCTAATAAGGCTAAAATTCAAACGGATATATTAATTGTAAACACTATTGTCATAATAGTGGTAAAAGATATTAAATTTGTGGTAAGTCTAGCTATTGGTCAACTCGTTACCTTCCAGCTAAACGAAATAAAAAAGGGGGTATCTTATATCTAATATATCATAAGTTATCAATAATACTACTTAGATTACATTGAAAAATTAAAGTCATTGGGTTAATTAACAACAATAATAACCCTAAGAAAATTTAGTGGTATAAAAATACTACTCCTAACGCGGTACAATAACTAGGAGATCATACCTTCCTATACCGCCTAGGTAGTGAAAACCCTTACCTTTATCCTAATTAAGCTTTTAACCTCTTATATACCTTTTAATCTCCATGATCATTATACAAATTACACGTTTTAAGATATTATGCCAGATACAATGCCAATAAGGTACTTGATAGGAAGCCATTCGCAAGACGTGGCACTACGAAGAAAAATTATTACAACTACAAAGATTAATCGTTATGATAATAATAAGACCAAAGTTGACTTCAGATCAGGCGAACAATTCTCGTTATTAGCGATAACGGTATTTTAAACTGTTATCAAGTCGATTACGTTCTATATCTTTAAGTTCCCTACTCCTTTCTTTATTTATTTGAAGGATATAAAGACACTCGACGTTAATGATTATGTTAATACCGACGAACTAGTTAAGAAGAACTAGAGGTTTCCCTTTGATTTCAAGTCGAGGTACATATAATTTCATCTTCAAAGCATAAAGGCAGCGATATTGAACCTAATGGAGCCGGAGCTACGCCAACTATACCAGCGATTTCACCACCTAGCTATTAACATGTTATATAAAGTTTTAATGTCCGTATATCATAAAAATATAGAACGATTCGCAATAAAAACAACTAAAAAACTATATTACTACTACCAAATATATACCTAACCCTCCTGAAAATTTAAATTTATATTCAAAGACGATAATTACTTTAATTACGAGGTTTTTAGTAATATATTTTATTTGGATAATAAGTTTATCCTTTATATTATTTACTCTGCAACCTCCTTTTACAAAGCTAATTTTTTAAATTCTCTTTCATCAAAGGATACGTAGGAAACGTGACGGATATTGTGAATTAACACGTACCTAGGCCCACTTAACGTCGTTGTTTACGATACCATAACTAACTTAACGGTGGTAAAATTACAGGAAAATGCTAAGATAATGGATATTCAATGTAAATAGGTGCCTATAAAGGCTTACTAGAGCATTAAAAAGGTTAAAGAGGCATGTGTTAGTAGGGCCCTAGATTGTTGCAACGTTGTCGATTCGATTGGTCGAAGTAATAGTAGTATTGCATTGGTCAAGTGGTGGATGTATTGTTCTAGGTTTGGCAGACCGCTAGCCGATCTGCACAGTAATTTGTATGGCCAATTGCTTGGCCCATGCTCTAGAGTAAAGTGCAGCGTATTGCACTCGACTTATACCTAATGCGGTAAGTCTATAAAAAGCGATACACTTAACTTGCAGTTCAATATAGTCAACTTTACTGTAAGTAAAGTTGACCTACTGTAATACATGTAGTACTATTCTAACACTGGCAGCTTTTTAGTTTGTACGTGTACGTTAGTATGACTAACCAATCCTTTCTGGTTATCGCTGAATAGCGACCTCGTTATTTTGCCAACCCCCTTTTAATTTCAATTAACTTCCATATTAAATTACCCCTAATTAAATAAAAATTGACTCTATTCGACCTCATTTACTCCGTCGTTCCGAGGTCTGAGTTTATTAAATACTATATAAAGTTCTTTCGTTATAGGCCTTTATAAATCTCCACTTTAGCCATACCAGTTTAATAGGTCGTTATCGTAGCCTTTATTTCCCTAGCAGTCTCCTAGTTTGTCGGAATAACCCTGGTCGCCGGTACGTGACCTGGGATTGCCAGGCGGCTTATTAATGTAGCCCTCGATGCATATAGTTAACCTGTTGCTGTCCACCAACCTTTTTAAAGCCTTATTTAGTATTAATTTCGTTATTGCATTTGCGGTATTGTCTTCGCCATTAATTTATCGGAATTTTTTAATCTTCCTTTTTTCGTAGGCTTTACGAAATGTTATTAAATAGATTATCAGGCTTTTTTTGCTAGTGGTTTCGAACTTTAGAGGATAATCGAACAGGTTTTTCGAGTTGGTATAAATTACCACAGTGATAAGAAAAATCTTTATCTGCCTGATAATAAGTTTAGGGGTTTTCCACAATGTTATATCTACATTAAAACCTGGTATTATACCATAAACTTTCGAAGTTAATACGTTTTATATAATCCTTTTATACTTAACGGTGGTTTAGTAAATTAGGTTACCGATAATACTAAATTGGTCCTCCCGCCAATTTTCGTTTACAAGGGTTATTAGGAAGTCGATTTGTTAAAATAGGTCGGTATTTTTTATAAAGGACTCGTTCGTAAAGATTATTAACTTAGCCTTGAACATATCGATTAAAACTATATTAATCCCTCGGTTCTAGTTTCGTATCTGCCACTCGAAGCCTTTTGTTTAGCTGGTTAAAGTCTTTATTTACTCGGTCGTATACTTGTATCGCGATGGAAAGGTTGTAATGGGCTTTTGGTTGGCATAAGATAATAATATAGTTGCCTCGAGTACATTGTTTAAAGTATCTTTAAACCTTAGTCATATTAGTCTTATCAATTATATCCAAAATAGTATCTTGGTTATTTTAGCGAAAGTTAAGGACGATATTAACATCAAACATACGGAGTAACGATTTATTAAAAAATTAAGTTAGGTAGCCGTCGTTAACGTCGTTACCGGCTTATAATTTCAAAATTTCAAGTCCTTAATCACCTGTTGTTTTAATGCTATAAATCCAGCCGTTTTAAAGAAAAGGGTATCGTTAGTTCATATGCCTACCACGCCGAGGTCCCTTTCTTATGTTACCAATAAGTAGGGGTCGTACGTTAAAAACTTTATCGTTAACTGTAATTTGAAGTGCGACTGGTAAATTAGGAACCAATGAACGCTTGCTTTAGCTAATTTATATAATAGTTTTATATACCGTATTACCCTATCCAAAGGGTAAATAATACGTAGTTTCTATAGTAGTATTAACAGTATTATCCGTCATAAATCCAATATTATTTACGTGTAAGATTACATTATATTACAATTATTAAACAGAAACTTACCTTTAGTTTTAACTATAAATGTTAATGTTAAAGTGATTATTAAACGTTGGCTGGTTTTCTAAATAGTTGGCTATGGCTTAAAAATCCTGTCATTGTCTTTATCGCCGTATCTTTGAGCGATTAAGAATAACTTTTCGTACAGCCGCCCTATAGTTTTACCTTTAACCTCGTGGATAATCCTCGACTTAAAGATCGTGACATTCAAGTTTTAGGGGTTAAAATTGGCTTTCGGTAAGAATTGTATAACTCCTCAAATTATCAGGCCGTTAATCTAGACCTTATGAATTTCTTCGAAAGGTCTGCCGGAAATATTAATAATTCCTTACGCTCGAAACTTTAGTGTCAAGTTTTCTTTATACTTTTATTTCTTATTAACCTAAGTAATATTGTAAATACAACTCGCTATATATTCCTCCTTTTTAACGTTTCTATTTTTCGGGGGTCGTTCGCGTCGGTGGAGCTTTATTAGATTATCGATAATAGGTAGAGTAGATTCGTATTAGCTTGTTCGTTTAGCTTATGGGCTTTTATCGTTAGTAACCTTAATATAAGGCTTAACTCAAGTAGTTAGAAAAGATATAGAACCGTGAACAGTTTTTATAATTACTTCGGAGTTTGCTATATTTAAGATTTTGTACGTGTCCTTTCATTTACCCAGCTTCCGCTATACAAAGATTTTACTTTACAATAGCAACGCAAGTACATCGATTATTAAAGAGCCATTCCTGGTGTTAAGAGCATTATTAATCTGGCGGCATACCGATTCTCTTCGCAGTTCCCTTAAAGTTTTGGCGTAGACCGTAACACGTTTTTAAGTACTTGATAATGGCGGAGATTTACTTGTCAGACTAGGGTATGTTTTAAAATCCAGTAACGTCAACATTAAACTGTTAGGGCTTACAGTATCGTTTAGGCCTTTTACCACTATTTATAAATGTATCTCCGGATCCGTAAAGTTTTTAATTTTTAACGTAAAAATGTTATAAATTCGGCGAAGTAAGGCGTATGCCTTTTTAACTTTTCCAATGCTTTAATGGGCTTTTATAGGTACCTATTTGTACTAAATACCTATTACTTTGGCATCTTTTTAAAATTTCACCGCCATAAAGTTGGTACCAGTATCGTGAATGACGACGTTAAGTGGACTTAGGTACGTGTTAATCTATAGGATCCTTAGCGTTTCCCACGTATTTTTTATCGAAAAGGACTTTAAAAACTTATCTTTATAAAAAAAGGTTGCGGAATTAACGACATAAAGGATAAACTTGTTATATAAGTAAAAAATATCGTCGAAGATCTCGCAGTTAAAGTCCTTATTATCTTTCAATGTAAATGTTGGTAGGACTTTATCGTTGCAACGTAGTAGATTCGAATCACTGTGGTTGAAGTAACTGGTGCTGCGTTGATATTTTTTATTGATATATAAGTTCTAAGTTTTGCAGACCGCTAGCCGGTCTACACACTAATTTGTATGGTCAAACGCTTTGGCTTGTGCCTCACTTTGAAGTGGGCATCTACTGCATTGCACTTGTAGTGCAGCGTATTCAAATCCCAAAAACTGCAGTCAATTTGCAGTACATACAATCAACTTTACTGCAAGTAAAGTTGACTTGACTATACTGCATTTAACTGCTATTCCAAAAGTAAATTTAAATTTCGGGGGGGGAAGGGGGTTAGTCGTACGTTCCATAGTAGTAATATAGTTTTTTAATAGGTCTTTTGGAAAATTATTCCATATTTTCATGCCCTACGAACTTTAGGACTTTATATAGCCTGTTAATGGTTAGGTGGTTAAAGCGCCGGTAAAATTGACGTATTTTCGGCTCTGTTAGGTTTGATACTACTGTTTTCTAGCCTTAAAAAGAACATCATAAGTGCCTCCATTTAAAGGTAAGTAGAAACCTTTGGTCTTTTTAAAAGGATTTATCTATGTTAACGTTAAAGTTAACTCCAAAGGTCTTTATATCATCCAAATAAAAAAGAAAAGATATAAGTGACTTGAGGATATAAAACGTAATTATTCCTATAACAGTTTGAATTATCATTGTCCCTAATAAAGATAGTTATTCGCCTAATTAAAAGCCAACTTTGACTCTGCTAACATAGTAACGATCAATCTTAGTAATTATAATGCTTTTCCTCCATAGTGTTACGTATTACGAATAGCCTTTTTTAAGTACCTTGTCGCTCTTATATTTGATATAATACTTTAAAACGTATGGTTCGTGTAACGATCGCGAAGTTTAAAGATATATAAGGGATTATAGGCTTGGTTAAGGTAAAGGTAAGAGTTTTTACCATCTAAACGGTATAAAAAACATAGTTGGCTAATTATTGGGCTGCGTTAGAAGCTGTATCTTTATTTCATTTAATCTGCTTAGAGCTATTGTCGTTGTCGATTGGCTTATCTCCCTCGAAGTTTACGACTTGATCTAAGTGATTTTATTCAAAAGTAATAGGGTATTAGATATAATATATTAAGTTTTTGTTATTTCTCTTGGTAAAGGTATTCCATGTTAATTATCATTTTAACTTACCATAAATCCAATATATTTTACCATTATTACCACGATAGTATTGGCGATTAATAGGTCCACTTGAATTTTAGTCTTATTGGTATTAGTATAATTTCTGCCTGTAGTTTGTAGCCAATGGGATAAACTTTAAGCGTTAAAGGCATTCGTAGCCGTACTTACGGTCGACGTAATTAATTACCATAAAGTTTTTTTTTTACATTAGGAAAGTTACCGGCTAAGGGGTAAATGCTAAACGAGTTTAGCGTACGCGCTATTACGGTGGCGAACGAGCAATGTAACTAGCTAAAAAAAGCCTTCATAAGTAGCATTTAGGCTATATAAAGCGTATTCGAACTTGTTAACGCCCGTTAATTATTATACGTACCTATTCGCAAAGTGTGACCTCGCTAACGTGAGCTTTCCCTATTACTTTCTGGCATGATATTAATTTGTCGATTATCTAGTTAAATATATTTATGGTATTTCCTCATTTTTCTTCTCAATTATTATTGTTATTTACCTCGTAATGACCCAATCTATATAATATTACGTAAAGTGGACGTCGTATTCGAAATAGCCTTTTATATTATTATAAATCTCGCGAAACATGATAGCTCGAGTATAAAAGGTTAAGTAATATTCCTTAATATACCTTGTAATGATTTAGGGGAATAAGTAGTAAAAACCTAAAGAGGTAACCTCCATTTACTTACAAATATTTAAAATGAGTATTATTTTAATGTTTAAAAGGTCATAAGGCTTTTTGTTATAGTTTTTTACTTCGTTTCAAATTTTGGCGAAGTCTGTAAGGAGTTTATAATTAATGTTAATTATCTTAACAGGTTTTAAGGGTAGGTCGCGATAATTATCCCAATTTTGATTAATATTTTCTAATAGTTCAAACTTTAATTTTTTCAAAGTACGATATTAAAGGTAACTACCAGTCTCATAACCCAAGTGATAAAGTCTCATAGTAAAACCTATAGTAAGCTTTTGTATATAAACAAACCTATCGATAAAAGGCTCTTAAATGACCTGTCTATTAAATTATTAGGGGGCTATAGGTACTTCAAGGTTTTATGAAACCTAACGGTCTTATTTAATTAACTGGTATAAAACTCCGACATTAATTCTTTCAGCCGAGTTACCGGTCCTTACTATATGTACTCTGCCACCGCTAAGGGCGTACTCCGCACTATTACATAAAGGCGCTGGATTTCCGAACAGGTTAACAAGTTCTTTATTGTCCGCAAATAAAGAGGCTTAACTTAGCTAAGGGTAAAGGGAGGGGCCCCTGAATCGCATATAGGAGCATTAAGGTTTTTTATTATCTTTTCCCTTAGGTCGTAAATCTTAAAGGTTTTTTCAAGTTAGGTTAATTCGAAAAGGGTTTCCGCTAGCTTGTTAAAGTCCTTTTTTGGCACGTAAATCTCTCGGCGTTTAACTTTAGCTTTTGATATTAACTTAATGCCTTTTTAGACCTTTTTCTACATATTAATAATGCAGTCGTCGAAAACGTAGCGGAAGTTTCGAAAAGCGCGATCGTCGCGGTCAAGTTCTTCGCCGCCGTCTTATTCAACGATATAATAGCCGACGAAATTGGCTAGATACCTTTCGACTGAGTCTTCGTTAACGTCTTCCCCCTAAAGTTCACTATTATAGTATTTAGTAAAAACAGCTTCGAGCGCCTTAATTACTTCCTTCTTAGCGAGGTCGATAATGGTTTTAAAGTAAACGCTAGCCGTAAACATCTTGAGGTTTTAGCCCATGTAAGACTTGATGGACGTATAGGGCGAGGGACTTGGTAGTTTTAGCGTAGAGTCTTATGGAAACTTGATGATTTAGCGTGGAGTCGCGTGACGAGGCTTTTTCGGCGCGACTTGGCGATTCTTGGTGTTTTCGCTCAAAGCAGCGAACTCAACGATTGAATTTGCGTAGGAGGGGTGGAAAGAGTTAAGTAGGGGCAAAGGTTTGGTATAAAGGGTAAGATCGAAGGTCATTTGTTATTAGTAAAGAGCGAAAATAAAAAGTTGTTCGGCGTAAAGACTTAGTTATTTTTCTTCCAATAGTAGTACCCGCAGTAATACTAACTTAGTCATTTGCCAACTTGCCTAACTTTAAGACTTCTGATAGTCACTCTCAATGTCTTCAAGAAAGATCTATAAAGATTTCTTAGTGTTTTCAAGTAACGATACCATCGCTTAATTTTAGATTTCTGTTGTAAACTAGCGCAACTTAAAAATATTCTCTGTTTTCCTGCCATTGTGGACTGACGCAGTACTAATAGAGGCCTTTTGCAAAAATCTTTCCTCCACCCTAGCCGCTGTAGCCGTAGAGCATAACTAGAAAGTAGCTTCTTCTTCTACTTAGCTAATCTGTACTTAATCCAATAAACACTAATCAGAATTGGTAGGGCCTTAGATAGTTACAACGTTTTCGATTCAATTGGTCGAAGTAATATTAGTATTGCATTGGTCAAGTGGTGGATGTATTATTCTAGGTTTGGCAAACGGCTAGCCGGTCTATACAGTAATTTGTATAGCTAATTGCTTGGCCAGTACCCTAGAGTGAAATGCAGTATACTTCACTCGACTTACACACAATGCGGTAAGCCCACACAAAGCAATACACTCAACTTGCAGTTCAGTATAGTCAACTTCACTGTAAATAAAATTGACCTACTGCACTGCATGTAGTACTATTTCAATAGTATGTATATTAATCCGCTAAGCGTATAATATTCTTACATTAAAACTAAAAAGCTTCATAAATCTAGTGGCATGCTTTTAGATAGCAGTAAAAAGCTTTAATAATATTATAGGCCCTAATATTACGACCCAAGCATAATAGCGGGTCAGGAAGCAAGCTAGTGTACAGCTGAGCCTGAAGTCCAACACATTAGGCGGGGAACACCTTTCTTTTGTTAACGGAAATAACTAATCTAATCATGTGATTAGGATCAGTGGGATCAGCATTGATCCAAGTGATCCAGTACTGAAAACGGTATGAAGGCATGGATATATAAGGACACGGTCATCACCACATAGATAGTATTTCCTTCATAGCTCTTCAGTTGTCAATCTAAGTATTCAGTCTCAGTATATTCTGAATAGCCTCACGGCTTTTGATCATTACTTGTACGGTTGCGATATTGTTCACTCAGCACCTCTGCTACCTTCTTGATAACATAAACCCCCTGACACCTTCTATATAATCACGGGTATTCAGTGTGATCATTACACCTAATGACTTAATACCAACGCTATTGGTCTTTAAAACGTACCTATGCCAGACGAGTGAATCTCCACTATTAGCAAGTACTTAAAAGAGAGTTATAGCCTACAATAAAGTACTAAAAGAATTGCGGAATGAATCGGCACATCATTAGGTTAATGATGCCTTTAACACTAAGAAGAACCCTATAATAATCGTCATACTTACTTTTCCGTTGCAAAGTAAATTCCTTGTATAACGGAAGCCGGTTGAATAATAGGGATTAAATAATATTTTTAGTATCATTAATTCTGAAATAGTTATTAAAACCATTAACGGTTTTATAACTTTTTGTACCATTGAGGCTAATCCCTATATTAGGGTTACCAATGATAAAGACCCTTAAGTAAAACGATCAAATCAATATCAACCTCCTTTACTCGTTATCGATAAGCTAATAAAACGTTGATAGAACAAACAACCCCTAAAAAAGAAATATAAAAGAGGAAAAATTATACACCGGATCGCATTTATAATATTTCTTGGATAAACAGTAAAACAAGGAATAACGAAAAATAAACATTAAAGTTTCGAATATAATGAATTATTAAAACCTTTGGCAAACCTTTCAAGGAAAACGATAGGCTCTAAATTAACGGTTTACTAACTCAAGGAGTTATATAATTCGTATCAAAAACTGATTTAACTTTGAAAACCTCAATGTTATAATCTTTAAATCAAGGATTATCTACAAGGTAAAAGATAAAATTAAAAGGCAGCTGTACGTAAAATCAATGCTAATCTTTTATGGATACGGTAATAAAGTTCAAAACTGAATCCTTACATAATCTTTAACAGTTTAAAATATTAGTTAACGTTTAGTAACCGTTTTAGCAATTAGTTGGCTAATTAAAAGTAAAGGCAAATTTACGCTTGATGACCGAAATATAACATAAGCCGATACTTAATTAACAATAAATCTAAATTGAATTATACTACTGGAATTACTATAGGAATTGAGGCCTTTTTACTTTTCAAGATCGGTAATACGATATATTAAACCATTATACGGATTAGCTAAAATAAGAATTAACTAGTTCCTTACTTACCAATTATATTTTGAATTAAGGTTAGGTATAGAGTTTTTAATATACGACCTGTATTTACTAGTGATGCAAAAAAAATCCTTCGGCTAAATAGGCATATGAATGAAAGATACCTTTTTTTTTTAACCAGCTAGCTTTATGGTATCGAAATAGTAGATAATTAAAGACTCTAAGTTTTAAAATTACAAGCCGGTTACGACGTTAACGAAGGGTAGCCAACTTAACTTTAATAGATCTTTAATTCGTATAATTAATATTAATATCGGTCTTAGCTTTTATAAAAATGGTTAAAACACTAATTCAACTACAATTAACAAGACTAATGTAACTAAGGCCTAAAGGTACTTAGAAAAGCGTACCCGTATCAGCTATATTGCCATCCTATGTTAACCGGAAGCCTTTTACGGTCTTTTCATCGCAGTACAACTATAATATCTAATAATTAACGACTTTAACCAGCTCAATGAAAGGATGAAGTGATAAATACAAAACTAGAACCAATAGATTAATATAGTATCAATCGACTTAACGAAGGCTAAGCTAATAATCTTTTTATATAGGCCTTTCATAATTAACATCGATCTATTTTTACAAATCATCTTTTTAATAACCCTCGTTAATAAGGCTAGGCGGGAGAATCAATTAAGTATTATTAATAATATAATTTACTAAAGCTTTATTAAAAATAAAAGAATTATACGAAACGTATTGATTTTAAAGGTTTACAGTATAATGACAGGCTTATACGTAGGAATCACATTATAAAAAACCCTTAAATTTATTACTTAACAACTAAAAATTCTCCTATTTTGGTGGTAGTTTGTACCGATTTAAGGAGCTTATTTATATGCCTTTTAAAGCTCGGAACTACCAGCGAAAAACGCTTGATAATCGACGTAATAACACTTCACGAAGCCTACAAAAAAATAGAAATAAAGGAGTTCCAATAAATTAACGGGACAGATAATCCTACTAATGTTATGATGAAGGTATCGTTAAATAGGGCCCTTAAGAAATTGATAAATAGTAACAAGTCAACTATACGTATCAAGGGTTACGTTAATAGGCCGCCCGGTAAAACTAAATTACGTGGAGGCAGTTAGGAATATGTTGGCGAACTGGAAGACTGTTAAGGGATTAATAATGAAGATTTGTTTAATTAGCACGGGTAAGATGAAGCCTTATTTGGGTTTGTGGCGGAAGAACCTTTTATAGGAGTCGATAAAGTCGGACTTCGGAGTCATGGGGAAAGTAACGGTAATTGGAGTTAATTTGTGTGCAAATGGGTGTAATTTGTTGTAGAGTTTAATTGGAATTGACAGGGGTGTGGCCAGTTAACGAGGTCGTGGTTAAGCGTTTACCGGAAAAGATTGGTTAACTATACTAACGTGCGCATACAAATTAAAAAGCCGCTAGTGTTGGAATAGTATTGTTTGCAGTATAGTAGGTCGACTTAACTTACTGTGAAGTTGACTATACTGACTACAAGTTTAGTTTATTGTTTTGTACGAGCCTATTATATTAGCTATAAGCCAATACAATATGCGCCCACTATACAATAAGGCACGATTCAAGCAATTTTCTATATAAATTACTGTGCAGACCGGCTAACGATCTACTAAACCTAGAACAATACATCTATCACTTGACCACAAAGTGCTATTATTACTTCGACCAATCGAATAAACAACGTTGAAACGTCTAAAGACCTATTGAACAAAGTCTACCAATAGATTTATGGTTATCTCAACAATTTTAATTTTTTTTTAGAAACTTCAGGTTGAATAGCAACAGTTATACGACAATGTTCAGATTCGTCCTCTTTAACCATTACTCGTTTAAGCTCGTTCATGTTATGAAGTCTACAATATATTGTATGTATTTTATATTTAAATTATATCTTGTTTTGCTTTTGAGAACAAATAATCATTTTCTTAGGCGACGTTCAATTTCTCCTTTAACTTTCAAAATTTGAAAGCGATATTCGACTACATATATTGTAAAGCAAACGATTGAGACGAATGTATTCATTATCACAAAATGAGTCGAATAGGAAAGCTTGGTGAGTACGGATACTTAAACTATCGTAGTAGGAGTGAAAGGATTAAATAACAGGATTTTTCAACATAAGAGATAATAAGTTAATGATATGTCAAAGAAATTCAGAATAAGTAGAAAACTTTTCGAATTTATCAAACATGATGTATATGGTACGTATAATAAATAAAAATAAATGAGAAATATAGAATGAAAAGGATATACAAATTTTTGTGACGAAAGAATTAAGGAGTGACATAATATTATAACTTAAATAATGATAGGATGAAACTAAGGTTATCGGGTAAGCTAATTCATTTAAAATTTCAAGTTAAATATACTAAGCTAGGAATTCTTCGTATCAAAAATAGTATGCATTAGTAACTTATATGATGGGGTACATGATGAGATTGACCAGTCTATAGAAATCTAGATGATTAAAAATCATTTGATTCGTAAAAAATCTTATCGATCCAGTATTCAATAGCTGAATATATAAAGAAAACTTTATTATACTTTGGAAAAACCAATAAATAGACGTTTAATTAGAAATATCAATATTTATTTTAAATATATTTAAATGTTTCAAATACCTATCATATTCTTTTGATGTTGTTTACAATTTTTACCTCTGATACTAGTTTAATAAGGTGAATCTTTTAACATCTCTCATTTTCTTACGGGAATTCCTTGTGATCATTTCAAAGCTGTTTCCCACCTATTACCATCAACGATACGAATGTTATTGAAATATTAAATAATATTAAGCTTTCTATAAACCACAACGTCAGAAAGTTTTTCAAGAACTTTACGAATGAGGGGAATGAAGTACTGGTTTTTAATAGTAATGTTATTAAAGTTATGATGATTCTGAAAATAGAATATCCATTTTCTGACTTAATATCTAAGCAATGGGACTTCGTAAAAGCACAACTTAATAATCATACTTTTCATCAAATTATCATTAATCCATTCAAAAAAATTATCAATTTACCGATGCTCAATAGGCTATTTTTAAAAATAAAGGGTGTTTGAATAAGGTTTTCAATCCATTGTAAATTCCATCGTAAGCCAAATAACCAATCATTGATAACTTGGACAAGAAAATCATAATTTAATCCTGGAACTATATCGAAATAAGTTTTTCAATCTCAGTTTCCATATTTTCAAGTTTCTCCATTTTAAACTTTACAATATTTGTTTTGAAAATGCGTTTTATGCGAAGGAGTTCGTATAAAAATTAGAGGTTGTCGGATGTGTGATGTGGGAAATTGTTAGGATATAGGTTGTGGAATGAAGGTAGGGGGAAGTTGTTTGAAGAGAGGTTATTAAAGAAGTTATTGGGTAAATTTTCGATACAAAGTTAATAGTACATAGTAGAATATGCGCCATGATACAATAAAACGACATGAGGAGTAATAAAAATATAGTTTGACATGGTAACCATTATTGAGGTCTCCATTCACAACTAATAATCATATATATAGAATCGAAAATTCAAATTAAAGGTAATATTTGTTCATCGTAGTGGTTGGCGAAGACAGTTCTGAGGGCTTCAACTACCTTTATATGTTTTTGACTTGGTGTCATCGTAAACCTTTAGCTTTTTTAAGACGTGTAGGGTGAGGGCCTTGGTCATTTTTACAGAAATAGCACCCGAAGTAGTACTAATTTAGCCGTTTGCTAACTTATCGAACTTTGAAACTTTTGTCAGTCAATTTTAACGTCTTCAAGAAGGATCTGTTAATATTTCTTAGTGTTTTTGATAGCGATACTGTTGTTACCTTTAAGCTTCCGTGAAAACCAACATAACCTAGAAGTCTTCTCTAATTACTACTATGAAAACAAATATAGTAGTAGAGGCCCTTCGCAAGAATATTTCCTCTATATTAGTTTTTTATGAAGCGTAACTGGAAAGTAGCTTTTTCTTATATTTATCTTATTTTTGCTTAATCTAATAAGAACTGATCAGTGTTTGTAGAGCTTTAAACGTTGCAACATTTTCGATTTGATTAGTCAAAGTAACAGTAGTATTTCAATAGTCAGGTAGTAGATGTATTGTTCTAGGTTTGGCAGACTGATAACCGGTTTGAACAGTAATTTGTATGGCTAATTTCTTGACCCGTACCCTATTGTGGAGTGGGCACATACTGTACTTGACTTACAGCTAATAGAGTAAGCTTATACAAAACAATATACTCAATTTGCAGTTAGTATAGTCAACTTTACTGTAAGTAAAGTTGACCTACTGCACTGCAATTATTACTATTCTAACAAGGTTTTCATGGCAGTAAGTAGAGAAGACTTTTAGGCTGCGTCGGTTTTCACGGCAGCTTAGAGGTAACGAAGGTATCGTTATTGAAAACACTAAGAAATCTTTACAAATACTTTTTAAAGATGTTAATATTAACTGTCAGAAGTCTCAAAGTTCGGCAAGTTAGAAAACGGCTAAGTCAGTACTACAACGGGTTCTACTACTGTAAAAAATAATCAAGGTCCTTATCCTACACGTCCTATAAAAGCTAAAACTTCAAGATGACACCAAGTCAAAAATACATAAAGGCAGTTGAAGCCCTCGGAACTGTCTTCACCAACTACTACGATGAATAACTCTGGATTACGGATGTTAACAAGACCTCGACTAATGCTTATCTAACCAATTATGTTGGTTAGTATATTCTTGACGCGGATTTCGGTAAAGACTACAGCCGTAGCGCCCGCGCCTTTTAAGATTTCCGTAAGTTTTTTCATCATTAGACATTAAAAATATGGAAGATAGGTAAACGTACGATTAATGCTAAGTTAAAAAAGGAAGTTACTCGTCGTAACATTTATATCTTAGAAATGACTTCACTGAGATTAGCCGGAACTTTTTTTGAATTAATCTAAGGAGAAAATTCCCTTTAAGATCATAATTCTTAAGATACCTAAGGAAAAGATAAAGGTGTTAAAAACCTTTAACACCCCTATACAAGTTTTAAAAAACCTTCCCTTTATTTTTAGGCATATTGAGCCTTATTATACGTTAACAATAGAAAACCCATCAATTTGTTTGGCAGTTTAACATATTTATGTAACAGTGCGGAGTGCGTACTTTATGGTGACAAAATGCACGAAATAATAATTGCTAATACGTTAATAATTTTAACGTTAACGCTTTCCACCAGTTAATTAAATAAGATAAATAAACCTCTTATAACCTTTTAGTTTTTATTCTCCCTGAGTCCTTTAATTAGAATAGCAAAACCTATTAAAAGTTTTTTTACAGAAAGTTTACCTATATGTGTAAGCCTACTAAGGGTTTCATTATAGAATTTTACCCCTCAGACTAGGAGACTAGAGATTGACTTTAATACCGTACTTTGAAGACTTTGAGGCTTAAACTATAAGGAAATACTCATAAAAACTGGGATAATTATCGCAACTTTCCTTTAAGACTTATTAAAGTAATGAACATGAATTATAAGCTTTTTACAGATTTATCTAAGATTTGGAACATTATAAAAAATATAACGGTAAACCCTATGATCTTGTCAATACGAAGATAATACCTCTTTTAAATATTTATAAGTAGATAGAGGTTTCCTTATTAGGTTTTTACTTACTTTCTCCCGAAATCCTTACAAGGTACGCCAATAATTACTACCTAATGTTTTTAACTCGAACAACCATATTTCGCGAAGTTTACGATAACATAAAAAACTATTTCGAATACGACGTCCACTTTTCCTAATAACATACGGATTAGGCTACTATAAGATAAATCAAGATAATGGCGGAAAATGAAAGAGGAGGAAACACCAATAGATGTACTAAATTAGATATTTATTAAGCTAATATTATACTAGAAAATAATAAGAAAAGCTTAAGTTAGCGAATATACACTTTGTGAAAAGGTACGGGCAGCTGTTACGGGTGTTAATAAGTTTAAATACGCCTTACACACACAAATACCATTTTAGAAAGCCTTTTCAGCCAGTTACGCTTTTCGTTCGCAACTATAATAACGTGTATACTAAACTTGTTTAGTATGTACCCCTAAATTATCAATTTTCCTAACGTAAATAAAAAGAAACCTTACAGTAGTTAACTACGCCGACTGTAAATACGGCTATAGGCGTTCTTAACGCCCAAGATCTAGTTTAACAACTTTAGACTAGACGTAATAGCCACGCTAACGCTAATAGGATGAAGATTTAAACGGACCTAATAACCGTAAAAACTATCGTTATAATAGTAGTAAAAAATAGATTTACAATAAGTTTGATTAATGGTGAACTCGTTACCCCCTTACCAAACTAAAGAATAAAAAGATAACGTACTATGTCTAGTACCATATTACTTCCGAGTAGGATTATTTAAACTATATCGTAAACTTTGAGGGTAATAAGTTTATTAACGGTAACGATACCCCTAAATAAATTAAATAATATAAAAATACAGTTTACGTTATGGTTTAGTTACCGGTTGACTACGACTTTTTATATAGTTTAGGTGGTAAAAACCCTTACCTTTACCCCAACCAAGCCCCTAATCCCTTATATACCTTTAACTTTTACGATTGCTACGCGAACTACATTTTTTGAGGTATTATACCAAATATAGTAACAACAAGGTATTTAACAGTAGGCTATTCGTAATATGTGGCATTACAGAGGGAAAATACTAAGACTACTAAGATTAATCGTTACGATGCTAATGAAGATAAAGTTAGCTTTAGATTAGGCGAACAACTATCGTTACTAAGGATAACGATAATTTAAACTATTATTAGATCAATTATGTTTTATATTCTTAAGTCTCATACCCTTTTTTTTACTGTACCAAAAAAATATCAAAAATCTAGGCGTTAAAGTCAATATTAATGCCGACGAACTAGTTAAAAACGGCTAAAGATTTTCCCTCGTCTTTAAGTAAGGGTACCTATGATTTTATTATTGGGACTTAAAGGAAGCGGTGTTAAACCTAACGAAGACAGAAATACGTTAACTATATCGTTGTTTTATTTACCCAGCTATTAATAGGTTATATTTCATGAAGTCCATCAGGTATAAATATATAAAATACTTTCATTTGGAAACCATTAAAAATATTTGTTATTATTGCCAAATACATGTCCAAACCCTACAAAGATTTAAATTTACACTAAAAAACAATGAAGACTTTCATTATAAGGTTTTCATTAATGTATTTTACTTAGATAATAGGCTTATTTTGTACATCACTAACTCCGCAACCTCTTTTAAAGAAACTATGTTTCTAAAGTCTTTTTCGGCAAAAGATATGTGGAAAATATTAAGAATGCAGTGGATTAACATATACTTAAGACTACTTAACATCGTCATGTACAATATTAATACCAACTTTACGATAGCGAAATTTTAGGAAAAAGCTAAGATAATAGGTATCTAGTGTAAACAAGTACCTATGAAGGCTTACTAAAGCATTAAGAAAGTTAAAGGAGTATACAAACTACTTCGTCGAACGTATCATATCCTTACAATGGAAATTAAAAGCTTTACGGATTTAAAAACATATTTTTAAATAACAGTAAAGGGACCAAATAATATTGTGGGTCTTAATGACCTAGTTTCAACCCTACTGGTTTTTAAAGCGTACCCATGCTTGATGAGTGAATCTCTGCTATTAACAAATACCTAAAAACGAATTATGGCCTACAGAAAAGCATTAAAAGAATTATAGAAGGAATCGGCACGTCGTCAAGTTAACGATGCCCTTAACACTAGAAACGGCACTATGATAATGGACGTACTTACTTTACCGTTATAAAGTAAAGTCTTCGTATAGTGGGAGCCGGGTAAATGAAAAGGCCCGTATAAAATCTTAAGTATCACCAATTTTTAAAGTAGTTATTAGAACTGCTAACAGCCTTATAACATGTGGTATTACTCAGATCAAGCCTTATATTGGAACAACCGACGATAAAAACTTTTCAGTTAAATAACCTTACTAATAGGAACCTCTTTTACCTGTTATCAACAAGCTGATGAAACGCTGCCAAAGCTGACGACCCCCGAAAAAAACGAATATTAAAAAGGAGGAATATACACCAAACTGCATCTATAATACTATTTAAGTAAATAAAAAAGAAAAAGATAACGAAGACTTAATACTGAAGCTTTGGGTATAAGGTATTATTAAGACTTTTGAAAAACCATTTAAGGAAAGTAATAGAGTTAAGATCAACGGCTTATTGACTCGAAGATTTATATAATTCGTACCGAAGGCCGATTTTAACGTTTAAAACCTAAATATTACGATTTTTAAATCGAGGATTATCTATAAGGTTAGGGGAAAAACTAAAGGGTAGCCGTATAAAAAGTTACGCCTAATCGTTTAACGATACGGTAATGAAAGCAAAAACTAAATCCTTACGTAATTGTTAACGATTTAAAAAATCAGTTAACGCTTAAAAGCCATTTTGATAGTAAGTTTATTAGCTAGAACTAAAGGAAAGTTTACGTTTAATAACCTAGATATAACGTAAGTATATACGTAGTTAATAACTGACTTATAACAGATCGTTTTACTCAAGTTATTACAAAAACTACGTGTTATTTACTTTCCGGAAACAATAATACGATATATTAAGCTATTTTATGGACTAGCTGAAACAGATGTTTATTAATTCCTAACTTATTAGTTATACGTTAAGTTACTATTAAGCATAAAGTCTTTAATATGTAACTTGTATCTATTAGTAACGTAAAATAAGGATTTTGACCTAGTAAATATCTAAACTAATAATACCCTTTTCGTTAGAACGGCTGGCTTTATAATATCCGAATAACAGACAATCAAGGAATTTATGTTCTGAAACTGTAGGCCGGTTACAACGTTGGTGGAGGGCAATTAACTTGACTTTAATGGATTGTCAATCCGTATACTTAATATTAATATTGGCTTTAACTCTCGCCAAAAGAGCCGATGCATTAATTTAACTATAATCGACGAAACTAACGTAGCTAAAGCTTAATGATATTTGGAATAACGAGCTCATGGTAGCTATATAGCTATCTTATACCAACAGAAAGCCTTTTACAACCTATTCATTACGGTATAAGTATAAAATACAACAGATAAAGACTTTAACCGACTAAATAAGAGGCTTAAGTAGAAAATGAGAAATATGGTCTGAGGGATTAATATAGTCCCGATCAACCTGTCGAAGGCTAAGTGAATAATATTCACGGATGGATCCTTTGCAAATAATACCAACTTGTAATTATAAATAGACTTCGTAATAACCCTAGTTATTGAAAATAAGTGAGTGAATTAGTTTAACATTATTATCAACTTAATATATTAAACCTCCATTAAATATAAAAGAATTATACAAAATGTGTTGGCTCTTGAGGTCTACGGAATAATAATAGGTTTTAATATAAATATAGTATTCTGTGAAACCCTTAACGTTATTACTAGGTGATTGAATATTTCTAATATCCTGGTAGTAATCTATACCTATTCAAGGAGCTTGTTCGAATGCTTTTCGAAGCTTGGAACCACTAGTGAAAAACGCCTGATAATCGATGTAATAGCGCTTTGTGAAGCCTACGAAGGCAAGGAAATGGAGTAGTTCCAGTAGATTAACGGGAAAGATAATCCTACTAACACTATAACTAAGATATCGCTGAATAAAGCTCTTAAAAGGTTTTTGAACAGCAATAAGCTAACCACACGTATCGAAGGCTACGTTAGTAGGCCACCCGGCAAGGTCAAATCACGTGATGGCAGTTAAGAATATACTTGTAAACTAGAAGAATATTAAGGAACTAACGATAGCGACTTATTTAATTAGCACGGCTAAATTAAAAGTTTGTATAAGCTTATAGAGGGAAAACCTTTTATAGGAATTAATAAAGTCGGACCTCAAACCCGTAGGGTAATTAAAGGCAAATATAGTCAATTTAAGTGTAAATATGTGTAATTTGATATGGAGTACAACTGAAATCGACAAGGGTTTGGCCAGTTGATAAGGTTACAATTTAGCGGCTACCGGAAAAGATTGGTTAACTATACTAACATGCGCGCATAAATTGAAAAGAAGCCATTGTTGGAATAGTAATAATTATAGTACAGTAGCTCAATTTTACTTACAGTAAAGTTAACTATACTGACTGCAAGTTGAATGTATTGTTTTATATAAGCCTACTGTATTGGCTGCAAGTCAAGTACAGTATACACCTACTTCACACTAGGGCACGGGCCAAGGTATTAGCCATACAAATTACTATACAGATTGGCTAGCGGTCTGCAAAACCTAAAACAATACATCCGCCACCTAACTACTACAATACTACTATTACTTCGACCAATCGAATCGATAACGTTGCAACGTTTAAATCCCTACAAAGAATTAAGTATAATATTAGTAGGCACGGTAGTTATTTTTAACAGGGTTCAAAAGGAAAAGGCTAGTAGTTATACGTATGGTAAGTTTGGGCGTAAAGCCATTCCTTCTTTATAATTAAATTCAGTGCTATTAACAGACTGATTTAAATTGTACGTGCTAAGGGACTTAAGGATTACCGTATATTTAGCAATAGTTTTCTTAGTATGAAAGAGATTTTTAGTAAGGTTTCTACTTAATCCACTGGTAAATTGAAAGATTCACTACTTCCAGACCAATTCAATCGTTATTTTTACCAACGGCTTTAAGAGATTATAGTCCCTAGATAAAGGGGTTTCAAAACCTTATTTGTATTTGGATGTAATAATGAGAACGTGTATAAAGGCGTTGAATAATTCTATCGCGAATGATAATTTTACCCTCATTTTTACGTATCCATTAAGAGTATTTGTCTATAACATATTTGTACAACACCTTAGCTAAATTGCCTTCTTTACCCCGTTTTCCTGGAAATGAAATCACTCGTTTACGAAAATCATCTCTTAATTTAATCTTAACCTACTTATCTATTTTCTTTCACATATCCAGGATCTTATTCTTGAGAAACGGAGTAAAATAATCATAGGTCTTGATGTTGAAATCCTAGCCATCATAATCAACGTATAAAATAAAGTATCCGATGTAATTAATTAAATACTTTAGGGTAAGGTTTTTGTTAATCTTTGTAAACTATAAATTTTCACAAAAACGCTCAACAAATATAATTCCAAAGGTTTTGATTGCATTCTTTTTAATGTAGTTGCTAATGACGTCGATTTTGGTGTTTTTGATATATATTTCAATAATGACGTATTTAATTAAAGCGTAATGGGGAACAATTAGAATATTTCAAAGAGAAAAATTGATATAAAAGGTTAGGTTATATGTTATTTACAGCTGAAATAAGGAGTTAAAGTTGAAAAAGTCGTCAGACCTAACTATTTATAATTTTCTATTTACGATAGTAATGGTAATGGTAACAACCTATCCTTTTGACAATTTTAACTTCAAAACTATAGTAATTAATTTTAACCTAAATAATTGGTAATTTGATGAAATTAAGACGTTTTAGCGGAAAATATAAACGCTTTCCTTCAAAAACTAATTCAATAAATGTTTCTTGGTATTTTTTGTAACTATACCGTCACCGTTTTCAAATTCCTATAAACAACAGCACACTAAAAATTTCTCCCTTTTTTTGACTGTAAATAACAGCAAAATAGCAGAAGCACTTCGCAAGAATTCTTTTTCTATCTTACGCAATTACAAAACGTAACCAAAAAGTAGCTTTTACTTCTATCTAGATTATCTGTGTTTAACCTAATAAGAATTGATCAGTGTTGGTGAGATTTTATTGTTATGTAATCTATTCGAATCATAATTGAAGTAATTGGTATATTTTATTGAAAGTGGGGTTAGGTTTACTTCTAAATTTGGCAGACCGTTAGCTGGTTTATACACCAATCTGTATAGGAAACTACTTGATACATACCCTAAACTAATTTAACTATTCCTCTATTTGACTTGCAGTTAATACAGTTAACTTATAGTCAGTGCAATTAACGTATAGTCACTACATTTGACTTGGCTATACTTTAATTGACTGCTGTTACGACAGTTTGAATATTTTTATAACAGTCAACCGTTACCAATTTTTTTATTAAAAAGAGAATTTTCAACATTTATAAAACTAAATAGTTCATGAAACATGTCATTAGAGTTAATTTTTATAAGTTTTGTATTAGTGAGCGCAAAGATTAAGTATTGGCTTTCTGTAACTGTTTTAAGTTATTTGAATAATCTATTATCCCTCTTCAACTTTACAATTTATTGAACTACTTTAAACAATATACTAACGACTTCTTATGTCTTTTTCTTAATATCTTCTTTTTTTACGCAAACCATGTGTTTTTGGTTTCTGATAGTAATTGAAACGATTATAACACCAAAGTTCAATAAGTATTCAACGTTTTGTTTTTCATTAAATTTAAATACAATATTTTCAAATGTAAATACAGCGTATATAAAACCATTCGTATTGGTTTTATTATGAAATTTGAAATTGGTGTACATATGAATTCAGAAGAAGTACGTGTTATCAGGGAAGATGACTCTTTACCTTGTTAATAGGTGTTTGTTACTTATTGGAATCCGTTGATTTTTACTAGAAATTTATCAAAAAATCACTTGGAAATTTCTGGACCTTCAATTTATTTAATCATAAAGTAAGCGCCCTTCTGATAGGAATCTGACGAGAAAGCTGCTTTCGAACTATTTAATTTTATATTACTTTCGAAGCCTATTCCTACTTGATGGAACCCTGAAAGCGAAACATTTTTCCAAATTAATTATTGGAATTACGTTTGAAGGGGTTATCTGTTATAATGCGACAAATATAAAGCTCTTCGTCTTATTCAATATTATCTTCAACGTTTGACCTTCGCTAAATTCAATTATAAAATTCATAATGAAAACATCTTTATTATTTTAAATTAATTCAAATCTTAGAATATAAAGTTTTACGTTATGATAACCCTTATTACAATCTTTACTAATTTTACAAATCTACAATATATTATGATAACAAGGCAACCTTCGAAAAATGTATAGGTTATTTGTAACGGCTGTTTTTAATACGTTGTAACTTTTCAGATTACAAAAAAAACAATTTACAAACATCCTCATATGTTTTAATGGTTAAACCAAAAAAATCAAAAACCATTTCTATAACCCGCTTCATAGGTCGTAAATTACAATTGATTCGTATGGAATAGTTAGCTAACTTTTTGTTTCTAGGCTTACGGATATTCCACTAAACTATTGGGGCGAATCGATCCCAGAAAACTACAAGCTTTTTATTAATATCAACCTCAAAATTTATTGGAACGCAACTAATATACGAAATAAAATTTACCTCCATCTAATTCTCGTAATAAAAATAAACGACCGCAACTTCTCTACTGATATTTGTGGAAACAGAAACAGAGTCTATCAGGAATTTATCATAAAGTATAATGTGAATAACGACAATGTTTTTTTTTGCTTTTGCTACTACATTTGAATATTAACTTAAAAGCTGTTTACTCCCACTTTAATTAAAGTTACATACAACTGTCCTATTATTAGATACCTGGGTCGTAATATCATTATTTCGGTATTTTTTCGCATATAATTTTAACCGAGATTCAACCGTACCTCCTGCCACTTTTATTCTAACTAAGATATTTACAAACGTATTACCTATTAAAGTTATTACTGAAAAGGATTTTTATGTTTTTATCTATTTTTAACTGGTGTTAAACCGAGTTTTCTATCAACTTTATAATGAAGCTTTTATAAAAAAAGACTGGTAATCTTTTCAATTTTATAGTTATTATAAACTATTTATATACAATAATAATATTAGAACTTACGAAAACAATAAAAGTTCAAACTTTAGTAAAGTGATTTATAATCTGCCATTGAAATTTTCAAGGATTCTCCTAGGTTATGATTAGTAATCACAATATTCATTAAACGTGTGGGTTTTAAAAACGTTTTTACGAACTTACCGGCATTAAGTAATGATTAAACACGGTTTTTTACCCCGAAACCGATGGTGTTCCCAATAGTATTAATCAAAAGGTTCTTTTTATTTATACGCCTTCGTTACATATACATAAATGGATTAAAGTTGTTTACTCGTAGCTTGTTAATTTTCTCTTTACAACAAAAAATTATCATCATTAATATTAAACCTTTTTTATATAATACGGATTTCACGTGAACCCTATTTAATCAGTGGAACGTTTCGTTATTCCAAGCACCAAATCTCTTATAACGGTAAAAAACGTCGTCTAATACCTTTATAACATTACCAAGTTTACTTAAACGACAATAATCGCTACACAATAAAATATAAATAAGTTTACTAATAGATAATGTTCTCCTACTAAACGATTTAAATTCAACAACAAAGTTTAATTATTCTTAAAAAAAATATAAAACGAATTGAGTTCTAAAAAATCGACAAATTATTGAAAAAATATCAGGTGATGCGCGTTATGGATTTATATTCTTTAGAAGTCAACGTTTTGAAAGAAAATATTCTCAAGTTTAGAAAACTTATCAATAAAAGAGGAAGAAGTTAAGAAAAAAGTTGGGTGAAAGGTGAGCCATTTATAGAGGGGAACAATACTAACGTTATTACTATCTGCTATCCTTATATTCAGCAATTAGCAGTAGGAACGCTGGTTTTAGCAACATGTAGGCCGGGGGTAATATCACAGACTAGTACCTACTTTAATTATTATCAAAGGTTTAGTTCTAGTAATTGTTGTACTTTTACAGTACTCCTTTTTATACTTACGCTACATAATTAATTATATAGCTAAGCTACGCTACATACTATGCTAACTTCATAGCAACTTTGTAATAGAGGCTTCCCCCCTTCCTCTCTCTTCATTATAGATTATAGATAGTATCCGATCTCTTTGAGTAATAGCCTTGAGACAGTCCCTTTATAATATTTCATATTTACATCAAATTTAATACGTTAACAATTTTTGTTGGTAGGTATTTTTATAGTAATAATATCAATTTGAATTGTGGTGAAGGTAACAATAGTATAGCGTTAATGAAGATGATAGATTGCAATTTCTTACTTGTGGGAGCCGCTAATCCGTTCCCACCTAATTTGCTATGGGACAGCGTTGGTCTGTGCCCATTGTATGAATGAACACTTCACTCTTAGCATGCATATAACACACAGTAGTAGGCATTGCATTAGCCAACGCAATTGACACCCGCAATTGACAATAGTCACAAAAATTCTACAAATATCGTTTTTCACATCTATTTTTAATATTAGTTCAATACCTAGTTTGTATGGCAAAAAGTGGGCAAAGGTGGGTGTGGGTAGTTTATATGGCAACCTTGCTGAGTAATCCAGCTGTTCCAGTCGTTCGCTGACGGGTTTGCTTGCAAGGCTCGATTACTCAGCAAGGTCGCCGTATAAGTAGACTAGGTGCGGGCAAAGGTGGGTGACATACTATGTACGGTATAGAGGTGTTGGTTCTCTATTTTTAGAAGCAGCACTGTGCAACGGCTGTGGACCCATCAATTTGCATTGTACACAGTATCATTAGTTTGGCTTTGCATAAGGCCTGCCAGCGGAAAGTGGCGACCGGCCACCGTTGCAGTTCAGTACTTTGTACTTACATACTTCACCTCTGCCATGATACAGTACATTGTACAATACAATTTCACCACGCCATGTTCTGGTGCTTCACGGGTGCCATCTGTGCTCCAATACACACCAGTTCACCTCCGAATGTAAACTTTTGCTGCAAGACAGATTTCATCCGATTTACTTCAAGCTGGGGTGCTGCTCGGTCACAACGAGTGGTTGTACCTCACAAGTCACGTGCCCACCTGTAGTGAGCCTTGTGTGTTCAGCCATCTGTTCCTTATTAGTTCGGACGAACGGCGCGAGCCAGCCGAACATGATCGACACGGCTAATTGCGCGATCCCGCGTTTTCAGTTCTTCCAGATGATGCATTTTTGTGAAGTGGCGGGTGATGGACGGGGCATAAATCCCGTCGGCTTCCAGGAGATCGCGGCGACTGGGTTCCGGGATGCAAGTTGCTCACTACCGAGCCTTGACTCTTGTGTTCAGCCGTTCATGGGCCTGAGCCATCCACACGTCAACCTTATTTTCTGGGTCAACCTTATCTTTCTGTCGTATTCCTCATCCACTCCGAGCTTATTGCCTATACGGAGTCCCGTAATTAGCAATGTTATGCTTTGAAGACCAGGAGCAGAAGACAAATGCACGATCGCACTTGCATCAGGGTGCTCATCATCAGCGCTCACTCAGCTGATCAGTGCAGGCCGGTCGGGGTTCGCCCGTCGCGATTACTATGGTGGGTGGTATAGGTACTACGTAGTAGAAACGTCCATGTCATGTTCACATGGTCCGTGCAGCCACCTTAACAGGGATGCATTCCCCCCTGCCGGTACCTGACAGGGGAGCATTCTAATCAGTACGGTACCATAGTAGCGAACGGTTGTTGTACTATGCAGTATGCCACAGCGGGCCATGCTGCCGTGCCCGGGCCCGTGCACGAAATTGGCAGCGTGCAGATCGCGCTGGGCACACATAGCCAAGCCACTCAGACTTGAGTTTGCATGCTTTTCCCGTGAGCTTGATCCCTGGGGACTGGGGGCTTGAGTGCTCTGGGGGCTTCGCGGCTATCGTTTCTGACTTTCCCGGGCTGCCGCACGAACAGACAGCTGGACACGCCAGAAACGTCTGTGTGCCACGAGCTGACTGGCTGGCAGCCGCCAACATTGCCACTGTGAAACCGCCCAGCGTTCATGTTTCATGTTCATGTGCTTGTGCTTCTGACGAACCTTAGCCTGCACTTTTCTCCCAAGCAAGGTGCTAGCCACCCATAGAATGCTCAACAACATGCCCTGGAGCCCTGGAGCCCTGGAGACCTGGAGGGCCGCAACTGGCTCGGGCAGACTCCAAGACTTGAGGACTCCACCACCCTGTCCTGTACCGGTACCACAGTACAGATACTGTACAGATTACAGCACCGCGCGCCGTCCCCTGCTCCCAGCTTGCAAAAGCTGCGGGGGGAGGCCCTCACCTCTCACCCCCACCCACCCCCGGCTCGTGGCAGGCCGTGGCCCGTGTGCAACGAACAAGCGCCCTGAGGCTTGGCATCTGGGTGGAGATTAGCCGATGGCCCCCCGCGCGCTCATCAAATGCAAAGCATGGTTGGCCTGCCGGGTCGCACAACACACACCTACTACTACGTACTACCTCGACTACTAACGTAGTACCACACCCCCGTTGGCACCCACCCACCAACACCCGAGCCACTGAATCCGAGCGAGTGACAGCCGAGTACAGAGCCCGCCCGACTCT
>JASMMZ010000006.1:18316965-18394465 GCA_038502455.1 Anisogramma anomala | reverse complement strand
GCAGCCAGTTTGTCGAAAATACAGATGGCGCCAGCACCTCTCAACTACCCGCCTCAAAGCATGCCACCAGACGATGTGCCGTGGAGTGCTCAGCAAAGTCCCCAGTCCGCAATAACCACCTCCCAAGACCTTTCGAATACCTCGTTTTTATTGTAAGTCATCCTGCGTGATTTCGCCATCTGGTAACCCTGGAGTTTTGCTAGACATGTTTCAACTCCCAACGCCGCCACCTGTTATGTCACTCCTCAAATTATGGTTGCTAACCGAGAGTAGCCTCGACCCCGATGACACCATAATCACAACACCACACATGGCCAACCTACCGACGCGGACACCGACGCACTCGTTCGGCTACTGGACAGACCTACTTTCCAACGGCAATGGTTATGCTCAGATGCCGACGCCTATGGGCGTGGCGGATGAAACGGGACAGTACCAGCAGCACGGTCCGCCCATACCACCGCATGGATTGCCTCCGCATATGATTGCTCACTATCAACATCCCGACCACTACACAACCTTACGATCCCCAGATCCGCCCATTGGGCCAGATATGCAGCAGGCTGGAATCAATGCGGCAGCGCAGAAACGGCGGTGGAGCATGCGGACGACAAGCTCTGGCCGAACAGTGGTACCGGCTCGCGATTCGATGAGGGATTCAATGAGAGACTCTATGAGAGATTCAATGCGGGACTCAATGTTGAATTCGATACGGGACTCGACAATGTCCACAAATTCCAACGACTCGAGGCCAGGCTCGATGATGTCGAGTGTCTTCCACTTTGGTGGATCATGAGACAGTTCCCCGGGAGACGCTCGCGGTTTTTTCCAAGTCAGCCAACTACGTACAGCAACGCCGCCCTCCACATATTTTCTTCATGGCCAATCAACTCCATATCAACTACACACCAAGCGCAAAGCCCACCGTCTCTAACCCTTCATCTTCTCTGCCGGTCGGTCTACTGAGTTTTTGGGCGTTGCTACGGAGTTTGATGACGTGCGCACGCAGACACTTCGTATGCGAGAGCAAGATACCGAGATACCCATGCCCCTGTTCTTTTCGCTCATGCTGGCTCACCATTTTATGACTTGAGTCGAATAAATCATTAATAAGATATTTAATTCTCTTGGGAGGTTGTATGGCACACTGCATCAGAGGCTGTCGACCGTGGTTCCTAGCCTGTAACCCCGCGAACTGGCTGGCCTTTGGGGTCTTGGGTCTTGTCTGTCAGTCATTGATGTCTTACCTGCTTTGTATCCGCAAGCGAGCCTTTGATTTTCCTCTTTCCTTCAACACTGGATCAAGGATAGGCGAACTAGAAACGAGGAGTTCATGGGGGGGTTGGGAGGCTTTGGCATGCGAGCTTGCTTTCATTTGGACCCCGGATAGCAATTGGAAAGCCAAATACCATTTACGACAACTACATCTGAAAAAAATATTAATCTACTATATTGTCAACTTGGTGGTGGATGCTTGTTTTTGTTATTATTACTTTGGACATGGAAGCGAGCTTTTTAACTTTTAGGGTTGCTTCTCCTGTGTTGGATCCCTACTGACCCATCTACGTACCTGTACTCGATCTTGTAATGAATGGTGCTGGTGAGTGATAAAGACATGGGGATGGAAAAAAATATCAAAATATACACTGCTGCTTCCTTTAGGTTCCTTTGCACATTGGATCCTGAGTGGAGCTGATTAGCACGCTTAGGGTGGCGCACCATACCTCCCCTTATGGACCGATACTCCTTTGAATCTTGTCACCATCGCCGCCACTGCCGCCGCCGCGGCGGCGGATTCTATCAGAACCCCCTCCCTCTTCCTCCCTACCGACCTGATGTGCCGCCCACCATTGCGTTCCTCCGACCTCGGGATACTCCGATGAAAGTGCACCCCACGGGGCAGTCGACGCCTCCTCCCGCTACCCGCCCTGATGATTGCACAAATGGCCCGTGCGCCGTTGCCACTTGAGATAGCCTCCAGCCTCAGTGCCAGTTAGTTAGTTAGTCTTGCTCCTGCAACACCAACAATTCAGCCTCCTTTGTACCCACTTCACTCTGTTCGTTCAATCGCCTAGGCTTCACAGTTTCTCTTACATCCGCAAACATCACACATCCTAAAACTTGCTAAAATGGTCTTCCTACCTACCATCCCACAAAGACGTACAGAAATTCAGCAGGTAATTGGGTAAGGCTTATAGTGTATACACATTAGAGAATTCTACACATCGGATACAGGCTGCAGGCTTCAAAGCCACCTCGCCTCTACTATTAATAACGTTGTGGGTTTTATCTTTACAGCTGCCTTTGCGACATCCCATGTAAGGGGTTCTAAATTCAAAAGTTTCAGCTACAAAAGTCTTAGTTGTAGTAGTTTCTTGTATATTTACCTGCGGTTCAGTTTAAGGATTCTGTCATGTTCATGTTACAGAGACATTATGCCGATAACAGTAGGTGGTCAAGTCAAAGTCGTTTCTTGTATATTTACCTGCGGTTCAGTTTGAGAATTTTGTCATGTTCATGTTACAGAGAGACATTACGCCGGTAAAAGTAAGTGGTCAAGTTAAAGTCGACTAAATATAAAGACAACGCCCTTATCAGCGTTCTAAACTCTTTAATCCACTATAGCATTTACTACTTTCAATTTGCAATACCTACGATATACTGACCGGTTTTTGTTCGCCATCCCTTTAGCACGTAGCAAACTGCCAACTTCTAAAATCCACTTTCGAGATTCTCTATCCTTCAGCCAATCAGCCAGCCGCCTAGAAACCAGCAACCAACAACACACGATCAAGCTCTCCGCCGCTACTCTCCTCGCATTCTTGGCCGTCTCCATAAGCGCCAACCCGACACCTGCACCTGCGCCTGCACCTACGCGTCCAACTGGACCTGCCCCTTCACATACACCTGCACGCGCACCCGCCGGCAACAGCAAAGCCCAAGGCAAACCCGCACCCCCGGCCTCGCCCACAAACGCCGCCGGGTTCACATATAAATGCGAAACTGGAGCGCGGACCAAGGTACACGTATTCGAAACTGGCGAATGCCGTCAATACAACGCCAAGAACGAATACACCGGGGTCAGACAGCAGTGTCGTAAGGTGAGTTCAGCCTTCCCCCCCCACCCTTCCCAACCTACCGGTTCCCCCCCCCCCCCCAAACCTCGTACCCTATTTGCTGTTATATCTTTGCTAATACTAGATTTTCAAGATAAAATATTGCGCATTTCAGGATGAAGAATGTACATTCAACGACTATACCAGCCCAAGCCAAGGCAGCTTTGCCGATTGCAAGGGCGGACGTGACCCCATATTTTGTCAGTATACATTGTGTTGAAAATGAGCTAGCTGTCAGCTCTGATCAGTGTGGTGGTGCCTGCCGCGATCACCGGAACTAGGCGGTTTACTTCCGGTCCGCATAGTTCGGGATAGCATGCTTAGAAGTTAGCCAAAACAACAGCATCTTTCCCTTCACTTCTCCCCCCTCCCCCTCCCCCCCGTGAATGCCCTTGCTTCTCCATCCCGATCCTCTTTACTTCAATGGTGCGGTGAGTGTGAAACGATGGTGCAGTCTTTTTTCGACACAAAAAATTATGAGTCTTTTTTTTTTCCCGTGGCACCCTTCCTCTGGGATGACGTTGAATTAAGATAACGGCTTTTCTTACGGCCAAAAATAACTTTTCCTATTGGTATACATATTTGATATATTTTGGTACCTTAATGGCGGGTGCTTGTAAAGTTACCCTTATTTCTATAGGGCCACCCCAAATTCTAAAGAATGATATTTGTTAATCGTAATATTAATTTATATAAATTTGAATGGTATACTTGTTGAGAAGCCTTTAATTATTGCAACAATAGTTAATTCAAATCACTGTGATAAAAGTAACTAGTAGTATTGCATTTATAAAAGAGGTATATAAGTTTTAAGTGAAGTAGGTCGTTAGATGACTTATACCCTAATTTATATGAACCAAAGTCTAGCTTATACCCCATATTAAATAGACATACTATAATCAATTGATGGCTATTGTAATTAATTGTCAATCTAATATTAACAACTTTGTTGAGACATAGTTAATTATAATAACTGCAAACTAATTGCTCGTTGATATAAAGGAACTAATGCCGGAGCTGTCGCTTAAGGTGGTCAGATTCTGTCTATAAACCTCGATGAAGAAGAAAAAGAAAAAGAAAGGTCCCTGCTAAGGAGCGATTATAGAACTAAGATGGTGCAACCCTCTCCCTAATCATGTGACGTGTGGTGGCGTATTTTTAAGCGGCTTCCTTCCTGTTTTAAAGCATCGCAGGAGCGTGTAGAACTACTAGGGTTGGATTCCTAGTAATACTAGCCAGGCACTAGCCTGTAATATTACCCCTAAAGACACCCTTATCGCTCCTTCCTCCATTATTGTTTTTGTTATGTATAGTATTATTGTGGCCGTAAGTATAAGGAAGGTACGCGCGCTTTTCAGAACATCACGGTTTTGTGTGGAAGGTACTAGGCTAACATTACGTGAAAAGTGCTCTAGCGCCTCCCCTTCCCCCTTATAAATAATCCCTAAAGTTCTAATTACGAAGGTAAAACTTTTTCCTTTTTTTAACTTTTAACCATTTCGTATAACGTTAATACTTATAGTTATTAATATAATACTTATTTATTTTATAATCTTAGTATTTCTTATAATTCTCTTTACAACGTTACGATAAATCTATAATTCGCTGCTGAGGCAAATAAAGTGATTCAAAACATGGATAATATATTTTAAAGTTATTTCATTTTTATTAGCGAGTATAAAGTTCCCTACGTTGAGGGCTATCGACATATCCCCAATGGGATTCGCGAATAAATATATTTCTAATACGTTTATAAAATGGCGTATAATTCTAAAAAATTGTGTTAAATAACTAGAAGTAAGTAATTTTAATTGCTACGAAAGAGTTACTAATAAGTAGCTAAATACGAGCGTTTAGTGTCGCCTTTATTTCGTTAAGATTATAGGTCGTAGTTTTAATTATATGTATATACCGTTAAACTTAAATCTTAATATGAATAAAGCTATTAAAGAGTTGTCGAAAGCGTATTTAATATTTAACTTTTAAAATCGAGGTAAGTTTACGTTTTATAAACTAATTTTTAGGTATTAACTAACAGGTAAAAAATATATAAACTTAGGTAATCGCCGTTAAAAAAAGCTATACAAGTCCGTTGCGTTACGTAACATAAGTTTAATACTTGAGGTGAAAAGTGGTTTATCCCTATTATTCCCGTGCGATTTAAAGGCTTATGAGCCATACAGTTAAGAGTTAGTCAGGAAACGCTATGAAAAGAAATATAAAAGTTAATCAACGTTTCGAAATATATTAATGTTAAGTTAGGTAGTATAAATATTAAACTAAGTTCATTCATTAAAAAAGGTAAAAAATATAAAATAAGAATTCAGACAGGATTTTAAGAATATATTTTAATAAACCCGATTATAATCGTTCGTTTTTCGTTTTAATTAATGTAAATACGTTTATTTGGTACCAGTTTATTAACGGTTTATACTTCATTCCATTTGATAAAGTAAAATGGAAAATTTATTCTC
This sequence comes from Anisogramma anomala, assembly GCA_038502455.1. Taxonomy (NCBI): domain Eukaryota; kingdom Fungi; phylum Ascomycota; class Sordariomycetes; order Diaporthales; family Gnomoniaceae; genus Anisogramma; species Anisogramma anomala. The sequence goes on along the minus strand of JASMMZ010000006.1, from coordinate 18,388,875 downwards.
GTTTATAGGCTGGTCGTAAAAGCCTATCGTTATATTTAACTAATTTATAACGTAATTCAAAGGTATCGAGTGTTACGGTATTAAAAAATTTTAAACCCAACTTTTACGTTAGGTATATATAACCTACCTATGTAATTAAAACCTATCGTTTCGGTTAATTATAAAATCGGATACGTTTAACTTAAAGTTTATTACGGGTCCAAAATATTTCTTTAATTTGGTATTTCGGTTTCACCTTAACGTTGTAGACTTTAATAATTATAATTTACGGTTAAAAGTTTAGAGTTTACTAATTTAGAAGCGAATCTGAAGCCACCCGAACGAGTTAAATTATATAAAATCAAAAATACTTCCCACTCGGTATATTAAATTTGATAATGTAAAAATCGATTATACACGTTACTTAATATTTATTGTAAAGCTAATTTGACTTTTTAAAAAATTCGTTCGACTTATGGTTTTTTAAAAAAAAGCTAAACGTTATTGTCGATTTGAAAATATTCCGAAAAGAAACGCCGTTTATTAACGGCTTTCTTTATACGTTATTACGTAACCGCTATTACAGTTTGTACGAATTTCGTAACTTCGCGAATCCATTAAATAAAGTCTTTAACCCTTACGCGTAATATCTTTATCGAAACGAAAAATCACTATATCGGTTATATAAGATTAACGTAATAATTATAGATTATAAAAAAATCAATACCGATAGCCATCGTATCTTTATTATTTAATACTAATTAATAACCGGGCAATAAACGGCTTTAATCTTGTTACGTATAAACGACAAATAAATATAAATATATAAAAGCCTTTTAATTTACGCATTCGGTTACACCGTTGATTTCGGGGTAAAAAACGGTATTTAGACGTTATTTCACCTTAGTTAGGTCGTAAAATCGTTTTTGAAATCCATTAGTTTAATTCGAATCGCAGTCGTTAATAAATGTATGCGAAAAACTATAAAATCGCTAATAATAATTGAAAACCCGTTTTGTATAAGCCTCGGTATTTATAATAGTTATAGCTTCTAAAATAAAGACTTTGCTTAATAGGTTCGTAATAACCATAAGGTAACATAGGTTACCTGTGTATTTTTAAGGTAAATTAACTATAAAGTTAACGGAAAGTTCGCTTTAAAGTTGTTCAGAAACTAGAAAGGGTTTAAGGAGCCTTTTTAACGGTGTTTTTAATAGGTTATAAGATTACAAACGTCGCAGTTACGGTAAAAGCGGTGGACCGTAAGGTATAAACCTAATTAAAAATACGTTTTGAAAAATAACAATAATAGTATCGTAACTTGGATAGCTGGTAAAAAGCGAATCGTAAATAATTTAAATTGAATCGTTGATAAACGGATCGTAAATAGGTATTTAAATACGATCGTAAAACCTTAACACTTTATCATCGTTTATTAAATATTTCAAAATTAAAACTTTTAACATATGGTCGTTATCAGTACAAATATCTATTAGAAAATATTGTTCGCTTATACGTATTATATGTAATAAGCGAGGGTAAGTAATATCGTGTATAATAACGACGTTCTAACAACTTTAAAGGTTGACATTAATAAAACGTTTACGAATTTTAAAAATTAATTCGACGGCAATAATGAAACGGAAAATATACGTACGTAAAAGAGGATCGAAAATGAACTATTCGGAACGTAATAACTAGAGTTTTCAACCTAGATAACGTGGGTCCGAAAGGCCTTTCAAAATATCCTAATTTCGTCGTAATAATACATCGGATCGCGCGTAATTTATTACTTCATTATATATTAACCGAAAGCGAAATTACGAAAGGCGTTTAAACTAGCAGACTTATCGTTCGAAAAGTCGCAATGTCGTTATAAAGTATTCCAAGTTTTTATAATCTATTAAAATAGTAAACAGATGCACCGTACCTTGAAACTCCACATTCCATGTTTTTAAATAGCTTATAATTCCGAATAGCTCCTTATCGTGAATTTAGTAATTACATTCGGTGGGAGATAAACGACGGGATTGATATATTACTAGGTGTAAGTTACCGTAGTTATTGTGTTAAAAAAGTCAGCATTTTAAAGATTAATCAAAATAGTCGTCTTCGAAAATGATATCGCGATTAAGATCCTATTAGACGAATATGTATTCGAAAAAGAAAATTTAAATCTTTCGAGAATAATTTATTTTTCAAACCTTCAACGAAATAAAATGCCTTTACAAATTAACCAAAACAATAATCCGACAATCGTTGAATAATCGCGAATGAAATAACGATAAAACTTTATAAACCCAAAAAAGCCCCGTACTTTTAAAACCGTCGTAAAAGCAATCTATTTCCGAATAACGAGTAATTTCTCTAGGTCTATACGGATACCAACAATAACTTCGACAGCAAATCCTAAATACTTGTTAAAACGCCAAACTCGCATTTAAAAATATATAGGTTAAATCCTGCGGCGTTTAAAACGTTAAATATTAATTTAACCTTAATTATATAATTATTAAAGATATCTTTAAAGTAAAACAAAATTCGTCTAATGAAACAAAACAAAAAATATCGAAAGAACGGCGTAACAAATTATTAATATACCGTTGAAAGGTAGCAAAGATATTAAAAAAACCGAAAAAAGTAATAAGTTATTTAAAAAGTTCGAAATCTATATAAAATACAGTTTTTTATTTATTTCCCTCCTTAATACAAAGCTTATGAAGAGTAATTTTAACATTTAACTTAGTAAACCACTTAATTTACAAAATATTTACGAACGTTTATTTTTACAAAAGGGAACGGGTAACGATTTGCCTTCGTAATAATATTAAGCCGGCGATAATCGATATAAAATTGTAACCCTCCTTTAGGTTTTTTAACGAAAAGTATTAGGACGCCCGCTAAAAAGTCACATACTCGAATATAATCTTAATTAAGTAATTCGGTTAATATCTTACGTAATATAAGGAGTTTCTTACGCGATATGCCATACAAAAAGTCTTACAGTACTTTTGAAAGTTATTTCTAATTATCGGTACGAAAAACGATTTCGTAATCCGCTTTAAAGCGGTATAGGGGTAGTTTATCGCCAAAGGTTTTATTGAATAGAGGCGCCAATTCCCTGAGATTAGCGGGAAGTTTATTGTAAACGAAAATAAGAAGTTTCGGAGCGAATACTTCATTAATATCTTCGAGAAAAACGGCGACGAGTTACGTAGTAACGGTTCGGTTTCTATGGGTTAATCGTAAAATAACGTAAAATATAACGAAGTTAACCCCTTTAAATACTTTTTAAACAAACGTAAACCCTCTCTTTCAAACGCGATAATTACTAGCTCGCCTCAAAAGTAACATATACTTTGTAACGTCATAAATAACTTGTTAGTATTTTATTTAAAGTTTATTCAAAATAATGTTATATTATAAGGAAGGAACGATATACATTTATATCCGGTAATAATATTTTTCGAGGTTAACGTTTCAAAAGGTTATAAGGGAAATAAGTCGTAAGGGAAAATCGGGCGTATAAAATGTAGTTTCATCGAGTTATCGTAGGAAAATAAAAAGGCGTAGTAACTTTAAACGGTAAATAAATTACTTATTCGTAACGTTATAATACTTATAACCTATATTTACTAAAATGTAAATAAAATGAATGAAATTATAAATTAAATTTATTATAAACGAGAAGTTGTTTAAAAAAGTTAAAAGGTTTATGTTTAGGTTGTTAATGCCTGTTTAAAAGGGCGCCAATATCGTAGTTGGTGTTGAAAAAATCGTTGTTATTTAACAAGTTAATACGATCTCTAATAAAAAGCTGTATAATAACGGCGTCATTTATAAAATATATAAGGGGAAATTCTTAAAGGAGAAGTTAACCCGAAAACGTAAATATACCTGCAGCTTCAAATTGTTAGATTGTATTCGTTAAAACGTTTAGCGTGTTAGTTTTCGTTATTTTAAATGTAAAACGTATTTTTAAACGGCTTAGTCCCGTTTGATAAGTTCTATACGTAAAACGGTAGTAAAAAGTTTTTATCAAGTATTAAGGTAATCATACTAAGCAGTTAAGACGCTTTAAAACTATTCCTTAACGCGCGCATTAAGGAATTGCTTTAGAACCTAAAGGTTCAAATTAGGTAGGTCGGAGGATAAAAATATGGCCCTAAGCTATAGCCGCTAAGGATCAGCTAAGACACTGTTGGGAAAAGGATCGAAGTTTATATATAAGGGACTAAAGCCGGAGTTATCGTTTAAGGTGGTCGGATTCTAACTATAAACCTTGATAAAGAAGAAGAAAAAAAGTTCCCTGTTAGGGAGCGGCTATGGAGCTAAGATGGTGCAAACCTCTCCACAGTTATGTGACGTGTAATGGCGTGTATTTAAGCAGCTTCCTCCCTGCTCTAGAGTATCTCAGGAGCGTGTAGAACTATCAGGGTTGGATCCCTGGTAACACTAGCCAGATACTAGCCTATAACAGTTGCTCATGAAACATAAGACATGGGTCAAGCTTTCGACCATACTAGTTAGAGTATAAACCAGTTAACAGTCTGCTCAACTTAAATTCTACATCCACCACCTGAATTTATAATACCATTTGTTATTTTTAGTACGATTCGAATCGACAACTTGTTGCAAAGTCTAAAGGCATATAGGCAAGTCTTTTTAACATTAGTTAATACTTTATGGTAATTTAAATACAAATAGAATAAGTAAAAGAAAAGGCTACATTTTGTTTACGCTTTAGATAATTATTAGGTAGCAAAAAAAATCTTACAAAAGGCTCCTATAAACTACGTCAGTTTTTATAGAAGAAAGTGGAGAAAACTTATTAGATTGCATCAGTCTTTATAACAGTTTAAAGCGTAGCGACGACATCATCAAGTTATTAAGATATTTTTATTAAACATATTTTTTAAAAAGTGTTTAGATTGACCGTTCAAAGTTTTTAAACCACTTGGAAAATAATATTAAGATTTCTAAGTCCCTTAACAAATAGATTAATATTGCAAACCTTCCTCGTTAGATCGCCGAATTCTAGTAAATATATCAATTCTATATGATAGATCATTTAGTAGCGATTAAAAATTCATCGCTAAATTGTAATAAATAGTTATTACATTATATAGTGAATTCCTTACCCTTCACCTAAAATCAATGTCAACTTATCAATTCAAATGTTCACTAGCAGATAATTAAGATAGAATAAGGGATATTGGGACGTTCAAATCTCCTTTCATCCATTATCACAATGAAGATCTATAATGTAAAGAATTAAATGAAACCTTCATCGAAAAATATTTAATAAACTTTAGTAGTCAATACAACTTCAATTTAGATATTGGTAAAAGGTTTGGTTAGGCGTTTGAGATTTTAAAGATCTCGGGAAATTCTTAAACAATTAGATTATTGATATGTGCAAACGATACCAGAAGAAGTTAGAATTGAGTTCAAACCAAAAATTCACAAAACAGAAATATTTATTTCTATAAAGATCATAAGTGAAATGGTATATAACTTTTTTGAAATAGTGTAAATGGGAGAATACCTTTAAAATCTTCAAGTTCAAAACCTTCGATAAAAAGGTAAGGGTATTGCCAGTAATATCCAATATCGCTATATGCGTTTCAAAGGTCTAACACTTAATCCTTAGATAAGTCAAACCCATAACCCCTCAAATTCCAACTCTTTATACATGGAAGATGGATATAAACTTGTTAATATTTTGGCTAATTTAATTCTAGAATTTGGTAGCGTTGAATGAAAATTCAGAAAAAGACGAATTCGTAAAGAAACTGTTGTTAACGCGGTTCAAATAATTGATATGGACGAGATCCAGCGTTTAGTTGAGGAAGATCATTAAGGTTACCAAAGAAACCTTCAAAGTTATTAAGGTAATAGAGGAACGTAGAAAGCAACTACGTCAAATTTTCAAAACTTGTTAAATTTTATCACGTTCATTATTATTACTTCAAATATCAAAAAAAGAATATACGTCTACACGCGGAAATATATTACAAGTTCTACCACATAACTTTACTTATTAGGTGAAATGACTGAGGATTGGCTTTATTACCAATATTAAGAAAAAATCCTATTCATAAGAAATACTAACAACAATTAAGATGATTATTGCAATCTGCCTGCCAAACTAGTCATGATAATCAATATTAATTACAAACTTATTATGGACTTTTTGATTTCAGAAAACGTAGAAAAGTATAATAGAATATCTTACAATCCATTTAATAGAAAAATATTACTATTTTTGTTACAGGATGATTCTTTTCTAATTCCTGACAGGTAGCAAGCTTTGGCATACACGTTACCGGCTTTGTCTTTGCTCGAAAGCATATACCACATTCGTTCATAATTGTGAGATATGTGTTTATAGCTTGCATACTTCTCATAGCAGTTCCGTACCAAAGACTTTCAGTCTTTTTACCTCTTCATCGAGGATTATTAATAGTGTCCAACCTCCTTAAACGATAGCTCTAGCTTAGTACTATCATAATTTCGAACATTTCAAAATAATTAATGGTTTAACCTTTATAGTACTATATATTATTTCCAGAAATACTTTCTGGGTACATAAATAACTATGATCTAACTTTTGTAATTAAGGTACGGATCTTTCGCGAAATTAATAATAGAATAAAAGGTTTTTTTTAGCACAATATCTAATTTTTGTAATACTATACAACTTGGATTACAAAATATTAAACTAATATGATAGGTAAAATTAAAGAGGAGAAAACATTTATAGCTTCATTAATTAAATTTTCAACAAATTTATATATTACCATAAAGTCATAGAAAAGGTGTACACTGAGAAATCATTATTTCGCAAGCAAGTTCAGAGAGCTATTATTAGTGTTAAAGATTTCAAATACGTTTTATAATACTTAGATACTATTTGTAAATTCTTTTTTAACCAGTTAAGGTTATCATTAACAACTATAATAATCCGTATCACAAACTTAATTGATATTTTTTCCAAGCTTAAATTTCTGTATATAAAACTATACAAACATTTTATTTACAAATTATACCAATCGAAAATACGGTATACTCAAAGACTTAATATTTAGCTAAAAAAAAACTATGCATTTAAATCTAATCTCGTAAAATAAATGAGGCTTAAACATATCTACACTTTGAAAGATTATTGTGGCAATAATAATAAAAGATTCTATATTTGTGGTAAGTTAGTTTGTTAGTTAAGTTGATATAGTATTGTTGAACATTACAAAAAACATGTAATATACTACGTCCAATACTCTACGGATTTGGACAAAAATTACCTGGAATACGTCGCAGATTACGAGGGTAAAAATACATTAAAATATAAGATAGTATGATAGATTGAATTTTGAAGCAGAAAAATGTTGTTCCGAAACAACCTAGTAATTAGTTGACCACGACTTTCGATATTTTTTGATGGGTAACAATCTATACAGTTTTCAAAACAATTCAAATAAAAGTCCCCGATACATATTTGACCTTTGCAACCGCTACGCAAAACATACGTTTTAGGGGATTATACTACATATAGAAGTAGTAAGATACTTAATATAAGGTTATTTGCAATATATTATGTTGCTATAGGAAAACAACACTATTATAGATATTAATTAATGGGAAATTGATGAAGTTGAAGTTGACATTAGTCTAGGAAAGAAACTATCATTAATCGAGTTAAAAAATTTAATTAAAATCTTTAGACCAATCATCTTTTCTATCTTAAAGACCTTTACCAATATTTTACATTTATTGAAAAACATGAAAACCTTTAGCGTTAATATTGAAGTCTATTCTGATATGCTCTTTAAACATAGATCAAGATTTCGTTTTGATTATAAATATGGACATTCATGATTTCACTTTGAAAGATTAAAACCAACGATGATAAACTTAACAATGTTTAAGATACATTAGTTACACCAACATCTCAATTTACCGTAGATTCATAGTTGTTGTAATGTTTTTCAATCCGTAAGATATAAAGATGTGGAATATTTAACAATAGAAGTCATCGAAAAGCTTTGTTACTATTGCTAAACCCACAAATGAATACTACGAAGGTTCAATTTTACTTTAGAAAGCAACAACAACCTTAATTAACAGATTTTGTTGATCTCCATTTGATTGAAAAACAAGCCTAGTTTTCAAGTTTTAGATTCGGAAACCTTCTTCGACTGCTATCTGTGGCCGCTAAATGTCGTATTCCACAACTTAAATAATAATTTTACGACAATAGAGGTTCAAACGAATACAAACATAATGGGGTTTCAATATAAACAGGTCCCTATTAAATTTTACTAAATGATTAATAAGATTAAATCGTTATATATTTTTCTTTCAAAAATGTATTAAACTCTTACCTTGGAAATAAGCAGCTTAATATATCCAAAAACACATCTTTCAATAGTAGTAAAAACGCAAATGATATTATTAGCCCTACCAATATAGTACCAACTCTAATGGTCTTTAGCACATATTCTTATCTGAAAAATTAATCTTCTTTATCAGAAAATACTTAAAAAAAGCTGCGACTTACGTTAAGGCTTTGAAAAAACTATAATAAGAATCTATGAAACACTAAGTTGACGATACTATGAACGATATAAATAATACAGACGATACAATTTATATCTATACATTATGAAGTAAAGTTTTCGTTTCATATAGATGAAATAAATATAATAGTTTGTTTGAAATCGTAAATATAGCAATCTTGAAAGTAATAATAAAAATTATTAACGATTCTACAATATTCGGTATGAAGCAGGTTAAACCTCACATTACAGCAACTACCGATAAAGATCTTTGAACCAAACGAGTTAACTAATATAAACCACATCCGCCGGTAATTAACAAGCTAATGAAGCGATAGAGATGCGATTGACCCCTTCGAATAAGGAACCACATGAAGAACGATAAGTAATACAAACTTCGACAAATACATACAACTACTTAGATTAACAGTAAAAAGAAAGATAACCAAAACTTAGCTATTACGTTATATATGCAGGGAGTTACCAAAACCTCAAGTAAAGCTTTAAAGGAAAACTATATAGTTGAAATTAATAGACTCCTTATAAGGACAACTTGTTATAAAGTACTTGGAGGTACATATATAGAAAAGGAAGTAAGGCACAAGCACGTGCCTGCTTGTGCAGTAGTAGCTACTACATGCTCAGCTTCACTAAGCTTCGCTTCTAATTCTAGTTTCTTCCTCTTCCATCCTCATAATACTATACTATTTTAACGTTACATTGTCACCTTACACGCGTACTAACAATTGATAGTCGTAAGCAAAAGAGCTGAGAAATACCAGATACTGCCTTTCACCAGTCTGAATAAGACGAAATGGAAGGAGCAAAGTCACTAGTTTTGCCTCGCAAGAAAAAAAACCAACAAAATCTACCCCATCAAACCTTCTATTTCTTTGCTTTTCAACTTTACGATCGATCCTCAACCTTTTCCCCACTACTAACACCACCATTACCATTTATTATTACCGACCATCTCTTTTTTTCTTCATTATTTACGCCGTTCTCGCTGTAGCCACCGTAAGTTTTGCCGCCATTACTGCCAGTCTCGCCGCCGTTATCGCTATAGTTACCTTCTTCGCTAGTTTTCACCGCCCCTATAGCTAGTTGCTATCGCTACCTTTATACCTTCCCTCACTGCTATTGCCTCCGTTGTATCACCATTATTTCCCATCACCATTACTATTTTCTTATTATTTACGTGGTTTTTACCGCTGCTGTTACCAGTTTCGCCGCCTTCTCGCTATTTTGTCGCCGATAAGTAAGCGCGAGTTATGTAATTTAGCCTTGAATTATATTTAAGTATCAGTTACACACAGTCGTACTTGTAACAAACCTATTAAATTAGCTAATTCTTTAGTAGTTGCTACTTAGCCCTTAAGAAAAGAGGCACTTACACCTGACTTTACCGTCTTTATCTTATTAGCTTTTCTTTAGTTTATGATGATTACCTCTTCATGAATTTCCCAACCATTAACACCTTTTTCAGATTATTCCTATATATCTCGATTTTACCCGCGTTTAATGAAAATGAATTTAATATTTAATCAAGCTAATTATTTGTAAAAGATAGATAGATATTATAATCAAAAGAAACGAAATATCTAGCGAACTCCTTAATATAATAAATATAAATTTCTAACAACAGATTAAAAACAATTAAATAATTATAACAAGTTAGTTTAACGCCTTTACCCATAACCGAAAACGTCGCCTTCGTTGAAGTATCGAGCGTTTTCGTAACCCCGAATGTCCTACTCGCGAATTTAAACGCCCTCCTCATAACCTTAACCGAAACACACTAGCTAATCAATCTTTAAATAACAGAAGCTAGTATCGTTTGATGCGTAAGGAAATAGAAGTTTACGACCCCAAGTATCACAATCTCACTAACATAAAAAAAGGGATTATCGGTAAAAATATAGTTTTTAAAAATGGTTAAAGTTTTGGGGATTGCTTTCAAAACTAAATAAGGTTTTTTAGGATGCATAAATTATATAGTTTCCATATTAAAAACCCTATTTTAAAAATTAGCAATATTGTGGTTAAATACGGAACTTCTTTACAAAGAATATATAGGCTTTATTAACAAGGGCCTCGAAATAGTTATGAATACTTTTATTAAACGCTTTTAAATAGATTAGGATCATGCTATCAAAAATGCCCATAAATCAATGTTTACCTTATGGGATTTCATAAAAGACGAGTATAGCTTTCATAAGTATATTTGAACCAAATTAAGGAACAAATAAGTTATATACACTTTCCAATAAATGAAAAAAAAAATGATATAACGTCATAATCGATATTGATACCTCTTTTGACCTACTTAATTCGTAAAATCTACGATCTTACAATTATAAGCAAACTTTGTAGGAATATATAACTCAATTCGAGAAAGTTAAGATTATTTTTTAACGGTTGCGGAGCGTCGGTACCCTTTATACAAGCCTTCTGTTAAAGACGGAGGGGAAAAATATAACTCGAATACGTTTTAGGAAAAGCTAAAATATAGTTATAAGGATAAAAACAGGTAAGATAAGGAACCTGTCAAAAATAGCTATTATGCTCGCAACCTCGAGTATAAGCCTTGCGAGGCTCGTGACAAGCCTTGCGAGAAGCGACAAGATAACAATTGCCGCAGTAATCGTAAGGTTTTCCGCCGCTATAACGATAGTTGTTGCAATCGTAGCTGATACCGCTATCGCAGTCGCCAGTATAAACGTATCAACAATATTTAATTCGACTCGGAAACTAAATATTTAAAACAAAGTAATATTAAGTTCTTTTCTTCGTTATAATCGAGTAAAGTAGACTTTATAAAAAAACCACAAGTTTTGCCATTAAGATATTACCAAGCAATCGGACCTATATAAGCTGTAAACACCAGTACAAATATCATAATATACCTTTTAAATACTTGAAAGTTTACTATAAAATGAGGACGCTATCTTCGCTAGCTATAAAGCTAAAAATAAGATACATGGATAAAAAATAACTTTTAACTTAGATGAAATTACCAACCTGTCACAAAATTTGGAAATTATCGTATCTAAACCTATTTACAAGGTGTTTATGGCTATAGGAGGCTTTCGCTTCCTCTAAAAGAATATTTGTACCATTTGATTCAGTTTAAATTATACTTTTCATTTTTACATAAGCGTTAGTCGAGACTCTGTAATGAAATCGTAGCTTGATAAATACTTTCCGGATTATATTAAAACTACTATTTCATTAGGTGAAACTATTTTGAAAGTTATAAAACCCTTAGTAAAGCTTACCGTTAAATCTAGCTAATTATTCCAAACATATAGTTGCAAATTGGATGATATATCTGGTATTTTTTAAAACCCCGTAAAATTATAGATCATTAATTGTTTCGACGTCAGTACCCCACTTTCAAACAATGATTTAAAGCCTCTTGAAGACGATATCCTTATATCCAAAAATATCATTAGCTTCCAAAAGTGTTATTTTGAGGTGCCCTTTACCGTTTACAAAAAATAATAAATTTAGTACTTCGTAAGTTTTTTACAAAGGCTTCCGCAGACGTTTTTTTATCAAAATGAACGTTTCATTTTTCAGCTGAGTACATCGATCTTTCTAAAGGACGTTCTTTTATATTCACCGCCTAATATTAGTGTACACTAAATTTTATTATGAATACAACTACGCCTCACTTTATTTAGCTTTATAACCCTATGGATATACTAATTACACTTTCTAAATATATACGTTTGAGTATTTTTACGAAACGTAAGTATACTGATTACTATCTAACGAGCTGGAATGAAGCCATTCAAACGTTAATATAGACTGCCGAAGTGAGACATATAGACTTTAAAATTATATAGTTAACTTATGAGACAGTTAGTAAATATTATGTGGCTTTTGTGGCAATAAAAAGAATAGGTGCGATATTAATTATAGGATCGGAGTTTAAATTATATTTTTATACAGCCAAGAAATCAAAGGCTTTAACAGGATCTCCGCTCCTTTTTGAAACATTGGTTAATCGATAGTCACATACTCTATTCCTCAATATAATAGTCTACTTGATCGAAGATACATGGTATACGAATCTCGCAAAGCAATAGAATAAGTTTCGCTTTAAGGAATTTCCGGTTTTCTTCAACATTAAGACTTCCAACAACATCCCAATATTTAATAATAAACATAAAGTTTACTTTCATTCTATTAATTCTTTAATATATATAAGCTGCCTCAAATTTTCAATAAGTTCGTTAATATGTAGTAAACCTTGATACTTATTAGTTTGGTGGTTAACCAAATGATAAAAGTACCTTTAGTTAAAGGGTAGTAAAACGCTAAATTGAACCGTTATCGTTACCTAGTTTTACGCCAAAATAAGGCTTTTCTCAACTAATAATTTAATGACAAATACGTTCAAAGTCGTATAGAATATATTAACGATATGTTTTCATTTACCTTATTAGTTTTCATCGTGTGGATGAAACTATATTGCGTTTAAAAAAGCCGTATTATGGTTGATTTTAGACCTCTTAATAATTATGCGATACCAAACAGCTACCCTTTTCTTTTATAGCCAGATGTTATCAATTTTTTGAAAGAAGCCAAGTATATTTCGGTGATGAACGCTACTAATTTCTCTTTGAACTTTTCGTATATTTAGAATTTAGAAATAGTTCTACTTTTATAAGCTTTTAGGGCTTCGAACGTAGTTAATTTTCCCTTATGGGATTGACATATTCCCTAACTTTTGCTTGAAGATTTATAAATTATATTCTTAAGCCTTACCGCATATTCTTCCGATAATTTATCTATAATATTGTTTTTTGTGGAATAATCTAAAACAAACACGAAAACCACTTATCCTAAATCCTTTTTTTTTACTAAAGTCGGAGTTTCAATGTCTTTGAAAAAGTGTCATACAGGTTTTCAATTTATGAAATTACTGGTTTTTTTCATAAATAACTTTAAATCATATACCACTATAAAACTTATCTAGGCTTTTCAAAATATTTACTTCCCTATAACATTAGAGGCTTTGGAAACTTACTTGAGCGTTACGTGTTTTTTAAGACCTATAATACTCTACTTAGATTAATTGTCAGAAATATTATAAAACCTAGAGACGTATTTACTAGCTTCAGGTTGTAAAGCTAGCTAAATAGAGAATAATAATTGTGAAAAAAGAATACATTACACTTAAATTATGAAAATATTTCTTATAGATTGGGTAAAGAAGTTATTTACCACCTTATAATAGTATATATACAATAAGTTACGCCTATAATACGTCAATCCTACTCGGCTACTATTTTTACAAATTAAGGGAAGTTTTTTTTAAAAAAAATTGACGTTATATTATTTTAATTGAAACTTTAAAATATATAGAAACTAGAAGATATTATACCAGTTACTACTATTTAACTTATTATATTTCTTAGCAAATACCATACTGAGGCAAAATTAAATTATGGATTATTTGAGTATAAAATTATATGCTAAATCTAGGCATAAAAACGTCTGAAAAATATTTTGTTAGGTAACCTATATCTCATTATAGTTTTCATCGATCACGATTCAACTATAGGCGTTATTAACCTAATTTCTTTCAACATAATTTCTACGGATAAAGCTAATAAACTCTTCAATAATATAGAAATTTACCTAAACGTATAAAACTTGAATATTGTATGTTTTTCTAAACGGATTAATTTAGTTTCAAATACACTTTCGTGCCTATCAATACTATTTAATTAGAAAATCCGAACATCTAATAAGGTGCCTATACTCGACTATACTTTCGATAATTTCCTCATAATACCTGATAAAGTGAATTTCACTTTATTAATCACTTAGGGCGTGTTACCTAATAAAATGCGTTTCAGATTTTAGTTGGCATATAGAAAAGAAGAAACTTGACGAAATATTATGACTAATCCTATAAAAGGTAATCAAAACGAAGACGTGGTAAACGGTAATAAGACTAGCTACTCTTTTCGCTTAGTATACCGTTTACTTTACAATATATATAAGTCAGGATGCGAACGACTGGTGATTTTCAACCGCCTCGTATAAAAGTTCCTTTAAAACACTTATGATAATGCACATCAATTTTGGTCAAAAAGAATAATGATCGTCTTAAACAGACTATATTTTCTCTTCAAAAACGGTAAAAAATTACTATCGTTATTGCTTTCGCTATACTGAATTGTGGAACGAAAATCAAAAGCTAATAGGTAGTTTTCTCCTAATTTCAGCCCCCGAAAAGCCTATATAAACTCTATATATAGATTTTGTTACCGCTTTTCTAAGCTATTATTAACAGTTACGACGTGAGCGTTACCTGGCTAAAACGAGTTTAATACAATTATGCTTGTCACTTGCAAAATTTCTTAACGAATTTTTCTCCTTTTAAGCCACACCATATACATAACCGTATGTTGGGCCGTCATTTTATATCTGTTGGTAGGGCATTAGACTTTGCAACGTTGTCGATTCGATTGGTCGAAGTAACAGTAGTATTGCATTGGTCAGATGGTGGATGTCTTGTTCTAGGTTTGGCAGACCGCTAGCCGGCCTGCACTATAATTTGTATGGCTAATTGTTTGGTCCGTACCTTAAATTGAAGTGCAGCGTACTGTACTCGACTTACACCCAATGCGGTAAGTCTCCACACAAAGCAATACACTTATAGTACGATTAACTTTACTTACAATAAAGTTAACCTATTTTACTGCATGCAATACTTTTCCAATACTGGCGGCTTTTTAGTTTGTAAGTATACGCTAGTATGGCTGACCAATCTTTTCTAGTTACCAATAAATTACCTCCTACTTAACTGGCCAAACCCCTGTTCATTCTAGTTGACTTCCATACTAAATTGCACTCAATTGCATGCAAATAGACCCTATTTGGCCTCTATTATTTCACCGCTTCGAGGTTTGGGTTTATCAACTCCTACACAATGTACTTCCGATATAGACTTTTGTAAGCCTCCACTTTAACCATGCCACTTAATTCCGTCACAGGCCTTTGCCAGCCTTAACTTCAACCGTACCACTCAAACAAATCACCATCATCAATCTCTTGGCAGTTTTTCAGTCTGCCAGCATATCCCTATTCGCTGTCACATGATTTGGGTTTTTCGGGCGGCCTATCAACCTAGCCCTCGATATGTATAGTTAGCTTATTGCTATCCACAAACTTTTTCAGAGCCTTATTTAGCGATTCCTTCGTTATAGTATCAGTAGAATTGTCTTTGCCATCGATTTATAGGAACTCCTTAATCTCCCTCCATTCGTAGGCTTTACGGAGTGTTATTACGTCGATTATTAGGCTTTTTTCGCTGGTGGTTTCGAGCTTTAAAAGGCATTTTAAAAGGCTCCTGAAGTCGGTACCAATTACTACCGAAATAGGAGGAATTATTAGCTACCTGGTGATGATATTAAGGGTTTCTCATAGTGTCATGCGTATATTAAATCCAGCTATTATGCTGTAAACCTCTGAGGCTAACACGTTTCATATAATCCTTTTATATTTTATGGAGGTTCAGTGAATTAGGTTACCGATAATACTAAACTGTTCTTCCTATTTATATTCGTTAACGAGGGTTATTAAAAATACGATTTGTAAATATAAGTCGATTTTATTTGTAAAGAACCCGTCTGTAAAAATCATTATCTTGGCCTTTAAAGGGTCAATTGGAACTATATTAATTTCATGATCTATATTTCGCATTTACTATTAAATCCTTTTATTTAATCGGTTAAAGTCTTTATCCGTTAGCTTTTATGTTTATATTGTAATGGATAGGTTGTAAGAGGCTTCCAATTAGCATAAGGTAATTATATAACTGCCTTAAGCACGTTATTTCAAGTACCGTTGAACTTTAAGCTCGTTAATTTTATCAATCGTATCTAAAACAAAGCCCTAGCCCTTTTAGAAAAAGTTAAAGCCGGTATTAATACCAAGTATACCGATTGACGATCCATTAAAGTTAAGTTGACTGTCCTTCGTTAATGTCGTTACCGGCTGGTAATTTCAAAACTTGGAATTTTGAATTGCTTACTATTCCAATACTATAAAGCCAACCGTTTTGACGAAAAGATTATTGTTAGTTTATACGATTATTACGCCGAAATTCTTTTGTTACGTTACCAGTTAATACGAATCGTATGTTAAAGAATTTATCGCTAACCGTGATTTAAAATACAATTAATAAGTTAGGAACTAATGGACACCTTCTTTAGCAAATCTATATAATAGCTTAATAAAAAGTTTTATCGTGTATAAAGGGTAAATGGCACGGAGTTTTCATAGTAATTTTAATAATACGATCCGTTGTAAATCCATTGCTAATTACATATAGGCTTGTGTTATATTACGGCTATTAAACGTAAACTTACCTTTAGTCTTAGCTAGTAAACTTATTGATAAAGCGATTATTAGACGTTAACTAATATTTCAAATAGTTAGTGATTATATAAGGATTTGGTCTTTTCCTTTATTATTATATCTTTAAGCGATTAAACATAATTTTTTATACGGCTGCCCCGTAATTTTACCTTTAACATCGTAGATAATCCTTGACTTAAAAATCACAATATTTGGGTTTTAAAGGTTAAAATCGGTTCCGGCACGAATTATACAACTCTTTAAGTTAGTAAACCGTTAATTTTGACCTTATCACTTTCGTTAAAAGATTTGCTTAAGGTTTTGATAATCCCGTATACCCGAAGTTTCAATGTTAAGTCTTCGTTATCCTTTTTTCCCCTGCTTACCTAAGTAGTATTATAGGTGCGATCCAGTGTATATTCCTCCTTTTTAACGTCTTTTTTCTTTTTCAGTAGTTATATGCGCTGGCAGCATTTCACCGACCTGTCGATAATGGGTAAAATAAGGTCGTATTAACTCAATCGTTTAGCTTAAGTGTTTTTATCGTTAATAGCTTTAATGTAAGGCTTAACCTAAGTGGTTCAGAAAGATATGTGGCCTTTAATAGTTTTAACTACTATTTTAGAGTTTATAATAATTAATATCTTATATGGGCCCTTCCATTTTCCTGGCTCCCATTATACGAGGACTTTACTTTATAGCAGCAAAACAAATAAGTCGATTATTAAAGGGTTGTTTTTGGTGTTAAAGGCGTTATTAATCTGGCGACGTGCCGATTTTCTTCGTAATTCCTTTAAATATCTGTTGTATGTTGCAACGCGTTTCTAAGTACTTGCTGAGGGTGTAGATTTACTCGTTAATCATGGATACACTTTAAAGACCAGGAGTGTTGACATCAAGCCGTTAGGGCTTATAGTATCGTTTAGGCTTTTTACTACCATTTATAAACGTGCCTCTGAATTCGTAAAACTTTCAATTTCTAATGTAAGAATATTATACGCTCGGCAAAGTAAAGCGTATGTCCTCTTAACCTTCCCAATACTCTAATGGGCTTTTATAGGTACCTATTTACACTGGATACTCATTATCTTAGTATCTTCCTAAAACTTTACCGCGGCAAAGTTTATACCGGTATCGTGAACTATGATACTAGGTAGGCTCAGGTACGTATTGATTTATAGCATCCTTAACGTTTCCCACGTATCTTTTGACGAAAAGAACTTTGAAAACTTAACCCCGTAAAAAAAGGTTACAGAATTAATAACGTAAAAGACAGGCTCATTATTCAAGTAAAATATATTGATAAAAATCTTGCAGTTAAAATCTTCATTATCTTTTAACGTAAACTTAAATATCCAGGGGGCTTGTGTATACGTTTATCAATGATGGTAAAGTTTTTTAATAACTTTTAAGATAGAGTATTTTACATTTCCATGTTTTGTAGATTTGAGAACTTGATATAGCCTATTAACGGTTAGATGGTTAAAACGCCAGTGTAATCAACGTATTTCCGGATTTATTAGGTTTAATACCATTACTTCCGGGCCTTAAAGATAAAACTATAGGTACCTTTACTTAAAGGCAAATAAAAACCTTTGGCTGTTTTTAACCAGTTATTCTATATGAACGTTAACGTTAACGCTCAGAATTTTTATATCCTTTAAGCAAAGTAAAAAAAAGGTAGGGGACTTGAAGATATAAAACTTAACTATATCCAAAATAATTTAAACCACCGTTATTCTTAATAACGATAGTTATTCGCCTAGGGAAAAGCCAATTTTGGCGTTACTAATATCATAACGATTAATTTTAGTGGCTATAATGCTTTTTCTTCATAGTACCACATACTACGAATAGCCTACTATTAATTACCTTATTGCTCCTATGTATAACATGATACCTTAAAACTTATGGTCCGTGTAATAATCGCAAAGATTAAAGGTATATAAGGAGCTAAAGGCTTAATTAGGGTAAAGGTAAGGGTTTTTACTACTTAAATGATATAGGAAGACATAGTTAGCTAATTGCTAGGCCGTATTAGGAGCAGTATCTTCGTGTTACTTAATTTGCTTGGGGGCATTAACAGCGTCAATTTGTTCGTCGCTTTTAAAATCTGCGATTTAATCCAAATAATTCTATTCAAAATCAATAAGGTATTAAACGTAATATATATTTTTTTGTTATTACGTTCAGTAAAGGGTTACCGAGTTAACTAATAGCGAAACTTACCACAGATCCAATATCTCTTGCCACTATTATAACGATAATTCTAGCGGGTTGAAAACTTGGCCTTATTGGCACTCACGTGGTTGCTACCTCCAGTCTAAGGCCGAGGTTTATAGGTCAAATCTTAAGCTTTATGGACGCTTATATTTGCGGTCGATGTAGTTAACAACCGTAAGGTCTTTTTTTATCTACGTTAAGGAAGTTAACGGCTTGAGAGTACATACTAAGCGAGTTTGGTATATATGTTATTATGGTAGCAAACGAGGAACATAACTAGTTAAAAAAGCTTTAGCAAGTGGTATTTAGGCGTTATAAGGCGTATTTTAACTCTCTAACGCTCGTAACTACTGCACATACCTGCCTATGAAGTGTAGCTTCGCTAACGTAGGCTTTTACCATTACTTTCTGATATAAAATCAATTTATCAATCATCTAATTAAGTATATCCATCGGTATTTCCTCCTCTTTTTTCTTGGCTATCATTGTTACCCACCTCATAGTATCTCAATCTATGTGGTATTACGTAAGGTGAACGTTGTATTCGAAATGACCCTTTATGTTATCGTAGATTTCACGAAACGTAGTTATTTAGGTTATAAAGGTTAGGTAATAGTTCTTATTGTGACTTGTAAAGATTTCGGAAAATAGTAAGTGAAAACTAGAAAATAGAACCTTTATTTACTTGTAAATATTTAAGAAGGGTATTATCTTGGTGTTGAAGAGGTTATAAGGCTTTTTATTATACTTTTCTATACCGTTTCAAATATTAGCGAAGTCCGTAAGAAATTTTTAATTAACATTAACTATCTGAATAGGTCTTAAAGGAAAGTCGCGATAATTATCCTAATCTTAAATGATATTTTCCTGTAATTAGGTCCTTAGGGTTTTCGAGTTACGGTGTTAAGGGTAATTGCCAGTCGCTTGGTGTAAAGGGAAAAGTACTGTGGTAAGACCTGTAATGAGCTTTTGTATATAGGTAAATCTAAAGGAAGAAGGGTTTTAAAGGGCTTGGCGGTTAAATTGCTAAAGGGTAATAGGTACTTAAGGGTTTTGTGAGGCTTAACGATCCTATTTAATTAACTTGTATAAAGAGTTAACGTCAATACCATTGGCCGCATTGGTGGCTGTTACTTTAAGTGCCCTACCTCCGCTTAAAGCGTACTCCGCGCTATTATATAGGGGTACGGATTTTCTGAACAAGTTGATAGGTTCCTTATCACCGGCGTATAAAAAGGCTTAACTTAGAAAAAAGTAAGTTAGAGGTTCTCTAAATCAAGTATAAGGCCAGTAAGGTTCTTCAATAGCTTTTTCTTTAGGTCGTAAGTTATATGGGCATTCTTTAAACTGGACTAAGTCGAAAATGGCTTAAGCTAGCATCGTAACGCATTATACTTAAACGAAGATCCATCGTTTATCTCATTTGGACCTAAATCTTAAGTTAACCCCTTGTTAAATTACTTTTCATATGTCTATTGTCCAGTCTTTGAAAAAGTCGCGATATTTATTATAAGTACGGTTAGGGTCGTAGCTATTGTTATACTTAACGATAAAGCATTCAACAAAGTTGGTAAAATGTTTTTTCCGTCGATTCTTTATCAATATCCCGCGCCTAAAGGTCGTTATTGTCAAACTTGATAAAACCAGTTCCAAGCGCTTCAATTTTTTTTTTTTCTGAAAGGGTTGGTAATAGCTTTAAAGTAAATACTAGCGGTAGATATTTTGACGTCTTAGCTTGTATAGAACTTAGTAGGCGTATAGGACGAGGGACTTAGTAATCTTTAAGCATAGGGACTTAGTGTTTTGGTGTGAAGTCGCGTGAGAACTTGGCGACTTGGTAACTTAGCAACTTTGCATAATGTTGCGCAACGTAGATTTCTTAGCGTAACTTGGTGTTTTAGCTTAAGGTAATGAACTTGACGATTGGAGTAACGTAGGAAGTAAAAAGAGTAAACTAAGGGTAAAGGTTTGGTGTAAAGGGTAAGGTTGGAAGTCGTTTATTGTTAGAGATTATAGGTGGAGGGCGAAGGTTGTTTGTTGTAAGCCGTGAGACTTAGTCGTTTTTGTAGTAGTGGTACCCGTAGTAGTACTAACTTAGCTGTTTGCCAACTTGCCGAACTTTAAGACTTCTGACAGTTAATCTTAACGTCTTTAATAAAGGTTAATGAAGATTTCTAAGTGTTTTTTGATAGCAATACCGTCGCTCACTTTCAAATTATTGTTAGAGATTAACGAAACTTAAAAATCTTCCTTGTTTTCCTGCCGTTGAGGACTGACGTAGTATTAATAGAGGTATTTCGTAAGAATATTTCCTCTACTCGAACCGCCATAGCCGTAGGACGTAATTGGAAAGTAGTTCTTTTACTTAGCTAATCTATACTTAACCTAATAAGCACTAATTAGTGTTGGTAGGGCTTTAGACATTATAACGTTGTTGGTTCGATTAGTTGAAGTAATAGTAGTATTACATTAGTCAAATAGTGGATGATTTGTTTTAGGTTTGGAAGACTACTAGCTAGCCTACACTATAATTTATATGGCCAATTGCTTAGCCCGTGACCTAGAGTCAAGTGCAGTATACTGTACTCGACTTACACCTAATGTGGTAAGTCTCCATACAAAGCAATACACTTACAGTACGGTTAACTTTACTTACAATAAAGTTGACCTACTGCACTGTATGCAAAAATATTCGAACAATATCGTTATTTATTACTTTTGAACTAGCTCTATCCGGAAAAAAATCATTTTAAACCATAGCGTAAAGTTTTCATCTTGATTTTAGCAAGTCTTATGAAAAGACTTTCATACCAAATTAATAATGACAACGGCATATTACCCTTCGTAAAATAAATAAATTAAGGGTATAAACCAGATAGTTAAGCTTGCCTTTCGATATAACGTCGCCGAGTATTCTAAATAATTACTAACTGAATACAAACCTTTTCTTTAATAAAATATTAATAACGCCTATTCTTCAGCTATTAATATTATCTCCTGCGTATTTCAATTCGACTTCAAGTTATGTACTTTAGTAAACTACTTAAATATTACATTACTCCGACAGCAAACCAAAATCCGCTTAATAAGGAAGTACTTATGTGAAGATGTGTAACTTACTATAGATGTTATAATTGCTGAGGAAAATTATTGTTACAATAAAATCTATTTTTAGGTGAAATTTAATATTGGAAATCATATATAGTTACGTATAAGAAAAGCCTATAAAACTCTTTATAGATAAGGAAATTTGTTACCTTTACGCCTAAGATCGTTTATTATAGTAACTCGTGAAGGATATTTGTTACATACGTTTAATTTCCTATCTAATTTACAAGTATATCCTTCTATTAACGTTTGATATCTTAGACCTTACCATAAGCTTAAAAATAATCCTTTTACCCGCGCTTCTTCACCGCCTAGACTAGTTCGATACAAGGAAACTCCTAAGGAAAATAAATAGGAAATCGAGAAATTTGTAGATGAACGTCTAAATCATCATTGATATATAGGTTACAAAATCCAATATTTAGTTCTCTGAAGAGGATATTAGCCAAAAGATAATGAGTGAAAAGCCGTAAAAGATCTAAAACATTATAAGAAACTAATTGAAACATACAAAAAAAATGTTCCCGAGAAGATTGTATTATGAAAAGGCTTTCTCATAAAGCGGTATAAAAAGCTTTCACATCTCACGTTTCGCTTCTCGCTTCTTGCTTCTTGCGTATCGCTCCTCGCATATCACGTCTCACGTCTCTACTTCTATCATATATGTTACACAATGAGGACATTATCTTCTCTTTTAGTCATGGGAACTTATTATACATTGCTTGGGGTACATACATAGAAAGGGAAAGAAGGCATAAGCACGTGACTAGCTGTTCATCAATAGCAGCTACATGCTCAGCTCCGCTGAGCTTCGCTTCTAGTTCTACTTTCTTTCTCTTCTATCCTCAGAATACGATACTGTTCCAAAGTTACGTTGCCGCAATACATACGTACCAACAGTTGTTTAATTTATACCCAAAAACGAATTTAACTCCGACAATTATAAAGTAACAATCTTCAAGTCAAAAATAGCCTACAAAGTCAAGGGAATAACTATATACAAGCCGTACAAAAAGTCCAAACCAATCGTTTAAAGATATAATGATAAAGGTAAAAACTGGATATATGCCCAGTTTCTAAAAATTCAAAAGATGAGTTTTTTGTTTCTATTTAATTTTCACTGGGAAGTGCCCATTATATAGCCAGTATATTGCCACTCGCGTTAATTTAAAAAATATATATGCCGTTAAAAAATATTTTAACTTCAGTATTCCTATTCTACAAAAACTACCATATTCGAAAACTCATTTTTCCAAGCTATATCGTATAATTATCTGACTAAATTATTATAAATGAAAGTCTGTTAGTCCCCAACTAAAACACACAAATCATATAATATTGAGAACTGTTGGAATAACA
This sequence comes from Anisogramma anomala, assembly GCA_038502455.1. NCBI lineage: Eukaryota > Fungi > Ascomycota > Sordariomycetes > Diaporthales > Gnomoniaceae > Anisogramma > Anisogramma anomala. The sequence continues at coordinate 18,365,266 of JASMMZ010000006.1, read as the reverse complement.
GTTAAATTTAGTAAAGTCAATTCAACTTTACTTATAGTAAAGTCGATTGTATATACTGCCAATTGACTGTAGTTTGTGGAACTGCACTGCAAGTGTAGTGCAGTAGGTGCCCACTTCAAAGTGAGGCATAGGCTAAAGTGTTTGGCCATACAAATTAGTGTGCAGACCAGCTAACAGTCTGCTAAACTTGGAACTTGTAACTCATACTTTCAACTAATATCAATGCAGTATCAGTTACTTCGACCATAGTGATTCGAATCGACTATGTTGTAACGATAAAGGCCTACCAATACTGATCAGTACATATTAGGTTAAGTACAGATTGGATAAATAAAAGAAAAAGTTGCTTTACTATTGTTACGCTTTATTTAGGTAAGGTAGAGGAAAGATTCTTGAGAATGGCCCAAATACTCTGTGTTAGTTTTCGCGGAAACCAGTAGAGAAGGCTTTGAATTGTATTAGTTTTCTCGGAAATTTTAGAGGTAAGAAATGGTATCGCTATTAAAAACACTAAGAAATCTTGAGTGATTTTTTAAAGGCGTTAAGATTAACCGCCTCAAAGTCTTAGAAATTACTAATCCGGCAAGTTGACAAACAGCTAAGTCAGTACTATTACGGCTATTCTTACCAATGATACTACTATTGTAAACTTCAAATCGTAAAAACAACTAAATCATACAACTTTTAACTTATATCAACTATGACAGTAAACTTACAACCCACTACTTTATATCAATCTTTTCCCTTCTAAACCTTTTATCTACGTTACGATGGCTTTAAAACACGCTGGAATTAATACCGTTAACAATCACGACCGAAAAAAAAAGCAATTAAAGACCTCTACACCATTTTCAAAAAGTACTATAACGAGGACTTTTAGTTTACGGACGTTGACGAAGACTTAACCTTCGAGTACCTTACCAATGTAAGTAGGTGTTATATATTCGATATAAATACTACTGGAAACGTTGAAGAACCCCGAATACTCGATAATTTCCAAAAATAGTTTAGAGATTAAACTTTGAACATGTGGATAAAGATAGATTAATAGGTAAATATAAGGGCGAATACTAAGATATATAACCAAAGTATTGATTTCTCCGCGAAAAAAAAAAGGTAAAAGGTAGTTTGACATCAATTTTTTACAAATGTGCTATAAATAAGGACCCTTAATATACTAAGGCTGAGGGAAAAGGTATCGTTAATGAAGTCATCCCTTAATTTTGTTATATACGTTAGCAAGAACCTATTGAATCCTAAATAAGTTTTTCAAACCCCCTTACTTAAAATTAACAGTCCAATACTACCGGCCGTAAGTAATTTATTAACTTACGGGCTGTAAGCTCTTAAGTTTACCAATTAATTCAATAAGAATCTCGCTGTACCCTTTAATACCAAGAGAATTATTAATAAGTTCTCCGGAGCAGAAACCTCCAAGTCTCTTTCCCCTAAATCCTCAATACGACTAGTTTTCATGGCTAAATTAAAGAAGGATTAGCCTTACACGCGAGCTTACTATGGGTACGACTACTGGATTTTCCCCTTTAAACTCGGTTAAAGGTAATTATCCTACTTATTAGCATTAGCACCAGTACTAGTTGAGGGATTCAAAGGGTTTCTACAACTAGTATATTACCTTTCCCCCTTGATGTGTTCCTACGGTGGATACAGATTACGTAACAATTATTATATTCGTAAATATTTAGGGAAGAAAAGAAAAGTATAATAGAAAGCTATATAACCTCTTCGACATCAAGTTACGCTTGTTTTTCAACATTTGTCGCCAAACAAAAGTTAAATAGCCAGGTTTTCATTCGTTGTTTCCCAGCATTTTTACCGTTTAAACCGAGGATTAATACCTCTAGTACCTAACAAATTACTCCTCATTTCGTGAGATCTACAATAACCTAAAGGGTTATTTCGAATACGATATTAGTTTTGTTTAGTACCACACCTATTGAAATGTTATTAAGTGGTTTCATATATTGGATTATAAAAAAGAATTGGAAAGTAAGATGAATCTTTTGAATTTGATGCTTGACAGGTTAATACTTTGCCAATAAGTAACAGGGAACGTGGACGCTGGCGAAAACACCCTCTGTTAGCAGGTTTTGTAAGTCGTTACGGGCTATAAGGAGTTCGAATACGCTTTATAGTACCTAGATAACATCTGCGAAGGGTTTTTAACTAGTCACGTTCCTTATTAGCGACTATAACAGCTCGAGTCTTCGGATCGACTAATATGTACCCTTAAGCTCCTAAACTTAGAAACGACGAAGACCCCGTCCATACGTACTATATCGATCTCAAGTACGGAAGTCCCGGTCAGTACGGTTAACGAAAACCCTGGATCTAGGAAAAGGACTACGGAAAAGGTTATTCTTTTTTATTAAGGTTTTTTAGTTAGCTAAATAACTTCGCTTTAAATATTAAGAAATATTGAATTTGCGGTAAATAAAGCTTCTAGTTTATACGCCACATTATTGATAAGCGTAAAAATAAGCGAGTAAGGTACTATATATAGTCCCCCTCCACTTTTACTAATAATTAGCTTAATGCAACCGAAAACCGTAAATGTATTAAGGCTAAAAGGAGTAAAATAAGCCCAAAGTTATTAGTTGGTATAAAAATATTAACACTGGCTTCAAAGTAATGTAATAACTCACCGACCATACCTTTTAATACCGTCTAACAAGTAAAGATCATTACCGCCGACATAACGATAAAAAGACTAACCCTATACACTTTACTATTCAAAATTTCTACGTGAAGCAGGTCTTTTAAGGGGTTATGCCGAACACGAGAGTAGCACGATATTTAATAAAAGAATATTAGTAATACATCATGTTACAAAGGAATATTGATATTATTAAGAAACTCGATTATACAGATGCTGGTAAAGTTATAGTTGGCTTTAGCTCTAGAAAAGAGCTATCTTTACTGGGATTTACGATGGTTAAAACTGTTATTAACCTTATTGTTTTTCACATTATGAAATCTCTTATCCCCTTTTTACTTTGCTTTAAGGATATAAAAAACCTTGGCATAAATGTTAATTTAGATATTATTATATATCCTTATAGTTAGTACACGTAGGTCAAGTAAAAGTGCACTACACTGCAAGGTGCACTCCTTCAGAGTGCATGATAACGTGTCATACTGTAGGCTACACTCTTGCAGAGTGTATAATGCGTGGCGCGGTTTAAAAGGGGCGTTCCAAAGTATATAGCAAAAGTGACACTGTCCGGATGAAAGGTTTATAACCTCCTATCCGTAGCGTGTACTCTCTAAATACTTCTTCCTAAATAGATTTATTTTTACTATTACTATACCAATCTTTACGATTACTCTTTTACTCTTATATATTCACGTAAATGAATAGATCTTAGCAATACTAATTAGTAGCCAATTAAGTCGACCATAAATAGCTAGGGGAAAAAGAGACAACCCGAAGTTAAATACCTATAACGGGATGTTGTAATAGTTTCAATTTTTTGTACTTTACCACTATGCTTAATAAAAGTTATAATGAAGCATGAAATTACACGGAAATTCTTTTAAAACCTAAAGTGAAATAAAACTGTAAAATCCGGAGTAATTTTAAAAAGAATTACTTTAATACAATATCATTCATTAATTAGTGTTTTATTTACTGAAAGATTCGTTACATTATTCTTTAACTTATTTTAACATTTTAAACGTATTCGAACACTTTTTAAAAAGAGTTTCATTGCCTTTTAGGCTTTGTAAGTCAAAAATATTAAGTTTCGAAACTCTTCCTTAGGACTTACCCGAATCAAACACGATATCTAAACCGCTTACAAAACCTAAAAAAGGTTACGAAAGTAATATCCAAACCGCTCGCAACTACTAGAAGCAGTTATAACACTATAATTCAAACCATCGACTAAATACGAACTAAGCCTTACATATCGGATTATATTATACATCTCCCCATATTTATATATTTTTTTCCTCCTTTTACATTTATCTTATCCGCCTTCTTATGTTCGTCTTATATCACGTGTTTTAAGTTTTGTATTTACTACTTTTAAGCTTCTACTAACAGCTCAGATGGTATAATGTTAATGAGCGTTAATAAAACTAATTCAAAACGTTTAATTAGAATGTAGTTACACTTTATTTACATATCATTTAAATTTCGATTGTATTGGAAACGTTCAATACCTCATTTCCTTCGTATGTACCCTTTTATATACTTTTTAAAAGAAATCCCAAACATATCTAAATCCTTACTACGGCGCAAAACAAATAATTTACGCTGTTTTAGTATTACAGGTACATGTAAAAATCACCTATTCCAGGTACAACTATAACCCTATTAATAACTAACCTGGTAAAAGCTAATGAATATATAAAATATCTTTTTTTAAATAGACTATTTTGTAATAGCATTTCAAAATATTTTGACCTTAACCTATAAAATAATAGAATAGAGGTATTAGTAAAGGATTCAGATTTATTTTACGGTAAATACGTATGTTATTAACATCATTTTCAACTATTATAGCAGTGAAATTAAAAGACGCAATTTGTTCGACGCTTTTAAAGACGATTTAACAAACTAAAAGCCGGATATATAACGTATGGTAGATAGTATAATTTCCAAAATATTACGAAAACAACTACAAAACAAAGGTATTGATACGACCGGTGAAAATAATAACCGTATTTTAAAGGCCCTATTAGTAACGGCTTAATTTACTTAAATTCCGAAGTAGATAGACGATACAGTAATAAAGATAAAGTTTGTAAAAGAATATTGGTTAAAAAACGCCAAAATAACCTACTTAAAATAATGAATAAAGAACTAGAAAAACCTCCATAAATGAAAAAGAGGTGTTTAGCAAGAATAAACGCCTACCGCGAAGTGAAAACGGAGCTAAAAAAATCATTTACAACGCAGGTTAAATACAAAACCTTCCTAAAACGCAATTTTAACTAAATATTAACACAAATCCACGTCCCGAATATCGTTAATAATCAGTTTAACCAAGATAAGAACGGCCTTAATAAAGAAAACTCCCTGTTTTCAAAAATAATAAGTGGTGTAAAATGTTAATACGTACCCTACAGATTAATTTCCGTCAACTATAACCCTTACTGTAACCTTTTCCCCTATCTTTTTTCTACTAATAAAAGCGACCTTATAAAGTTTAACAACTTCGTTAAAATTTGCAATAAAGATAAAAATTATAACGGCGAATTGTATGATATACTCGATAACAAAATACTAATAATACTTAATATATGTAAAAGGCTGAATACTAAACCATTTTAGTTTTACGTTATTTTACCTGGTATATTATTGAGATAAATCAAAATATAACATATACATTACCTTACGTAAATGGACACATTTTTGAAATGTAATACCTGCTTAAAATACATTCTGATATAGAAATTAACTACGAGTTTTACGATGAGAATTAGATTAATATAACCTGCAAATCCGTAAAACATGAATATAAAAACTTTAAGGAAGATCCATAAAATGTATTTGCTACCCTATTAACGAAGTTTCAAAATTATTGGGAGGCCTTTTAACTAGAATATAAAGGTAATAAACTATTTATACAAGTAGTACTAAAATTATACCATGGAAACCTATATTTCAACTTTATATTATTTAAACCAAAAAAAAAAAAACTTAAAGGATTTTTATATAAGTTTTCAAATATTTGTCAAAACCTTTATACGCAGATAGAAGAACCTCGGAATAACATTTATACTAGATAAGACTCAAGGCAAAGGCAACATAATCAAAATAAATCTTATCGAAACTATTTATCGCGTTTTGGATCGAAGGTTTAAAGTGTTCTTAAGGCAAAATAATGGCTTTGAATAAAATTATTAGAAAGAGAAGTATTAGGGAGGAAGCCTTGGAAATAAAGCGTAAAACAGATATTATCGAAAACGATCTTACGGATAAAAAAGAAACGTGCCGCGGTTATAATAATACTTACAAAAAAATATACGAAGCTTTATAGGTTTGTAAAAACGTTATATTATATACGGTAAAATCGGCTATTATTTTAGTTACTACCTATTATACAAATAAATTTGGATTAAACGATAGGTTTAAGTTGATTACCAATTGAAAAACCGAATAAAAGCTAATTTTATAATATACGTAACCGAGTATAAAGGGGTAAAAGATAAACTTAACGCTTATCTATACGAATATACCTTCGGAGAAAGAGATTTTAAAGGAAATAAAGTTTATCTGATAGCCTAAAACTATGAAACCACCTAATGTATTTTCATAAGCCTACGTAAAACCTTTTTCCTATACAGTATAGGCTTGTATAACGTAAAATAAGTATTAAACGTATATATAATGTTGTAATTTACGCCTTTAAACAAATACGCCAACTGGTTTTAGGGAATTATACTTAATACCGACATAATCAAAATTTTAACAGCCGGAAAACAATAATTCGATACGTTCGAAACGAAATTCCAGAAGTTTTAACTCAATCAAATAAAAAAATAAGGAAAGGTTTGATTCGGTAAAGGTAATACGGCGTTACTTAGACCGATTATTGTAAATATATGATTCGAATCGGTTAAATTTTACGTAATGGATTGTAAAACTTTATTTTTCATTTCATTAACAAATATAAATTAATTCGAAATCAAGGTCAGAAATACGATTAACCAACTTATCCGCGTTTCGGATAATGTATTCGTATCGTTCTGGCTTCAGTTTAGCCATTTATAGTTTTTCTCTAAAGTATGTACGATTAAAGCTATTTATTTGACGTAGCCGTAATTAGGGATATTATACCACCGATTTGGACACCTAGTTACAAAATGCATTTTACGGTTACTTTACGTAGCAGAGTATAGGAATATAAAAAAAGACGTATTTAAAGCTATTCAAATGTTTTCCTATAAGTGCCAACTATATTTACAGGCTTTACGGCGGTTTAAGTTTCGCTTTTAGTACGACGTAAACTTTAATTACAAGGCAATTATCAATACTATATATTTAACTAATCAGCTAGTACCATATGTTGTCGACGTGGCAATATTATTCCAGGTCGCAAATGTATAGAAAACAGTTTCGTTAAAAATTATGAAAACTTTTTAGTTAAATACTAGATAAACGTTTACTTGGGGCTTCCGGACTGTATTAATTACGACGTTAAAACGGCTTTCAACTTCACTAATTGTCGTACTAAAATAAACATCGCCGGTAACAAATACAAATAAATACCAGTAAAAATACTATGAGGTATTAGTAAATGTAAACGATATTATGAACAGTTTAAAAATTCATATATAGTATTATACAAAAAGTTAAAAGGTATTAATTTTAAGGAATCCATCTTATAAATTACGATTAACGCCGTTAATAATACCTTCGGTCCGAGTAGTCTAATTCTTATGTTCCTTATTTTGGTATTTACCCAAGGATCTATACTGATTCTAAATCATTTATAACCACGGTTTCAAGGGAGAATTTTATATCGAAATCTATAATAACGTTATATTTCCTACAGATTGAAAAAGATGTTTTAAAAGCGTTAGTTATAAGAAATAGCTTATGTACAACTGTAGTTTTAAACATGTTATTACGATTTAAGGTACTAATTTATGAAAATTAGGACGGATGGATTATTCTTTTAAAGATTAACGGATTAAAAAGATATAATATACTCGTTAATTTGTTAAACGGTATATTTTTTTTCTTTAAATAATAGTACGGAAGTATAAAAGAAAAAATGTAGAAAAAAGCGGCCTTAAACCGTAATCCGATTAAAACCGTCGACAGAGCTACTTTTAAAATAACGAATATAAATCCTTCCTAATTTTAATACAACTTCCGAATCGCACTTCCGACCCATTACTACTATACGAAAGCGACTTGTTTGTACCAACACTACCAATACCTCGCTGCCGAAGACGCCCTTTTAATTCAAAAACCAAAAAAAGCTTTAAACACTTTATCGTAAACTCCTTTATTACTTAAAAAGAGATATTAAACCATAAGTTTCATTTAAAGCTTCGTTATAAAGGTATTATTACCGTTTTCAACACCCCGTTCAAATAATTCACTTAAACGGAAATCTTTGTTTTAGTCAACTAATGAGTTTTTCGCTTTAAAAGGTTCGACCTAACGGTTTACGGCACCTAAAAACATGTTCCATTCATTTCGTATACGAAATGAAAACCAAAATCGGAAAATTATACGAAAAGACCCGCCTGATTGTAAAATAATATAACAACGACGGTAAAAAGAATACTATAATCTAGTCTCCTACCTTATAACGTATTATTAATCGCTTTTTTTATACTTGTAACCTCCCTTTATACCCCTTACAATTTATATATTAAATTTGGTAACATTATATAAACTTCTATATAATTTGAAAAGCGGTTTGAACAACGTATTTACGTCGATATGATTATGGATTTTAAAAGATATTATTTACCTGAAAAGATTTCACGTATTATAAAAACGTTTTACGACTTGGCTAAAGTTAGTATTTACTGGTATAATACCTACTAAAGGTATTATAAAAAACGATTCTAAATAGTTAACTTAACTTTCAACCCGTGCTCATTAGTTTTAATAATCTGTTTTGACGGCTTTGTATCAATGAGTATATAAACGGACGATATATTAACGTCATTTAATGTGTCATCTTCCGTATTTAAAGAAAAGAAACCTTTAAAGGTTGACTTAAAGGCAAAACCTAAGGCTTATCTGACTAAAAACTATATAATCGACTTTAATAGAGTTATTATCACTTTTTAAAAAGGTGTTTTAAGCCTTACTTAAAAAGGGAAACGAAACGAAGTTTCTTTTTTCGTGTTTGATAACGTAAAACGGGCCTATAAATATAATTATTAGCGTGTATGTAGCGCTTATGTTACTTTAGTAATCTAACTGGAAGCGATATTCGATTTTTCAGTCGCTGTGCAATGCTTAACCGCCCCGTCAAACGATATATGTAAGGTGTTTAATAAACGCCTCATATAACAAATGTATTATTGAAAACGAGGTTTACAATTTGTACCGTTGGATATACATATTGTAACGCTATTTTTTATTAACGACTCTTTTAATAACAATAACGGCTATAATTCGTAAATAGACTTCGTTTTGGTTCTTAGTAACGAAAAAACGGCCCGAAAAGGCTTTAAAATTCGTGGAAATATTATTAATTAGAATTTCACCAAGTGTAAATGGGTTGTAAAAAGAGTTTTAACCTTGTAAATTTATAGTATAATTATAGGATTTGATTCGTGAATTACTATGGCGATAATGGTCTGGATTATTATTTTCAACCTTGATTTAAAATCTATTTATTCGTTATATATACTAACTCCTTTTCGCTTTACAAATACTTGGTTAAGTTGGGTATTACGAATGAAAAACGTTTAATAATCCATATTATAGCTTTACGCGAGTTATATAAGCGCCGGGAAATTGAGCAAACGAGGTGGATCGATGGAAAATCGAATCTAACGGATATAATAACCAGGAATATCCCGAACGAAGTATTGGAAAGGCTTATATAGATAAGTATATTATTAATTAATGTTATTAAAAAGTTTCTGAAAATTTGACAATGTTAATGTATTACACCTTACTTTTTGCTTTTTGATTTGCACCACAATACAGTTATTGACATTTTGAAACCGCCTGAAACTTATAATTTACATCGCTTTCACTAATTTTCCCCTACTAAGATTTACCATTTCGCACTGCTTCTAATATACTATTACTTTTCATTTTATATATCTCGTCCCTATTAAGCCTTGCACTTTTCACTTTTTTCTGTTTAAATTTCTGATTTTATTTCACTTTTAACTTACTGTTACTTTTTGTTTTATGCACTTCGGTCCTATTAAACTCTTAACTCTTCATACTTCCTTGAAATATTATGATTTTGTGTTTTATATATATTAAACCGATATTACCTTTTACATTTATTACTCATATTACAATTATTTTTATAGAAAGTAGTAAAATCACTTCATAGCATATTATACTATGGACGGGTGCGCCAGAAAGATGCAGAGGAGCAGTTATTTACTATTAGAAGAAGGAGAAGACAACAGCATTGCATCCCTACTATTCTCCCCGCTGCCTTCCCTCTTTGTGTTAGCATTACCGCCATTACCGTTATTGATATCGTTATCGACGTTAGCAAGGAGGTGGCCCCACACCTTAGGTCATATACCTTTATGCAAAGGCGCAGGAAATGGTTTACACTTTTTATGGCGATGCAAAATAACGTCATCGAACTCACCTATGTAGTATATATATAGGCCTCACTTTTAGGCGGTAATAACGGCTGCCGACTTTTTCGTCTGCTAGTTAACATTTACAACTAATTAGTATCGACTTATTTTAGTTATTTACAAACGTAGTTATTTTAAGAACACCTTAAATATTATTTTTTTAGAAAAGAATATTTTAAAAAGCGATTAAAATTTACTATAAAGCCGGCGGGCACGTAACACGGCCTCGGTTTACAGCCTTAAAACTAACGAAACGAGGTCGTATTCATTATCAATCTGATCGTAACGGTGGAAACAGGCCGAACGACTCTTGCTTTGAAAGCAATCGCTAATAAAATTATCCGCGGCCACGGACGCGATATATGATACATAAGGCTTATCTTTTAGCGGTCCGGCGCTATGGACCCAGATACTCCATTTTAACGTTTTAAACGTTGAAAAAGCCTCGTAACGTACCTTGGAGATACGTAATTCGAGGCAACAGAGAAGGTTTGCCTCCATCTTTTCGTTCATAAAAATATTAAAGATAAATTAATAGATGGATTTAATAAATACGAACTGCGGAGTAATTACGCTAGATTATATTTATAGCGTAGGGGAGTTTTCGGAAGTAAGGGGGTTTTTACCCGCGGAAAAAGTGTAAGGATTATAACTTTAAAAGCTTTCTTTTCCTTTCGTTGAGAGTTAGAGGGGAAGGGGGATGAAAAAGGAGAAAGAAAGGGGGTGGTGGCATAGGCGGTGGCGGTGGCGGTAGGCGGTGAGACCGGAGGTGAATCGGCAATAAAAGAGATAGTACCGGAGGAGGGGGGGCTATTAGCGGTAACGGTGGTGATAATGGTAATTGCGGCGGCGCGTCGACACTTATATGCCAAAAGGCGCCTGGTAATCCCATTTTTATGCGGTATTTATTTAAAAGCGAAGTTAGTATATAGGGATTATTTAAGTAACTTACGTATCGAAACGGTTTAAAATGGTTAATTAAAACAGGAAATTGGGTTTAATTAAACTGGAGACTTGTATTAGCTTTCAATACGCGCTATTAAAGGGGGAAAAAAAAAGAGGTTTACTTAAACCGATAGCGATATATCTTTTTATATTAACCTAAAATATGTAACGGCTTAATTATCTTTTAGTAGTTACCCCTATAATAATAACGTAATTATACCGTTATAAGAAATAATAAAATACTTTGTTAACAACTATAAAATTACCGATTGAATATACTAGCAAGGCTCTTAGTATAATTACCACAGCAGTTAAATATTTTGAATTTAAAACTTTGTAATTAATACCATAACTACACTATTATTATAAAAATCATTAATTTATACCTTTAAAAATTATACCGTAATTACACTATTATTACAAAACTATGGATATGGATTTATCGAAACTATATTATTATTATAAAATTATGGATACAGACTTATTACATCTATATAATTACTATTGAATTATAGACATTAAGAGTATAAAAGAAGGGGGGAAATATTACCTGTGTAAATATTATTATATATATTTATATTTAGTACACGTAGATCAAGTGGGAGTATACTACACTATAAGGTCCATTTTTGCAAAGTGCACGATAACGTGTTACGCTACAGGCTACACTCTTATCAAGTATATTATACGTAGCACGGTCATGAAGAGGTGTTCTAGAGTGTATGACAAAAGTACAACTGCCCGGATAAGAGGTTTATAACCTCCCATTCGTTGAGTGCACTCTCTGAATGCTTCTTCATGAACCAATATATCTTTACTACTACAATACCAATATTTACGATTACTCTTCTACTTTTTTATGTTCACGTAAATAAGAAGACATTACCGACGATTAAAGTTTAAACTAACGAATTAATATAAGTTAAAGCCGGGAAGAGGTCTGTACCTAGCCTTAAATAGAGTTACTTTTAATTTTATCTTTTAGCGTTAAAAGTCATGGTGTTAAACTTAGCTAAGGTGGAATTTTATTAACTAAATTATGGGTTTAACTATCTAGCGACCAATAGACCTTATAAGGTTTCAAAGGTAATTAGTTACGAAAATATGTACTTACCAGCGTTAAAGATAATCGAACGGCTTTATGACGATTATCAAACAAATTTCCAAACCCCCTTAAGGTTTAAATTTACGTTAAAAGAAAACTGAAACTTCAATTTTAAATTTTTTATTAACCTATTTTACTTAAACGGTAAGTTAGTATTATATTTTATAAACTCTGTTATGGCTTTTCATATCGCTTAGTTCCTTAAAACTATTACAACAAAAAAAACGTAAATGGTATTATACGATTTATAGATCAATACATACCTTAGCCTATCAGACATAATAGTTTACAACGCCAGCATCAATATTATTATGATAAAATTCTAAGTTAACATTAAATCGATAGGGATTTAATGTAAATAGATTCTCATTAGTGTTTACTAGGGTATTAGTAAGGTTAAAAGAATGTATACCCTTTTAAGAAGAGACTATGATATTCTTATATTAGAAATCTGAAATTTTATAAACCAGGAAGACTTTAAATGGAGGTGAAAGTCCTTAACGATATTATTGGTCTTAACAGATTTGTACCAATTTTATCAGTATTTAGATCCTACTTACGTATAACAACCAAGTTACTGCTATCATTAAATACTCAAAAACGAGTTATAACATATACCAAAACCATAAAGGAATTTAAAAAAGGAATCAGCACGCTAACAGATGAACGATACCTTTAATATTAGGAATAGACCATTAATAATAAACATATTACCAATCCCTCTTAAAATAAGATCCTTATATAACGCGAACCAAACAAATAAAATAAGCTATATAAGATTTGAAGTATTACTAATTTAAACGTGGTGGTAAAAACTGTTAACGTTGTTATAAATTTTCAAATTATAAAGGTTAAGTTGCATTAACGACCCTTTAAGTCTAATGAAAATCCTAACGTCAATAACCTCTAAGCCGAACACATTAGATAATATAATCCTTCCAAACCAATCGTGAATAAATTAATAAAACGTCGACAGCGTGGAAGATTACCCAAGAGAAGAATATAAATTAAAGAGGAGAACTCCGATAGAGATCACAGGTTTGGAAAGGTATATATAATGGCGTAGGTATCTTGAAAGAAAAAGTTTAACAGAAATCTTGCCCTTAAATTAAGTGCCCAAGGTATTATCAATACACTGGGCAAGCCTTTTAAAAAAGCGATTAAGTGGAAATTAATAGTGTTTTTTACGAAAGGTTATATAATTTGTACTATTAACGTAATTTAAAGGCCAAAGTGTCGGTAGGGTCTCTGCCTAATTCATGTGAAGTAAAAGAGTATAGGAGTAATCAAAAAGATTGATATTGTAGTAAAAGATAAATAGTGTTGAAAGAAACATTCCAAAGAGTGCACGACACGGATGAGAGGTTATAAACCTCTCATCCGGGCAGTGGCTCTTTTGTCATGCGCTCTGGAATACCCCTTCCAGATCGCTCCGCGCATGATGCACTTTGCGCCTTACAAGAGTGAAGCTTGCAGCGTGACACGTTATCGTGCACTCTGCAGGAGTGCAACCTGCAGCGTAACACGCTTTCGTGCACTCTGCAGGAGTGCACCTTGCAATATAGTGCACTACTACTTGTCCTATGTATACTAGCTGTAGGGGTATATAGTAATATCTATACAAAACGTTACTATTTTTTAGTCGAGGATAATTTACAAAGTTCAAGATAAAACCAAGTATCAACCATATAAAAAGTCACTATTAATCGTTTCAGGATACAATGATAAAATTCAAAATTGAATCCTTAATTAATCGCCTATAATTTGAAGAATTAACCAGTATTAAATAGTTGTAATTACTATCATTATATCCATTAGTGTAAAAGGTGAATTTATACTTATTGGCTGGGGTATTACGAAAATGTATACGTATTCTACCACAGATTTACAGCGAATTACTCTATTAAAGCTACCGAAAAAAAGAGATAGGTTTCCGGCTGGTACGGTAATATACTGTATTAAGTTCTTATACGGATTAGCTAAGGTAGGCGTATATTAGTTTTGAATATAGTAGGTGTACTTTAAAGATAAGCTAGGTATAAAGATATTAACGTTCAACTTGTACTTGATAATTGCAAAAGTTAAAAATTTTAAAATCGTAAATATATAAATTAATGATACCATTTTCCTCAAAAATACCTGATTGATAGCGGCAAAAAAACGTGTTATCGAAAAGCCAGGTATTCAGAAATATAAGCTAATCGAAACGTTAATTAAAGGTATATATATAAAGTTTAATAAATCGTTAATCCGTATTTATAGTATTAAGGTTAAAAACGGCCCTTATATTAACTTACGTCAAAAAGAGCAAGCTATAAGCCTGACGATTATCGATAAAGACGACGGAGTAAGATTACAGAGATACTTAGAGCAAAGGTCACATGCGACTTACATTGTCACAATATACCAACCGAAAATATAGTATGATCTTTTCATTATGGCACGAATATAGGATTTACAAAACGAGGAATTTAATAAGATAAATAAAAGGATTTAGTAATAGCTGGATTATATAAAGAAAAGAATTAACGTGGTCTTAATAAATCTAACAAAGGCGAAATTAATAATTTTCACAAACGATTCATTTACCTATAATACTAATCTTATATCGTTAATTAGTTTCTTAATAATACTCTAACGAAAAAAAAAGTGTAAAAGGTAGTTTACAATTACCAGAAGCATTATATATGAAACATCCGTCAAATATAAGTGTATTACCCAAAACGTACTAGCTTTAAAAGTCTACGGTATAATAATAAACTTTAATGTAGGTATAATAATAAACGTCATATTGAAAATTATTACCAAACAACTAAAATTATCTCTAATACCTATAATAATATCTACTAACTCCTGAAGCCATTACAAATGCCTATTAAAGTTAAGCACGACGAATAGAAAACGTTTTATAATTAATGTAATAGCTTTAAAGAAAGTATATACAACCTAGGAAATCAATAAGTTCTAGTGGAGTAACAGTAAAAATAACCCCGCCAGCGTTATAACTAAGGCCACACCTAATAACGCACTAGAAAGGTTTATGAATAGCCATATGCTAACCGTACGAATCGAGGGTTACGTGGACAGCTCGATACGTAACGCGGAGGAATGGGGTTGCTTTAGCAAACTTAAAAACTACCAGAGTATTAACATTCGTAGTAATAGTAGTTAAAGTGTTAATAGAAATAGTTTAAATTACTAGTAAAAGGTATGTAATTAGTGGCGTGCCTGATTTTTACAAGTCTGTGGTGAAAGACCTGTGTACGAGAATTGAGGAACGGAGGTTTCGGAGGGATAAGGTAAAAGGGTCATGAACAGCCGTAATTAATGTCGATTTCAGTACAGATTAATCGGAATTAACAGGGGTCTGGCTTGTGAATTGAGGAGGGATTTCAAAGGTTGCCACTAATTAATGGCAAGCCACACTGGCGTGCAAGCACAAAAACAAAAAACCGCCAGTATGTTATAACCCAAGGACCAACTGCAGGTCATGGAATAGGCCAGCGGTCCGCTGCGCTATCAGAAGCCTGATGTCCAACACATCAAGCCGGGGATCTCTCTTATGTAAGGACCCAGGGTTAGGGTTGGGACCGCAAGGACTAAAGAGCGGTCCAGTCGATACTACATAGGACCGCAGGAAGCAACTAGCGACTTCAGCGGTCTAGTACTGAAGATAGTATGAAGATCATAGGATATAAGGACACGGCCATCACCACATAGATAGTATTTCCTTCATAGCTCTTCAGTTGTTAATCTAAGTATTCAGTCTACACACCTGAATAGCCTAACGGCTAATGATCATCCTACAGCACGAACAAACATCTTCTTGATATTGCACCTTTGTTACCTCTGCTACCTTACTGCTAACATAAACCCCCTGACACCTTCTATTTACTCACGGGTATTAAGTGTGATCATTACACAGTATTGGAATAGCAATCAAATGCAGTACAGTCAAGTCAATTTTACTTACAGTAAAGTTGATTGTACATACTGCCAATTGACTGTAGTCTGTGGGACTGCACTGCAAATGAAGTACAGTAGGTGCCCACTCTAAAGTGGGGCACAGGCCAAGGCGTTTGGCCATACAAATTAGTGTGCAGACCGGCTAGCGGTCTGCCAAACTTAGAACTTGCAACTCAGACTTTCAACCAACATCAATGCAGCACCAGTTACTTCAACCACAGTGATTCGAATCGACTACGTTGCAACGATAAAGGCCCACCAACAAGAATCTAATTTTATGAACCTGTGGGCAATTTTCGAGCAATGTTTTGAACGTATATGTTAAATGCTGATAGGGGTTTATAAACAACCGTATTGGTCCTCACTACGTGACATAAACTGATTAAAGTCTACAAATAAAGACTGCATCTTTATAAGTTTATCCACGTGCCACGTAAAAGAAGAACAACATTACTAAATATTCTGAAAAGGTTTCAACTCAATATACCTGCAATATAGCAAAGTTCTCGCCCTGTTTTCATAATCTTTACTCATAGAGCGAAACCACAAATATAGGTTTGACCAAAAATCGAATCTTAAGCCAGCCTTCCAAATAAGACCTTAAGATACCTTATAATTTGGCGACCTGTATAACGGGCGTGAAAATTGTAGTTTTGACCGGGCCGTATTGTACGGCCGTTGCAGTCCCCATTTGACAACTACTCGTATTGAAGATCTGATAGCGGTCCTGAAGGAGTGAAGGACCTGTAAAACATATATACCTTGGTCGAGAGCCCGCAGAGATGAGTAAGATATACTCCACAACTCGTTCGGCGAGTCACTGTTTTGCTACGGGCCGCAAACCCAAGGAGTGTGCAAGGATGTATAACAAAAGGGGTACACCACTAAGCGAGTGGTGCGCCAAGAAAAGTCTTCCGTGGACAGCCAAAGGTATCCAAAGTAAAGTCGAAGGCGAAAGCCCCGCTAAGCGGGCGGTGCGCCGATAAAAATAGTGACGGCTAAAAATTAATCAAATAAATAGAGCCGTTATATGCAAGCGCTAATAATAATGTTTTTTTTTTCAAAATCTTGAAGCGTAAAAGAAACTAGACTTTGGTTGCATCGTAATGCAAGTTTGGAGGGCCACGTTGGAACAAGTAACGAGGGACGGAATCGTTGTTTATAAGGGCTGTTTTCAGGATACAACGTTGCTCGAGCGGTGCGCCGGGCCGATGACGATCTTGATAGCCAAATAGGGATTGCTGGAGAAGATTCAGTTAGTGATAAAGCCGATTAGTAATATTATGGTGGAATAAGATACATGTGAAGTAATAGTATTAAGAACGATTGGACTTGAAAATTTTCCTCGGAAGTTAGCACTATTAGGGTTTACAATATAAGCCTCTTACATTTCTTAATAAGATAGTCTACGCACACATGCCAAAACAGTTGTTGTAAGCTCAAATATATTAAAACATCAATTAATAACTAATAGTTGCTTTAATAGCCAGTTAAATAAAAGGTACTAACAGGTTGTTGGCTCTGAATAATCGTTGTATCATTTACGCGTATACGCAATTTACTATTAATTTGTGAAGGATTATCTTATTAACATGTTCTACAGAACTTAGTAATAAATAATTATTATAAATAACCAAAAAATAAGCTTAATCTTTATATAAATGAGTAAAATCAAATATTTATTGTTTCCTAATATATTAATCATACTTTAAATACAAGACAAATATAAACTCTTAAACTTATAATTCATACTTACTAATTATGTAAAATGGTAATGAATATTTCGATATGTTTGAAATACAACCTACCGATACACCTTTTGAAGAAACTAATTTTATAGCAGCAAAGAAACGTGTTAGGAAAGATTCGAAGTTCCAAAATTATAATCCGATCGAAATTTTGACTAAAAGCAAATATTTAAATTTTAAAAGATCATTAATCCATATGAATAGCGTTAACAATACTCATACCAAATACCTTAACTTTGTTTGAAAAGGTGAAGAAACTAGTTTAGTTAGAATTAATAAAACTAATGTTATTAAAGTTTAATAATACTTCAAACAATATATTCTTAACAATAACATCGCAAACACATACTAGCCAAAAGAATACTACAATTCATTAATAAAAAAATATGCTAAATATCTAATAAATAAAAACTACAATTGTTTAAAAAAGCGTATGAAATAGCAAATACTTAATTTGAACCAAGAAATCACTATGTTTACTATAGATTTATTAACTGTCAAGCGAATGATATTTATAAAAGACTCTGTTGTAATGATCACACTGAATACCCGTAAGTATATAGAAGGTATCAGAGGGTTTATGTTATCAAGAAAGTAGTAAAGATGCTGAATGAATAATATCGAAACCGTGCAAGTAATGATCAAAAGCCGTGAGGCTATTCAGATGTGTAGACTGAATACTTAGATTGACAACTAAAGAGCTATAAAGGAAATACTATCTATGTGGTGATGACCGTGTCCTTATATATCTGTGCCTTCATACCATCTTCAGTACTGGATCCCTTGGATCAGTGCTGAGCTCGCTAATCCTGGATCACTTGGATTAGTACTGATCCCACTGATCCTAATCACGTGATTGGCTTAGTCATTTCCCTACTGACAAAGGAGAGGTGTTCTCCGCCTGATGTGTTGGACTTCAAGCTCTAAGTAGCTCAGTTGCATGCTGGCTTACTTCCTGACCCGCCATCATACTTGGATCGTAACATTCTTTTCTAATAATACCAACCCATCATTGTAAATATAAATCTTTATGATAATCTTCAATTAAAGCAAATAGCAAGGTCACTAGTTCTTCATTATCAAAGGCCTAATTTACTAGATGTTTATCAAACGAAAGACAGATTACATGAAATATACTTGCTTCAAAAGTCTGCGATATAGTAACAAGATTGAATATAGGTATCTTTATATAAAAAACCGTTAGTATTTTCACCTAACAACTGAATATTCCGCCGATTTCAGTCGTTATTTATATAAATTTTGAAAGCCTATAAAAATACTTTTTCAATCTAAATACAAGAAAAGGAAATTATTCAATGATTAATTCAATATCTTTCGGAAAATTTTATAACAGTAATAGAATCAAGGGATTATAATGAATTGAAAGAATAAAAACTAACTAATGTTATAAAGAAAGCCACACTAAGAAATCCCTGGAACAAATTATAAATTATACCAAAATTACTATGTAAATCAAGAAATACCGAAATAATATATATTTTGAGGATAAAATACGTAACAATAAATTGGGAGGGAGTTGAAAGAACTCTGTAGAATTGAGAAACTACTTGATTAATAATGCTAACTTTACTAATCAATATGGATAAGATTTTGTTTGCAAAAAGGTCGAAGAATGATGAAAGACTTGTTTTCGGGATTGAAAGTAATAGTTATTAGGAATTCCATATTGATAACATAGAAAAAACATGGGGAAATACTTTTGATACCGGTTGATTGTATTACAAGACACACTAATACTACAAAAGTAAAAGGTTGCTAATATTGAAAGATGATTAATTATAATAACCCCAAATTAATAGTTTGATATTAATTTAAAATGAGGCGAAGGCCAAGTTTCATTTAATACTTATCATGTTATAGACTAGTTTATAATCTACCCAACTTGAATTTTATATCCACTACCTAACTTTGCAATACCATCCATTACTTTAGCCATAATTCTAATCTACAACTCATGAAAATTTCCACGAGACTATAGGGAAGCCCTTTTAATAGGTTTTTCATTTTTGTAGTAATATGTTATTGTACAAAGTTCCGGTAACAATTATAATTCTACTTGTTTTTACGTGCCTTTTTTTGTCCATCTTTACTCATTTCACACGTAGGTAAACCTCTCATTTCATGCATCCAACTTGAAAATCTACACGCTTACTACACTTAAACCTATATATAAAATGCTTCTTAAAAATTATATGTAAGTAGACTTTTAAAATTACCAACAAGTTTAACACTTCAATTACTTATCAAATTTCATTTAATATACTTTCGATTTCTTAAAACATTCTAGTTAAATATTATAAGGTATTAATCTATTCATACAATCTATAATTTAAATGATTAATACATTACTATTTACAAATTTTACTAATGTTCCATTTGGTATAACTTTTATTATATTATTATTCAAGTTAATGTTGCGGTAAATTCTTCACATCCATGGATTCAATAATCTTAATATATCTTTCGGAAAGTTGTTAGGATTATTATAAAATTATGTTTTTTTATCTTTCTTTACTACAGAAGGTATTCGTAAATGTAATGAAAATTAACATTAATAATTAAAGGAATTATAGGCAATTGGATCTATTAAGTAATAATCTTTAATATATTGTTTATAACTGTATTTCTATAGTCGGCTTTAGTCATATTATGAACTTTGAAAGTCGATATATCACAAAGTATCTTTTTACAGTTGATAAATAATTAGTTAGCCTAATTACTTGTGATATTAAATTTTTCATTTAACCAGTTATTATTAATCAATGTTATTTTAAGGTTGATTTGTGAGAGTGAATCAGAGTATTTAACGAAGAAACAACGTGTGAAATTTATTGATCTTAATGTCCCTAAGTTTACCGTTAATATATTAATGTTTCTATACTAATTATCAATGTATTATTAAATAAGATTTTGTTTTTAAGGGGGGGGGGGGTGGATTTGAATTATAATTAATACATTGTAGGATGTCTTCAGTTTATAAAGTATTGCGATATAAGTTTTTCTTGCATGTTACTTGAGGTATCAGTAGGCCCTAATATTCTTGATTTTGACCAAATTTTTATGTTTTTTTTGGCTAAAATTTAGGTATAACCCACAGTTATCATTCATATTGTGGATACAGATTGATGATCCGTTAAATTTGAATCGCGTATATTTAGAGATCGTGGGAATAAGTTTATACTTTTGAAGTTTTAATACTTTTATAATTTGTTATTTGATTATAATAAAGTTAAGTGTTTCTATAAGCGCCGTATCTTTTATTTGCATACCTCTTATACCAAATTTACATCTTATTATATAATTATTAAGTTCAGGTTTAAGGCTCCTAGTTTTGATTGAATTTCGGCCTAAAGTATATTTGAGACATGAAAAAGTAATGAATATTAGTTTCAATGAATTTTATAGTGGTTTTAAATATTTGAATACTATTGTTGCAGAATACTTATTACAAAGTTTCATGAGTACTTTTTATAGTAGAAGTCTTTGTAGATTGATAGTGGATTCAGTGTATAACTATACAATATTACGGTAGTTAAGGCTGAACATACTGTTTATGATAATCCTAAAATTAATAGTAATTGAGAAATTGATCATGAGTGTAATCTCTAGATTGTATATAATGACGTAAATATTTCAGTTTTAACTTTATTTCTGTATTTTAAGTCATCAGGTTGAAGTTTTTGAATGTTTTACTTGTGGTTATAACTTTAGCTTCATGTGTTTTTCTCGACAAAAAAAATGTTTAGCGATTTTCGTTAAAATTTATCAACGATGTAAAATTAATTACGTTGTGGGTAATAAATCTGTCCACTTTCATGTGATCGATCTTATTAATCAGTTTACTTAATGTGTTAATAATACTCTTAATATAGATTTTAATAGATAGATTCTAGGTCAATTATTTCTTTTCTATAACTCAGATTATATTATACGTCTATCCATGTTTTTCATTTTCATTTGTGTTATATATATAACTTTCAAGGGGTAAATTTATATTATATCTTCCTTATAAATGGCTGTATGAAGCGCCTTTATCTCATGAACCTATTCAAAATGTATATAAGTTGGCTATATTAGCTTATTTGTTTAACGGAATGGTTTTTATTATTTAGATTCCTTTAATACAACTTCAATTATATAATTCGGAAAGTAATAGGATTGTTAACGGTTTAAAGCATTCAATTTAAGTTTGTAATACTCAAAATCTTAAAGGGATTATCTGGTACACGCTGGTACCTAATGCTAGTAGTTGATAAATATCTAGCTTTGGAAATTACCATATTCTCATGATGTTTTTATGCTGCTCCTAAGAATTTATAAACCATGTAACTAACCACATAACCAAGCCATACCTTATCGATAGTTTATATCAGATCCTTAATAAATGTTTCTTTTTATTCTTTATCTAGGATTATAAATACTATTTGATTACCTTATATAACAACTTTAATCTAATCTTTTATATATAATTTTCGACCTTTTCATTCTGAATATATTCTAGCTAGTTTCGAAATATTATAACCCAAATTCGTATCTGTTGATAACTAAAGTTTGGACTTTAGGGCTATAAAGCGATTACTTAACGCCTGCGTTTAAAACTAGTTTTAAGTAGCTATAATTACTTAATATACCAAATTAACCATCTAATAAAAATAGTATACCAAAAACGTACGAGCTAAACTTATCAAATGATATTACGATGTATACGATTATATATTATTCATGGAACAACAAACCGATAATTAGCTAACCATGTTGATAAAAATAATTCTATAACTCGAAATTGTTACCAACAAGACTATTTTTTAACGTAAACCTTTATTCGAGAGAAATTTTCTATTGTATACCCTATGAATGATACTGATAAAATTCTCGCACCGCTTTACGCTAAAAAACGCATCGAGTTAATCGAAGACGACGACGGTAATGCCTCGGATTCCTTCGTTTCTAAATATGAAGCTAATAATCTATATAATAATATTAACTGTTAACAAACCAAGCATAAAAATTTTAATTAAGCGGTGAAACTTTTGATATTAAATTACATCTCAAGATGTGAAGAATTATAATATTACGTAAGTTAAATAAAAATATTTAATTTATTAATGTAGAAAAGATAAGTTTTCCTTAATCCTTTCATAATTGAATCGAATAGTAAAAACTACCGTAAAAGGTTACTATGCCTGTAGTATCGACGGCGGCAATAGAAACTATAACGCCTTCATAATGATGCTCTACGTCTATTATTGAAAAACTAATGCGATGAAGATCATTATCTCTGAATATGAAAATTTAAAGTAGAGCGTTTTTGAATGTTTTTTATTATTATTTTACGTTGAGAAATCTTCATTAGTCGAAGCTAGTAATATATCCTAGAAATCTGCTATTAAAGTCATCATTTTCAACACATTTATTAACCATACCCTAATTAATGCGTTAGTCCCTTTAGATATATCTAAGAAATATAAAGAATAGTTCTTACGGTTTTAACTTATTAATTAACAGTTTTACAACCTTTGTATCGATATAACAGTATTGACGAAAGTTATACAAATAGTAATAGCAACAACGCTGACGCCCATGGCGAAGTTGGTAATGGTAATATATCTACGCGCGATAACTAAGTAGATATTATAATAATCTTTATAAACGCCTTACTATCTTCTATTAAATAACGAGTTAATTAGGTTAATATAACCAAGCTTTTATATCGTAAGACATACGGTTTATATTTAAAATATAACGCTAATTGTTATCGGACTCGAACCTATATTTTAGATTCCGTTTAACGCCTAAACCGTTTCGGTACCAAGGTTGATTTATATATTTATCTTACTACCATTGATGATCTCATCGACTTTCAATAGAAAAAAGTGTAGCTTTCGCGTAGAATCGCCTATAAAAGCCAGAAAAACATTAATTTCAACCGGTAGTTTACTTATAACATATGAATAATACTTTATTACTAATGAATTTACTTTATAATTCAATTTAGTTTGGTAACGTTTTAAGAAAATTAGTTACAAATATTAAAACGTTGAAAGTAAACAATTCATCAGACGATTACAATTACTATTTATTTTGATTTTACATTAACGACTTAATGAAATTACTCCATATATCATGAATACTGACCTATGATTCATTTCGTTTATAATTTATTGAGATATCGTCTTTAAAAAATAATAATATTATTGGTAGGGCTATATTATTGCAACGTATTCTATTCGAAATTGGTTGAAATAATTGGTGTTGCATTGAAAGTGGTTGATGTATTTTTCTAGGTTTGGCAGACCTCTAGCAGGTTTGTACACTAATTTGTATGATCAATTGCTTAACCTGTGCCCTATTCTAAAGTAGGCGCATACTATATTTAACTTAAAACCAATATAGTAGGCCCACAAAACAATTACTCAACTCTAAATTGGTATAATTAACTTTACTATAATTAAAGTCAATATATTACACTGTAATTACTATTATTTCAATACTGGTGGCTTTTTGTTTTGTATGAGTACGACAGTGTGATCGATCAATCCTTTCCGGTTACCACTAAATTAAGCTTCATTAACTCGCCAGAACCCTATCAATTCCATAGCCAAATCAATCATAATTACCTTTATTTGACCTATGGATCCGAGTTCCGATTTCATTAATTTCTACAAATAAGTCTTTCGCTACAAACTTTTGTAAATCTTTAACTTCACTGTACTAATTAAACAAGTTCTTGACTTTAATTCACTAGAAATTTTTTAATTTCCTACGGCATCCCTATTTACCAACACGTGACTTAAATTTACCAGATAACCTGTTAATGTAATCTTTGATTCATATAGTTAGCATATTGCTATTTACAAACTTTTTAAGGGCTTTATTTGATGATGTCTTTGTTATAATATAAACTTGATTATCATTGCCATTAATCCATCGAAACTTCTCAATATCCTTTCTATTCTAGGCTTTAGGAAATACCATTATATCGATCATCAGGCGTTTTTCGCTAGTGGTTCTTAGTTTCGAAAGGTACTTAAATAGGTTTCTTAAATAGGTATAAATTACTACTTGGATAGAAGAAATTTCCAATTATCTAGTAAAGACGTTAAATGTTTTCCATAATACTATTCTTGTATTGAAGTCGGTTATTATATGGAAAATATTGAAAATTAACAGGTTTCGTATAATCCTTTTACATTTGATAAAGGTTTAATGGATCAGGCTTCTAACGATGTTAAACTGGTCGTTTTATTTATCTTGATTAATAATGATTATTAGAAAGCTGATTTGTAACGATATGTTTGTATTGTTTGTAAAGGAACCATCCGCAAAGATTATTAATTTAGCCTTCGATAAGTTAATTGAAACCATATTGATTCCTCGGTCTGAATATCGTATCTGCCACTCCAACCTTTCATTTCACCGTTCAAAATATCTTTTTGTTGGGTTTTGTATTTATGTTGCAATGGATAAATTGTAAGAGGCCTCCGGTTGATATAGGGTGATGATGTAGCTACCACGGGCGCGTTGTTCCCAGTACCGTTAATCTCTAGACTCATCAATCTTATCAATTATGGATAAGTTAAAGCTTTGGCTCTTTCGGCGAAAATTCAGGTAAGTATCAATACTAATCATGCGGATTAAATATTTGTTAAAGTCAATTTAATTATTCTTTGCCAAAGTTGTGACCGGTTCATAATACCAGAACTTTAAATCCTAAATTTTTTGCTATGAAGATGTTACAAAGCCAGCAATTCCAACGAAAACTGTATTGTTAATTTGTATTTCTACCAAGCGAAAGTATTTATATTACGTTACAAGTGAATACGGATCATAGATTAAAGACTTTATACCTAGCCGTAAATTATAATACGATTAATAGGTTATGAATGAATAAAAGTTTACTTTTACTAGTCCGTATAGTGACTTAATATATTGTATTACTATCTCCAAAAGGTACTTAGTATACCGTTTCTATAGTAGTTTTAACAATACGATTCGCTATAAATTAGTTGCTAATTACATAAACATTTATATTATATCGCGACTATTAGTATGAACTTCCATTTCATTTTATCTCGTAAACCTGTTGTCAAAACGATTATTAAACGCTGACTGTTTTTTTTTTTTTGAATCATTTGCGATTTCGTAAGAATATAGTCTATACTTTTATTATCGTATTCTTAAGCGATTAAACGTGACTTTTCGTATGGCCATATTGTGGTTTTGACTTTAACCTTGTGTATGATTTTTTATTTAAAGATCGTGATATTCGAGTTTTGAAGGTTAACGTTGGTTTTAGACACGAATTATATAATTCCTAAGGTTATAAATTCGTTAATATAAACCTTATTGTTTTTTAAAAGGTTTACCAAAAGTTTTGATAATACCTTATATCTGGAATTTCATAACCAAGTTTTAATCGTTTTTCTCTTTCCTCATAACCTAAGTAGTATTATAAATACGGTCCGGTATTTATTTCTCGTCTTCAACGTTCCTCTCTTTTTAATGATCTTTCAAGTTAATAGCGTTTTATTAATTCCTTGATACTATAAGAAAAAGAATTATATTAGCTTATTCGTTTGGTTTAAAGGTCTCTATAAATACCATTAGTAGTTTTAATAAAAGGGTTAACTTGAGTTAAACGAAACTTGTGGCCGTTAGTAATTTTGAAAACCACTTGAAGATTAGTAATACTCATGTTTTTTTATAGGCTATCTCATTTGCTTGGATCTAGTTTTGCAAGGACTTCACCTCCTAACGAAAAAGTAAGTACGATGATTGTCTATAGACCATTTTTGGTATTAAGGGAATTATTAACTTAACGCTGTGCCGATTCCTTCCGAAGTTCTTTTAATGTTTTACCGTAAGTTATCGATCTATTTTAGGTACTTGATAATGGCGGTGATTTACTCATCCGGCATATGTACGCTCCAAAAACCAATAGCATTGGTACTAGGCCGTTAAAGCCTATAATATTATTCAAGCCTTTTACCGCCATTCGAAAATGGGCCTTCTAATTTTTAAAGCTTCAAACCTCCAGAATGAGGATATCGTATGCTTTACAGAGTAGAAAGTATGCTCTTTCGATCATTTTAATGCTCTAATGAGCTTTAATAGGTACTTATTTATATTAGATTTCCATTATTTTAACGTTCGTTTGAAACTTAACCGTCGTAAAGTTAGTACTGGTATCGTTAACAATAACTATAGGTGGTTCTAGGTATGCGTTAATTTATAATATTTTGTATGTTTTTTATCTATCTCTCATCGATAAGAACATTAGTACTTTAGTTTCGTAAATAGAGGTTGCGAAGTTAATAACATAAATAATATGGTTGTTATCGAAGTGGAATACGTGAATAAATATTTCGCAATCAAATTTTCTATTGTTTTTAAATGTAAATCTGAATTTTCTGAGGGCTTGAGTATATGTATTGCAATAGTGGCAGAACATTTTAATAGCTTTTAGAGTAGAGTATTCCACGTTTTCATATTCAAAGAACTTGAGGGTTTTGTATAGCCTATCAACAGCTGGGTAATTGAAAAGTTTGTATAGTTAATGTATTTATAACTCCTTAAGGTTAAATACTGTTGCCTTTGGGCCTTAAAGATGAAATTATAAATACCCAAATTTGAAGGCGAAGTGGAACCTTTAGACATTTTTAATCAGCTTAACAAAGTTAATGTTAACGATGATACCTAGAGTTTTTATGTTTTTTAAATAAAGTAGAAATGGGGTAGGGGAATTAAGGATTTGGAATGTAATCGATCTAATAATAGTTTAAATAACCGTTGTTTTTAGTAACGATAAATGTTAGCCTAAGCCAAAGCTAACTTTAGCTTTGCCAGTATCTTAAAGATTAATATACGTAATAATAGTGTTTTATTTCCATAATGACACGTATTGTAAATAGCCCCCTATTAAGTAATTTAATACCTTTTTATCTAACGTAATATCTTGAAACGTGTGGTCTACATAACGATTGCGAAGGTTACAGATATCCAATAGGTTAGGGGTTTGTTTAGGGTAAAGGTAGGGGTTTTCACCGTTTAAATGGTATTACAAAGTGTGCTCGGCTAGTTACAGAGCTGCGTTCGAAGTAGCGGCTTTATGTTACGTGATTTGATTAAAAGTATTGTCGTCGTCAACAAGTTTTTTACCTTTGAAGTTTAAGCTGTAGTCAATGTAGTCATACCCAAAAAATAGTGGGGTACTAAGTGTAATATACCACCTATATATTATTACGCTGAGCCGGAGGTTAGCGAGTCGACCAATAGCTAGACCTATCCTAAATCAAATATATTTTGCCACTTTTATGACGATAATTCTTACCATTAGCAGATCTAATAGAATCTTATCTTTGTTGTTGGCGTCTGTATAGTTATAGCTTCCAATCCAAAGGCATTGAACCAGATTTCAAACATTAAAGTCGCCTATACTTACAATCGATGTAGTATATAATTGCGCGTTTTTTTATTTAAGTCGCGAAAGTTATTAATTTGGCGATACATATTGAATAAGTTTGGTGTACGTATTATCACAGTTGTGAACGAGAACCATAATTAGTTAAAAAAGCTTCTATAGGTGATATTTAGGCGTTATAAAGTGTATTTCAACTCTTTTACGCACGTAGCTATTGCTCGTACTTATTCGCGAATCGTGGTTTAACTAGTATGTACCTTCCGTATTATTTTTAATACAATATTTATCGGTGTTTTCTTTTTTCCCCTTAAATATTATTATCGTTTACCTTGTTATAACCTAATTTTCATAGTATTACGTAAAGTTGACGTCGTATTCGAAGTGTTTTTTTATAATGATATACATTTCGTAGAAGGTTTTTACTTTCGTTAGAAAGGTTAAGTAATAATTTTATGGTGTAATTTGTAAGAGTTTCAGGGAATAGTGAGTGAAATGTAGAGGAGGGAACTTCTAGTTACTTGTAGAAATCTAAAAGGGGTATTATATTCGTGTTTAAGAGGTTATGATGCTTTCCGTCATACTTTTCCATGTCGTTCCAATTTTTTACGAAATTTGTGAGGAGCTTGTAATCAATATTGAATTTTTTGACAAATTTAGGAGAAAGGTTACGGTAATCGTCCCAATAGTTAAAAGTGTTTTTTGCTAGTTTTGGTTTTGAGCTTTCAAAGTCGCGATGTTGTAGATAATTACTAGTCGCTTGGTTCGAGGGGTAAAGTTTTGTGGTAAGATTTATAATAGATTCGCGCGTGTAGATTTATATGTCGTAGGAAGTTTCGCCTTAAGTTACTTGGCGATTTTAAGGGAATATTGAAGGTGTAATGAGGATTTGGGAATAGAAAAAGTTTTAAGGAATTTAACGATTTTATTTAATTAACCGAATGGCGCCAATATTGTTTTTTTAACCGCATTGGCGGCCGCTAACTTATAAATTCTACCGCCGTTAAAAGCGTACACCGTCTTATTACATAGAGGTGTTGGGCTGTGGAATGAATTAATAAGGTTTTTATCGGCAGCGCATAAAAAAGTTTAAATTAACTGAGGATTAAGGAAAGGTTTTCTGGAACGTGTATAAGAGAATGAAGAGTCTTTAATACCGTTTATTTTCCTTTAGAGGTCTTTAGTATTAGGAATTTAAAGTGGGCCTTGTCGTTGACTCAATTTAAAAAGATCTTGACTAGTTATTATAGTTTTTTTTAAATGTAAATGTTATGGTAAGTGATTTCCCTTTTACAACTTCGCCTTAACCGTATGATATATTTTCTTTTGCATATTTATTGTCTAGTGGTTGGAGAATTTATGGAAGTTTTGGAAAGTGCGAGTACCACAGCTAAATCTTTCACCGAGGTCCACGTCGAGAATGTACTAGTTAATGTAATTAGTGAGGTAAGTTTAAAATAAAAAATCATCAATATACTTTTACTATAGTTATTCATTATAGTGATTGAAGAAAACAGTTTCGAATGCTTTGATTGATTACTTTTTGATAGAGTCGGTAATAGCGTCGATTCTGGTGCTTATGGTAGCTATTTCGATATTTTATCTAGTGTGGGATTTGGTGACTTGACGTGGAGTAAACCTAGCGGTTTCAAAGCAAAGGGATTTGGTATTAAGTCGCACGACGTGTTTTTTTGGCTCGATTAAATAACTTCGTTTGATATGATGATCTTAACGATTGAAATAGCGAAGGAAAAGGTAAAAAAAAAAATGGGGAAAAAATTAGTATTTTGAGTCAATAATATTTAAATGTAAGGTTGGAAGTCGTTCATTATTAGTAGTTGAATAGAATAGGACTTAGTCGTTTTTGTAATAGTAACAACCGCAGTAATACTAACTTAGTCGTTTGCTAACTTACTAAACTTTGAGATTTTTGACAGTTAATTTCAACTTTTTTAAAAAGGATCCGTAAAGGTTTTTTCATGTTTTAAATAGCGATACCCTCATTAACTATAAACTTCCGTAAAAACCGACGCAACCTAAAAGTATTCTTTATTTACTTTCTTCAAAATTAACGCTTTAATAGAGACTCTTTGCAAAAATCTTTCATTTACCTTAGACTTCGTTTAACATAGAGTGTAACCGGAAAGAAAGTTTTTTTTCTTGGCTTATTGGTGCTTAATCTAATCAACACTTATTAGTTTTTGTAGGATTTCATCGTTGCAATGTAGTCGATTTGAATTTGGTAGAAGTAAGTGGTGCTGTATTGAAAGTGGTTAATGTATTGTTCTAGGTTTGGTAGACAGTTAGCCAGTCTGCACACTAATTTGTATGGCCAATTTCTTGACTCTTGGCCTAGTATGAAGTGAGCGCATACTTTACTTAACTTGAAATCAATATAATAGGCCCATAAAATAATACACTCAACTTGCAGTCAGTATAGTCAACTTTACTCAAAGAAAAGTTAACCTACTACTCTGCAATTACTGCTATTCCAATAAAAATCGTATTTAAACTTATATTATTCCACTTTAATAATTCCACGTTATTCTGAATAAGCTTTAGATAGAATGAGAGCAGATGACCCATGTTATTTCATATTATATATTGTTCTTGGGTGTTGTATATTTACATGGGGGGATACATGCATAGATAGAGAAGGAAGGTACGTATGTGCTAATACCGCTTGTTCACATGCTCAGCTCTACTGAGCTTCGCTTCTAGTTAGTTTTTTCCTCTTCCATCATCAGAATAATACACTGTTTCAATGTTAAATTGCTGCCTTACACGCGTACAAAAAATTCGTAGCTGTAAGCAAAAGAACTAAAAAACACTAAACACTACTTTCCAGCAGTCTAAACAAAACGAAACAGAAAGAGCAAGGCCACCAGTTCTGCCCCGCAAAAAAAAAAAAGCCCTCCGCCCCGCCAAGCCTTCTATTTCTATCGTTTATTTTTTTAACTGTACGATCTTTAACGTCTTCCTTCATACTATTAATACCACCTAATTTTTATCGTTACCACCCACATCTTCCTCTATTATTCATAACATTCTCATCGTATCTGCCACCAGTCTCACGCCGCCGCCATCATTCACCACTATCGCCACCAATTCTCACCGCCGCTGCCACTAACCGCCATCGTCTTCGCTACCTTCACCGCCAACGCTGCCGTCGCCATTTCCTATCGCCTTTACTATTCTCTTATTATTCACGTCATTCTAGCCGCTACTGTTGCCAATCTAGCTACCTTCTCATTATTTTGTCGCCGATAAGTAAACGCGAGTTACGTACCTTGACCCTAAATTTTCTTAAAACACCTGTTACAACCCAAGCATGATGGCGGGTTAGGAAGCAAACCAGTATACAACTGAGCCACTTAGAGCCTGAAGTCCAATACATCAAGCGGGGAACATCTCTTATATCAGTAACCCAGGGTTAGGGTTAACGCACGGACGCATAGGATATGTTGGATATCTTGCTATCCAAGCTATCTAGTACTGAAGATGGTATAAAAGCACGGATATATAAGGACACGATAATCACTACATAGATAGTATTTCCTTCATAGCTCTTCAATTGTCAATCTAAGTATTCATTCTACACATCTGAACAGTCTCATGGCTTTTGATCATTACTTTCACGGTTGCGATATTGTTCACTCAGCACCTCTGCTACCTTCTTGATAACATAAACCCTCTGATATCTTCTATATACTTACCGGTATTTAGTGTGATCATTATAACATCTATCACTTCACATCGTACCCGTAACAAGATCTATAAGGCTACTACTCCTATAAAAGTTACTTTATCTACCTTAATTCCTTCGGCAATCGCTTTACTTCGCCTTTATATACCTATTAATCGTAATATTATAAATACTACACCAGAGTTAAAACGAGCTATATATTTATAGTCATCAATAACTAGAATGAATATAAACCTTGATAAACATCTTCATATTGATAACATGAACTTATAATAACAAAAAAATACCAAACAATTACGGTAAATTACTTTAAAGCCCTTACGTATAAAAAAAACGAGTATTCTCGCTCTCATAATCCTCGTCCTTATAATTCTCGACTTCGCCCACATATTCTTTATCGTTATAACCCTCTACCTTATCTTTATAATCTCGAATATCCTTATAAAAATCGGGCTACACCGGTAACTTAATTTTCAATCGTTCATTATCACTAAAACGAGAGGAAATAAACGTTTATTACCTAGAATACTATAATCTTTTTAATATAAATATTATTATGGTAAGTCGTAACGTTATTTTTACTGATTTTTGAAGCTTTAGAGTGCACCTGAAAAGCTTATCAAGTTGAATCCTGATATAAAAAGCCAAATCGTATCTTTATTCGATACATTCCTATAAAGTTTTGCTATCTTTAGGTAAAACACGAAAATTCTCGATATAAACGTATAAAGTAATCATTTTTAGGTTTAAAAGCTATTATAAACATACTAACATAACGTTTGGAAAAAAATGATTGTCGTATTATAAAAAACTTCCAAAAATTAACCTTTACCTTAAAAAACCTGATAAATGACAAGTTTTTAACTAAGTTTTAGTATATACGAATGATAGGACTTTTCGATCTATGTAATCAAAATTAATACGATATTATAATTAATATTTGGACTTTATTAAACTTAAATATTTAATAAAACCTTCGTCCACCAAACCGTATGTAAACCCTTCGCAAGTACATATATCAAATCAAAAAATCTTAACCAATTTTACTAACGGTTGCTGACCGCCAATACCCACATTACAAGCTTATTACCAAAAATGGCCGCGAAAAGTATAATTCACGGCATTTTAAAAAAAACTATAGTATTGTTAGGGCTTTATATAATGATCACACTAAATACCCGTGAGTATATAGAAGGTGTTAGAGGGTTTATGTTATTAAGAAGGTAGCAGAGATGCTGAGTGAACAATATTACAATAGTGCAAGTAATGATCAAAAGCCGTAAGGCTATTTAGAATATACTGAGACTGAATACTTAGATTGATAACTGAAAAGCTATGAAGTAAATACTATCTATGTAGTGCTGACCATGTCCTTATATCTTTTATCCTTTATACTATCTTCAGTACTGTCCTAGGTTAGATTATACTGGATCGCTATGATCCTCCGTTCTCTAGATTATCTTGGATCGCTATGATACTTCATGATCCATCACGTGACTTTGCTTAGTCATCATGGCTGACATAGGAGATGTTCCCCGCCTAATGTATTAGACTTCAGGCTTCTCAGTGGCGCAGTTGTATACTGGCCCATTTCCTGACCTAACCGCTATCTGGGTCATGA
Organism: Anisogramma anomala; assembly: GCA_038502455.1. Taxonomy (NCBI): domain Eukaryota; kingdom Fungi; phylum Ascomycota; class Sordariomycetes; order Diaporthales; family Gnomoniaceae; genus Anisogramma; species Anisogramma anomala. Next base: position 18,331,456 of record JASMMZ010000006.1, on the reverse strand, counting down.
TATAATATAATCTATTGTTCATATATTGCCGATTACGTATATTCTTACTTTATATCTTAGCCATTAAGCGTAAACTTTCCTTATGTTTTAGCTAACAAACTTATTGTCAAAGTGATTACTAAGTGCTAGCTAATCTTCTTAATCGTTAACGATTATGTACAAATCTAGTCTTTTACTTTATCTCCGTATCCTTAGGCGATTAAACGTAACTTTTCGTACGGCTGCCCCGTAGTTTTGTCTTTGACTTTATAAATAATTCTCGACTTCAAAATCGTAACATTTGGGTTTTAAAGGTTAAAATCGGCCTTTAACATAAATTATATAACTCCTTGAGTTAGCAAGCCGTTAATTTCAACCTTGTTTCTTTTTTTCATAAGTTTGCTAAAGGTTTTAATAATGCCTTATACTCGGTGTTTCAGTATCAAGTTTTCGTTATCCTTCTCTTTCCTGCTTATATAAGCAGTATTATAAATATAAGCCGGTATATATTCTTTGTTTTTCACATTCCTTTTCTTCGGGAATCGTTTATGTCGACGAAGTTTTATCGACTTATCGATAACAGGTAAAGGAGATTTTTATTTACTAGGTCATTTAACTTAAGAGTCGTTATCATTAGTAGCCTTGATATAAAGCTTAACTTGAATAGTAAGAAAAGATACAGGATTGTTAGCAGTTTTCACAACTACCTTAAAGTTGGCGATACTTAAGGTTTTATATAGGTCCTTCTATTTACTCGGCTTCTTCTACACAGAGACTTTACTTTGTAATGGCAAAGTAAGTACATCGATTGTTAAATAGCTGTTTCTGATGTTAAAGGCATCGTTAACCTAGCAGCATACCGATTCTTTTCGTAGTTTTTTTAGGACTTTTCTGTAAGCCATAACATGGTTTTGAATACTTACTAATGGCGGAGATTCACTCGTTAGCCGTGGGTACGTTTCAAAGACAAGCAGCGTTGGCATTAAATCGTGGGAGCCGACAATATTGTTCAGGCTCTTGACTGCTATCTAAAGGCGTGCCTCCGGATCTGTATAGCTTCCAATCTCCAACGTAAAGATATCATACGCTCGTTGAAGTAGAGCATATACCCTCTTAACCTTTCCAATACTCCAGTAAGCCTTTACAAATACCTGTTTACACAAGATAATTATCGTTTTAAAATATTTCCAAAACTTTGCCGCAGCAAAGTTGGTGTCGGTATTATAGACTATGATGTTAGGTGAGCTCATTTATATATGAATTCATAATATCTTTCGTGTTTTCTATGTATACTTTACTGAAAGGGACTTTAAAAACTTTAATCAATAAAAAAAGGTTGTGGAATCAACTACATAAAAAATAAGCTTGTTATCTAAGTAAAATATATTAATAAAAACCTCAAAATGAAAATTCTTATCGTCTTTTAATGTAAATTTAAATCTCCAGAGGGCTTCAATATATGATTAATAGTGGTGGTAAAGCTTTTCGATGGCTTTTAATGTAAAATATTCAACATCTTTATATCCTACGAATGTAAGGACTTTGTATAGCCAGTTAACTACTAGATAGTTAAAGTGCCGATGTATTTAACGTATTTCTGGCTCCGTCAAGTTGAATACCATTGTTGTAGGGCTTGAAAAATAAAATTATAAATGCCTTTATTTAAAGGCGAAGGGAAACATTTAGCTGTTTTTAACCAATTAGTTGGCGTTAATATTAATGTTAACGCTAAGAGTCTTTATATCCTCTAAGTAAAGAATAAAAGAGGTAGAGGATTTCAGAATGTAAAACTTAATCGATTTTACAATAATTTAAACTGCCGTTATTCCTAATATCGATAGGTATTCGCTTGATATAAAGTTAACCTTATCCTTTCTAACATCGTAACAATTAATTTCAGTAGCCGTAATGTTTTTCCATCATAATGCCATGTACTACAAATAACTTCCTATTAAGTATTTTACTCCCCTTATATCAGGTATAATACCTTAAAACGTATAGTTTGAATAACAATTACGAAGGTTAAAAGTGTATAATAAATTAGGAGCTTAATTAGGGAAAAGGTAAGAAGTTTCACTATCTAAACAGTATAAGAAGTCATTGTCGGCTAATTACTAGGCCTCGTCGAGAGTAGTATCTTTATACCAATTGATTTTCTTAAAGGTATTGTCGCCGTTAATTGGCTTGTTGTCCTAAAGGTTTACGATTTAATCCAAGTAGTCCTATTTAAAAGTTGTAAGGTATTAGATATAATACATCAATTTTTGTTTATTTCGTTCTACTAAAAGGTGACGAATTAACTAATAGCTAAATTTACTATAAATTCAACATCTCTTACTACTAATACGATGATATTACTTACGGTTAACAGATACGCTTAAATCTTAGCCCTATTAACGCTAATGTAGCTACTACCTCCAGTTTATAGTCGATAAGTCAAAACTTAAATGTTAAGGACGTCCGTAGCTATATTTGCGGTCGATATAATTAACTATCGCAAAGTTTTTTTATCCACGTTAAGGAACTTGTCGGCTTAAAGTTATATACTAAACGAGTTTGATATACGTGTTACTACAGTTAAAAATGAAGAGTGCAACTAGCTAAAAAAAGCCTTTATAGGTGGAATTTAGACGTTATAAAGCGTATTCAAATTCGCTAACGCCCGTGACTATAACACATACTTACTTTCGAAGTGTATTTTCAATAATATATGTTTTCTCCATTACTTACTGATACAATATTAACTTATAAAACATCTAATTGAATATATCTATTAATATTTCCTCCTTTTTTGTCTTTTCCATTTTCATAATCTACTGTATAGTGACCTAATCTATATAGCATTAGGCAAGGTGAATACTATATTTGAAATGGATTTTTATGCCATTACAAACTTTTCGAAAAAAATTACCCGGGTTAAAAAGATCAGATAGTAATACCTAACGTACCCTATAAGGATTTCAGGAAATAGTAAGTGAAAACCAAAAGAAGGAACTTCTATCTACTTACAAATATTCAAAAGGGGCATCATTTTTGTATCGAGGAGTTTATAAAGCTTTCTGTTATACTTTTCTACGTTTTTTCAAATCTTAGTGAAATCTGTAAAAAGTTTGTAATTAATGTTAACCATATTGATAGGTTTTAGAAGCATGTAGCGATAGTTTTCCCAATTTTCATTAATTATATTTCCTGATAATTTAAGCCTTAAAGCTTTCGAAATACGGTATTAAGGGTAATTGCCAGTCGCCTGGCCCAAGGGGTAAAGTTCTGTGGTAAAATCTGTAATATGTTTTCATATATAGGTAAACCTACTGTGGAAAGTCTTTTAGGGGGCTTATCGATTCCAATTAAAGTGTTAAGGGGTAAAAGGGACTTAAAGATTTTCAGAGTCTCGATGATTTTGCTTAACTAACTGGTATAAAGCACCGATATCAATTTCTCTAGCTGTATAGGCAACCGCTACTTCACGTACTCTGCCACCACTAAAGTCGTACTCCATGCTTCCACGTAAAGGTACTAAGCTACTAAAAAGGTTAATAGTTTCCTTATATTCAACGTATAAAAAGGCTTAACTTAACTAAGGTTAAAGGAAAAATCCTCCAAAACGCGTGTAAAGACGTTAAAATTCCTCAGTACTCTTTACTTTATAACGTAAATCTTAGAATTATTTATTAGGTTAGGTTAGTTTAAAGAGGTTATGTTCTATCTTGGTTAAGCCATTTTTCAGCATGTAAATCCCTCATAGTTTCAGTTTTACTTTTAACTTCAACTTAATATCTTTTTCAACCTTTTTCTACCTATCAATAGTCTAGTCGTCAAAGACGTAGCAAAAGTTCCGAAAAACGCGGTCGTCACGGGTAAGTTCTTCGCCTCCATTGTATTCGATAATATAAAAACCAACAAAGTTAACCAAATACCTTTCTGTTAAGTTTTCATCGACGTCGCAGCCCCAAAACTCTTTATTGAAATACTTAGTAAATTAGAGTCCAAGGGTTTAATTTGCCTCCATTTGCTTCTGATTGAATACCGTCTTAAGGTTCTGGCTTGTATAAAACTTAGTGGGAGTATAGAGCGAGGAACTTGTTATTTTGACATAAAGTTGCGTAGAAAATTGAAAACTTGATGTTAAGTCGCGCAATGTGACTTTTTCGACGCAACTTGACGATTCTTGATATTTTCGCTTAAAGCAGAGAACTTAAAAATTCAATTGACGTAGGGGTAGTGAAAAAAGTAAACTAAAGGAGAAAACTTGGTATTTAGTCAAAGGTTTGGTATAAAGGATAAAATCGAATGTTGTTTATCATTTAGCGGTGAGACTTAGTCTCTTTTATAGTAATAACACCCCTAATCGTAATGATTTAGCTGTTTACTACTTGACAATTTAAGACTTTTAACTGTTAATCTTAACCCTCTTTAACAAGGATCTGGTAAAGATTTCTTGGTATTTAAAAATGGCGATACTGTTGCTAACTTCTAGATTACTGTTATGGACTAGAGCAACCTAAAAATCTTCTCTGTTTTCTTACCGTTATAAACTAACGCAGTACTAATAAAAGCCCTTTATACAAATCTTTCCTTTGTAATGATCACACTAAATACCCGTGAGTATATAGAAGGTGTCAGAGGGTTTCTGTTATCAAGAAGGTAGCAGAGGTGCTGAGTGAACAATATCGCAACCGTGCAAGTAATGATCAAAAGCCGTGAGGCTATTCAGAATATACTGAGACTGAATACTTAGATTGATAACTGAAGAGCTATGAAGGAAATACTATCTATGTGATGATGGCCGTGTCCTTATATCCTATGGCCTTCATATCATCTTCAGTACTGAGGCTCACCGGTACTCACTAAGGCTCACCGGTGCTCACTGAGGCTCACCGGTGCTCACTGAGGCTCACCGGTGCTCACTGAGACTCACTGGTGCTCACTGAGGCTCACCGGTAGCTCAGCTACATGCTGGCCTATTTCCTGACCCGCTAATGTGCTTGGGTCATAATATTCTTTACCTTCATCGCTATTGTTAACGTAAAGTTTAACTGGAAAGTAACTTCTTTTTTTACTTAGCTTATTGATACTTAACCCAATAAACATTAATCAGTGTTTGTAGGGCTTTAGACGTTACAATATTGTCGATTCGATTAGTCCAAGTAACAGTAGTATTGCATAGTCAAGTGATAGATGTAGTATTCTAGGTTTAGCAGACCGCTAGCCGGTCTGCGCAGTAATTTGTATGATTAATTGCTTAGCCTGTGCTATAGTGTAAAGTGAGGCTATACTACAATTTACTTGCAGTCAATTACAGTATTTCCGTACAAAATAATGCACTTAATTTGCAGTTCATTATAGTTAAAGTTACGGTAAGTAAAGTTGACCCACTTTACTTTAAATAATATTATTTCAACAAGATCCTTTATAAATTAAGAGAAGATATCAAACCTTAAATTTAACTTAAAGCTCCATTACACAAATATTATTACCTCCTTAAACACTCCGCTCGAATAATTTACCTAAAAGGCAATTTTTACTCCATTCGAATAAGATGTTTTTCGCTTGAAGAGATTCGAACCGAAGATTTGCGACGCTTATAAGATTTTTTTTATACGTTTCGTATACTTAGTTAAGGATGAAATCGAAAGGTTATACGAAAATATTCGCTTTATTATAAAAGGGTATAACAACTATAGCAAGAAGAGTATTATAACCTAATCACCAACTTTATAACGAGCAAACTACCACCTGGGTTTTAAGTTCGCCGCTTTCTTTAATACCTTTAATAGCTTATATATTAAACTTCGTAACATTACTTAAACTTATATATGATTCGAGAAGTAGCTTAAATGATGTATTTACGCCGATATACCTATGGATTTAAAAAAAAATACTATTTACCCGAAACGATTTTATGCATTATAAAACATATTTATAGCCTGGTTAAGGCTGCTATATACTGGTATAATATTTATTAAAAGCATTATAAAGAACAGCTCGAAATAACTAGTTCGGTATTCAACCTATACCTATTGGTTTTAACAACCCGTTTTAAAGGCTTTACATTAACGGGTATATAAACAGATAACACTTTAACATTATATAACACGTAGTTTTTCGTATTTAAAAAGAGTAAACTTTGAAAGACCGGCCTAAAAGTAAGACCCAAAACGTATCTAACGGAAGACTATATAATTAACTTTAATAACGTAATAATCACTTTCTGAAACGGCGTTTTAGGTCTTACACCAAAAGGGCAATTAGACAAAGTTACTCATATTGATTTGTATAACATGAAACAGGCTGACAAATACAAATATTAGCGTATACGTAGCGCTTAAATTGCCTGAATATTATAATTAAAAATGGCCTTTAACTTTTCGGTCACCGCGTAGAGCCAAATTACCACTTCAGACGATATATACAAGGTGTTTAATAAACGCTTTACATGTAAAATACACAATTTAAAACGAGGTTTACGATTCGTATCGTTTTAAATACGTATTACAAAGCTATTTGTTTTTACCAATGGTTTTTCATCTAGTAATACCGATTATAAATCGTAAATAGGGTTCGTTTTTATTTTTGGTAACAAAATGCCGGTTAAAAACGGGTTTATGTTTCGTAGAAATATTATTTATTAAATCTCGACTAGGTATAAGCGGTTTACATAAAGAATTTTAGCGTCAAAAGTTTATGACATAATTAGAGGTTTCGATTTAAAAATTACTTTAACGATAATTATCCGGATAATCATTTTAAATCTTTGTTTAAAACCCCCATTTTCTCGTCATTTATACTAACTCTTTTTCGCTTTACGAATACCTGGTTATAATTGGTATTACGAACTAAAACCGCCTTAAAATCGATATCATAGCCTTACGTAAATCGTATAAACGCCACGAAATTAAAAAAACAAAATGAATCGATAAAAAGTTAAATCTAATTAATATAATAACTGTTGGAACAATATTGACTGCTATTTTTAGCAGGTCAATTGCAGTACAGTTAGTCAACTTTACTTATAGTAAAGTTAACTATACTGGTTGCAAGTTAGTTAATTGTGGAGTACCTGATTCAGTCTAGGGTACGGGTTAAGCAATTGGCCATACAAATTATTGTGTAGACTAGCTAGCGGTTTGCCAAACCTAGAACAACATATCCACCACTTGACTAATACAATACTACTGTTACTTAGACCATAGTTCGAATTAACAACGTTGCAACAATCTAAAACCATACTAACACTAATCGATACTTATTGGGTTAAGTACAGATTAGTTAAGTAGAAGAAGAAGCTACTTTCTAGTTACACTCTGCGTTAACAACAGCGGCTAGTGTAGAGGAAAGATTATTATGAAAGGCTTCTATTAGTACTGCGTCAGTCCATAACGAAATTAAAACAGAGAAGACTTTTAGTTTGCGTTAGTCAATAACGGTAATCTAGCATTAAGCAATGGTATTGTTACTGAAAACAACAAGAAATATTTACGGATTCATTTTGAAAAAAAAAGTTGAGATTGACTGTCAGAAGTCTCAAAGTTCGGCAAGTTGGCAAACGGCTAAGTTAGTACTACTGCGGGTGATACTACTGTAACAAAAACGACTAAGTCCCTATGCCAAACAACTCTCAACCTTCGCCCTCTTATAACAACAAATAACCTTCGCCCTTACTCTTTACACCAAACCTTTTCCCCTACTTTACTTTTTTTACTTCCCCCACGCCAATTTAATCATCAAGTTTATTGCTATGCGCGAAAACACTAAGAATCGCCAAGTTGCATCGAGAAAGCCACATCACGTGACTCTATGCTGAATCGCCAAATTCACACGCAACTTCATGCCAAAACACCAAATCCCGACACCCAAAGATCATCAAGTCCCTTATTCTACACGTTCATCAAGTCCTACACAAGCTAGAACATCAAGATGTCTACCGCCAGCGCTCACTTCGAAGTCATCACCGACTTCGTAACGAAGGAAGCAATTAGAGAGCTCGAAACTGCCTTCACCAAACACTATAACTACGAACTTTGGGGAGAAAATGTTAACGAAAACTCAACCGAAAAATACCTCATCATCTTCATCAGCAAATTTATAGTTAAGAAAAATGAAGGAAAAAAAATTGACCGCGGTAGTCGTGCCTTTCGTAAGTATCGCAAGTTCTTCAATGACTGGACTATTAACATATAAAAGAAGATTTAAAAAGCTGTTAAGTTCAAGTTAAAGGAAAAACTTGAACGAAGAGGGATTTATATACCAGAAAAGAGCTCCAATAAGCTAATAAAGACCTTTTTAGACCTAGACCAACTTAAAAAATGCCTTCAAAATCTTTATACCAAAAATCTTTCTCGAACCGAAGACCCTTAAACCCCTTTTTAAGATAAAAACCTTTAAGTTCCTTGAAATAAAGATCCTTCCAATCTCAAGATGAAGAATCCCCTCGAAAAGAATCTGAAGATCTTTAAAACCTGTAAAAAGCTCAGGCGCCAGAGGCTTAGCAAGTCCACAAGGCTAAGGAATGAGCACAATAAGCCTATCAAGTTCACAAAGCTAAGGAACAGGCGCTACAAGTGTAACAAGCCCAACAAAACCAAAAGGCTGAGGTACAGTTGCAACAGACGCCACAGGCTTAGCAAGCTCAGAAGGGCTAGCAGGCCTGGTAAACCAAGTAGAGCCAATAGGCCTGGCAAGCCAAGCAGAACTGGCAGGTCCAGAAAGCTCGTTAAGATCGAGATATATACTCTAAAGGCGTTAGTTAATTAAAACGCTATATGAAAAGGCTACCTAGTAAGGTTAAATCACGTACCAACAAACAGGGGTACTCTGGCAAACTGGAAGACTGCTAGGGTAATGGTGGCGATAGCAGTAGTTAAAACTACTAGCAAAGGGTACGTAATTGATAGAATACGTGATACGTGTAATTCTATTGTGAAATACTTATACACAGGAGTTGAGGAATAGAAGACTCGGAACTATAGGAAAAAGGGCCTCAATTAGAGTTAGTTTCAGTGCAAATTGATTAGAATTGACAGGGGGTTTGGCTAGTTGACGAAGAGGTAATTTAGTGGCAACCGAAAAAGATTGGTAGACTATACTGGTATGCGTAGGCACAATACAAAAAGCCGTTAGTATTGGAACAATATTAACTGCTATTTTTAGCGAGTTAATTGAAGCACAGTTAGTCAACTTTACTTATAGTAAAGTTAAATGTATTGACTGCAAGTCAATTGATTGTAGAGTACCTAATTCAGTCAAGGGCAAGGGTTAAGCAATTAGCTATATAAATTACTGTATAGACCGGCTAGCAGTCTGCCAAACCTATAACAACACATCCACTACTTGAACAATGCAATACTACTGTTACTTCGATCAATTGAATCGACAACATTGCAACGTCTAAAGGCCTATTAAGCAAGGTCTAATAATAATAACCAAGGGCTCCCCAAACGGTGTATTAAAAACGTTTATATTAATAAGTACTTTTTCATTAGTATTGCTAAAAAAGGTTTACGACCCTACCTAATCTAACATTCTGAGCTTTTTTTTTTAAACATATTTGCACCACTTTTGATGTTTTAAAGCGGTCCGAAACCTACTATTTACGCCGCTTTCCGTATTTTGCTATGATATAAATCTTCCATTTCGCTTTTACGGAATTTCCTCCATTTGAATTATCTATTTATACCACTTTTACCAAGTTTTTCCTCTATTTGGATTTACTAATTCGTACCGCTTTTAACAAGTTGTTACTTTTTATTCTATATATTTCAAAGTTATTTAAACTTTTGGTCTTTACCTTTTACATTCATTACTTATATTACGGTTTTTTTTTAAAAAAAAAACAATTATATTACTATGTAACGTATTATATTATAACCGGGCGCGCCGGCCCGGCCAAAAAAGGTGATATTCGCTACTAAAAGGAAAGTGAAAGTGAAACATCGTCGTATCCCTACTATTCTCCCCGCCGCCCTCTCCATTTATACAGGCGCCACAGCTATTACCGCTATCGACTTCGTTATCGACGCCACCGAACAGGTGGCTCTGCGCCTTAGGTCGCATATCCTTAGGTAAAATATTGGGGGGGTCTTTACCCTTTTTACGGTAACGCAAAATAATGTCGTCGAATTCATTTATGTAATATATGCGTAAGCCCTGTTTTGAAACGGTAATAACGGCTACCGACTCCTTAATCCGACGGTCAATGACTACTACTAATTAATATCGTCTTATTTTGGTTATTTACAATAGTAGTTGTTTTTAAAGGCGTTTCGAATAATATGTTTGTAAAAGGGAAGGAATTAAATTCACGATTTGGAATACTGGTTTAAAGTAAACTTACCATAAAGCCGGTGAGCGCGTAATACAACCTCGGATTACAGTCTTAAAATTACTGGAATAGGAGCATATTTGTTATTAATTCGTTTATAATGGTAGAAATTAGCCAATCGACCCCCGTTTTAATAATAATCGCTAATAAAATTTCCCACGGTCTCGGACGCGATATACGACACGTAGGGCGTATTTAATAGCGGCCCGGAGTTACAGACTCGGGTACACCGCTTTAACGCCTTAGATATTAAAAAGGCCTTATGATGTATCATAATGATACGTAGTTCGAAACGAAGAAAGATGTCCGCTTCAACCGTCTCATTTAAAGGGATATTAATATAACGAAATATACAGAAAGGTTTAACGATACGAACCGCGTCATAGATTCGTTAGGTTAGGTTTACAATGGAAAAATGAGGTTTCCGCGGGTAATAGGGTCTTTATCTTCGAGGAAAGGGTAAGGTTTATAACCTTAAAAGATCTTCGCTTTTCCCCTTAAGGATTAGGGGGAGGGGGAGGTGGAGAGAGGAGAGGAAAGGGGGTGGTGGTTTTGGCGGTAGTAGTGGTAGACGGCGAGGCAAAAAAGGAGGTGGAGATTAAAGATATTATACCTGAAAAGGTAAGGCTAGTAATAGTGGTGGTAATGGCGGCGGCATAGCTAACGGTAGCAGCGGCGGCCTCTACGCGCTTAAGTTTACGCACTAAATGGCGTTTAAGAGTTCTGCTTTTACGCGGCATTTATTTAGGGGTGAAGTTAGTATATGGGAATTGTTTAAGTAACCTACCTATCAAAGCTGTTTAAAATTGGTAATTAAAATAGTAGGTTGAGTTTATATACGGTAATTAACTAGTTAGGATTTACGTTCGCTATAAGTACGCGCCGTTAAAGGGGAAAAAAAAGAGGTTTTACTTATACCAATAGCATTATATCTTTTAATACTAACCCTAAAACACGTAATAGCGTAATTACTCCTATTCCATCACCCTTCTATCTTAATTATGTAATCAAAAACGAAATTACACCCCTATAGTAAATAATAACAAATGATATTAATGATTATATTGTTACCGATTAACTAAATTAACCAGGTCTTTATTATAATTATTACTACAGTTAAAAACTACTAATTCGAATCTTTACAATTTTTACCTTAACTATAATATTATTATTGAATTACGAATACGTATTATACCATAACTAAACTATTATTACTAAATTGCGGATATAGACTACGTTATAAACCCTACTATTATTACTTAATATGGGCTGTAATAGGAAAATGAAAGATTATCTGTCTAGATATTACTATATATCTCTATAGCTAATAAGTGACTATGTTACGAAGTACACCTTTGTAAAAGTATACGGTAACGTACTACTTTGTAAGTTGTATTTTTTCAAAATATATAATAGCATATTAATAGCTGAAAGTAGTATTTGTAAAGTATACGATAAAGTGCCACTGCTTAAAAGGGAGATTAGCAAAATACATAGCAAAGTGCTACTACTCGGATAAAAGGTCCATAACCTCTTACCTGTAGCATGCACTCTCCGAATGCTTCTTTTCCCTTTGATATCTTATCTTACTTCAACCTACCCCAATCTTTACGATTTCTCTTCTGCTACGTTAACGTAATAGAGATCTTACCGACACTATAACTGTTATATTTCACTCGGATTCAGCACTTTTGAACGTATTATTTGCGACTTATATAATCTGTTTCATTGTACAATAATCCAATATTTTTCTTTTCAAGGAGTATAGGATTAGTAATAGTAAAACTTGATAAAGCTACTATTTAAGAGCGTAAGATTAACTGTTGCTATCATTTCAGATAAAACTAACGTTAATATTTATAGAATCGATTAAAACCGATATTTACATAAGAGATGAATAAATGTTAAAAGAAAGGAAAAAAAACTTATATGATAAGTAAAATAAATTTATTAAATGTTACTGCGGTAAGAAAATACTCAATCGTTTTATATGGTAAAAGAAAATCTATATATACCCGCTCATATAAAGCTACTAGGTTTTATCTAATGTGTAACAATCGATCTCAAGATCTTTGTAAAAGTCCTTAATAAAGCCTGTCAATCTTAAAATGTTGATTAGGTATTTTTATCTGACGTAATAAGTAGCAGTAGTTCCAATCCTTCAGTATAATACACAAAAGTCTATTTGTGAAAAGGCTATCTTAGAACATGTACAGCTACAAATTATCGCCGTATTAATAGTAAGCTAGTTTAGTACAACGATTTTATATATCAAGCAGATCTGAAAGTTATACGATAATTAATAACTTATATAACCAAGTTTAAAACTTGAAGGAATACAATTGATTTATATTACAAAGTTTGCAATATGTACAAAATTATATTTGTGAACATTTCTATTTTAGTTATAACCCATTATATGTTTCCAGTAACCTGAATTTTCAATTTCATGCCGAATTTCAACGCTTGACCTAACAATTTGGATTTTTAGAAATGTAATAGGGTTAACATTTTAATCTATTTATTAGTTTCTTTCTTTTTCTTTCGCAACAAAATTATTGATAACATGTTTACAAAAACAAAAAATTGTCAATATTACAACAATTACATCATCTGTTATATAAGTTAATATAATATCAATTATTATAGGTTATATATTTATTAATAATGAAGTGTTTATTTAATTAATGTATATAAACTAACATTATCCTTTATTAACTTTACTAGCAGACAATTAGCGGTTCCTATAAAATAAAACTTGCAATTAATTATCAATTATTCAATGCTATACAAATATTACTTCAACTATTGAATTGATAACATAGTTATAGATTAAATTTTCTACTAACAACCTGGGGTTTTATTTCGATATCGCCAGGTATTCGATTCTAGATAATATAGGTAACGTAAGATAAGTCGATAAATAGGACCCAGGGGTAAAAGTTGTGGGATTTTTATAGTTTGGACTTCGGTATCCAGGGCGAAGGGGGAAAATGCTCCTGATAATGTTGGGCACTAGTGGAAAAAAAATCAAATGATGGTGACAGATTCAACAAGTCGTCCAGCCGTACATTTAATCCGAGTTCGTCATCCAAGATAGTCAATTGGCTTCTGTCAACAGCATCAATATTACCTCGTCACATTCAACTTTACCTCACAGGCAGACCTATCTATCACTATTCCCACACTAAGCAACATTGCATTATCACTACAAGTCCCAGATCTTTTTCGTCTATACGGCGACCTTGCTGCGTAAACGGCTTTGCAAGCAAAGCCGTCCGTGCAGGCGTGAACAGGCCGACGAGTCACGAAGGTTGCTGTATAGACTAGGTATTTTGGGATATAATATGGATGCGTTATCACGAGACCATCACGGGACCTTCACGAGACCTTCACAAAACCTTACCAGGGCCACTTGATTGGTATGTAGACCTCTTCACTCTCGTTACGTCCTACCTACTGAGTAAGTGACGAAGCTCGCCGTCCTTGACTCGTCAATATCCTCCAGCCGTATCATAGCCTCGCCCCCTTACCGCCACCACCTTGGGCTTGTAGCGCCATCATGGCCGGCCCAGTCCCCTTTGCGAAGTCTCTGGACGAGATCTACACGAGCGATGCACTTGGATCTCAGGGCAAGCGGTGGAACAAGCTGTTGAGCCAGTTCCAAGCCACCTACTCTCAGCCGGCCGAGTTCGTGGCCCGGTCGCCAGGCCGCGTCAACATCATCGGCGAACATATCGACTACAGCCTATATCCAGTTCTCCCCATGGCCATCACCGCCGACGCGTTGATCGCAGTGTCCACCAACGCCACCGACCCAGCTACTGTGAAAGCCGGTACCTACAAGATCCGGATCGCAAACGTGCAGAGTGACAAATTCCCCGCCCGTGAGTTCGACCTACCCTTCGACGACGTCCCCATCGACGCCTCCGTGCACGAGTGGACCAACTACTTCAAGTCCGGCCTCCGCGGCGCCCTGGAGCTCTTGCGCAAGAAGCGCGGCGCTGCCTTCACGCCCGTCTCCATGGCCGTCCTCATGGACGGCAACGTGCCGGCCGGCGGCGGCCTGAGCTCCTCCGCCGCCTTCACCAGCGCCGCGGCGCTGGCCGTGCTGGTCGCCCACGGCGAGCCGGCCGTCGACAAGACCGCGCTGACCGAGCTGGCCATCGTGTCGGAGCGCGCCGTCGGCGT
>JASMMZ010000006.1:18262286-18314586 GCA_038502455.1 Anisogramma anomala | reverse complement strand
CTGGCTCGCCGCCGCGGGCTGCAGCGCGCCCGCCGCCGCCGCCACGGCGCAGTGGGTAGTGCCGCGGTGCCGGGCCCCGTCCGCCGCCGCAGCGGCGGCGGTGGTGGCTCCGGCTCCGGCCCCGGCCCCGGCCCCGGCCCCGCTGCCGGGGGACCTCCCTGCCATCTTGGAGGAGCTGTGATGAGGAAAAGGCTGTTGGTTGCCGCCTTTTCCCCTTTCCCTTGTTCCCTTTTCCAGGTTTTTTTTTTCTTTTTCTCTGGTTTTTTGTGTGTCGTGTTCATCTCCGTGGAGAGCACGGTGCAACCGAACGGCAGTCGCCCCAGCTCCCCCGGTCTGCAGCCAGCCACAGCCAGCACAAAGCATCCCCGGTCCCGACCGACCACCACCGACCACACACCGGCAAAAGCCAGACCACACCACCGACCACCAAAGGACCTACACCTACCCTCCTCTCCAGCACGCCCGTCCGCAATACAGAAGGCAACGCCTGTAACCACACGCCACCCCCCCCCTCCCCCCCACCCAACAACAACTACAACACCACCGCGCGCCACGGGGGGCCAGAGCACGGTGTTGGGGCGGGGTGCGCGGAGTGCGTGCCGCCCGCGCCGGCGAGTCCCATGCCGTGCCGCTGCTGTGGTGCTGGAGGACGAAGCTACGCTGGCTGGTGAGCCTGGGCAGGTGCATCAAAGCGATAGGTGCCCGGCGCCGTTCCATGGTGCTCCTTCATGATGCTTGTGCGTGCCAACCACGGATTTGGCAACGGGGCGAGGAGAGGAACGGCACACCCGCACTGGTCCGTCCGGCTCCAATTTCCGAGATGGGGTTCTGGATGGTCTGTCTGTCTGCCGGCTTGCCAATCGGCTGTATTAGAACCATGATAGATCGTGCGTTTCCATAGAGAATGAGGCTACCTACCATGGCTGGCCAAGTCATCCTCCTCGTGCTTTGACCGTTGAGATCACCAATGCACCTTGTGATCTAGAGCCCAGCCGATAACAAGCAATATGGCGTCAGACAGTGCAGCACTTGGTAGACTGGTGCCTGTCATAGCCTCGGTCTTGGTGCAACTTCAAAGTCCTAGTTCCTACAGAATCATATACTGGAGGGTCAGGCTCCCACAACAATAAACACTGGCTTGGTTGCAAGAGGCCTTCTTGGCTATCATGCCACTTAGGTCACAGGGTAGAAGAGTAGACACAGCGCTTCTTGGCTCTCTTTCAAACACCATCACAATGAGGACCACGGGGACAGCAACACACGGTCTCCTACTAGGGTGTGACTCTTATATCAAATATTGGCTCAGCGGCCAAATGACGAGCTCGGGCTACCAAGCTGACCGGGTGCACCAAACATTCCGACAGGTTGGGGCACCTTATGCTCATTCCACCGGATGTTTTTGCCACTGTCGTCCTCGACAAGATCAAAATTGCCGCCGCCGTTGACCATGGTGCCCTCGACCTCGCAAAGAACCAGGAGATCATTCTCAGTCAGCGGACCGTTGCCGAACGGGTTGAACTCGATACTGCCCCTCATCTTCTCAAGGACCACTTGGAGAGGAATCAACCCCTCCCTGGACGGGTCATGCATAGCCATTTCCCGGCAGATACTGCAGAGCGTCTGTCGTACCATGCGCACCGGCTGACGAGATGGCATTGGGCGGCTTATGGGCATGCTAGCGCCCGGCATAGGACTCCCAAGCTGCCAGTGGGCGGGCCCTCCAAATCCGGGTGGCGGCGGTGGCGGCGGCGATTGCATAAACGAATGCAAGACGGAGGGTTGGATAGGACTAGTACCCCACAGTGGCTGAGACTGTGACTGTTGCAGCATGCCTGGGTCGCCAAAGGGAACCGATGGAAATCCTCCTCCTGGTCGACCTGGAGCCGCATAGCCTCGTCGAGGAGCCGATCCCACTTCTGGGAAACCTGGGATGACATCGTCAGAGTCGTCCAGCAGAGCGCTACTGCCGAGGTGATTCTCCATATCATCTCCAGCTTGGGGCGCGGCTGCGGATGGAATTGCTATCGAGGGCCGCTGACCCTGAACCACAGAGGCAGGTCGACCAATGGGACGGACGATCGGCTGTGCGGGATGCACCATCGGAGAGTCGTAGCCTCCAGACGGTTGGCGCGAGTGCGAGCCCGCGGTCGCATCGTGTGAGCCTCCTCGGCCACTGAAAGGACCGATCGAATCCGGCGCAGGATGAGGGAACCCAGGGGGTGCGACAGGCGCTGGATAGCCCCGACCAAGCATAGGACTACTGAGGCCCGGCGGCGCCATACTCGGCGGTGGCCTGTATCCTTGGGTAGCCGCTGGAAACATGGGAGTTCCAAAACCCGGAGGCGGGGCGTGATGAGGGGCCGGGGCAAAGTTCATACCGCCAACAAACGGCAGCATGTTGAGCTGAGAAGGTTGCGTCGATGGCGGGAACCTGGCCATACTTGGCTGTAACGGCGACATGGTCTGCGATACGTTCGCCGAGTGATGGCTTGCGGTGCTGCCTCTGTGGCTCGCAGGCCCAGAGTACGCCGGGCTGCTCGCGATCGGTTCGCTGCCAGCCGGGGAGGGGCTCAGACTGGTGGTCGTTGACACTGATGTTATCGGCACTGACGAGCTCGCATCTGGTTGCGGGGCTTGCCGTGGTCGCATAGGGGTCGGGGCCTTGGGTAGCGCTGGGTAGGCAATGGTAGCAACGGAAGCTTTTGGCGAGGCGAAACTTGCAGCGGGAGGTTGCTGAGGCAGAACAGGAAGAGCCGGATTGGCACCGGGGTGCGCCAATCTCACCGGAAGAGGTCTTGTAGCAGGTGTTGCAGCAGGAGCAGCTGGAGCAGCTGGAGCAGCTGGAGCAGCTGGAGCAGCAGCTTTCTTAGCAGCTCGCTCCACGGGCGAATTCTGCTTCTGACTCGGTCTCGGCTCCATCTTGGCCGGTTCGTTGTCCTCCTGCCGCTTCTCAGCTTCTTGCTTCTCTTTGAGCGCTGCGGTGTCACGCTCTTTCTGCTCCCGAGCTTCTTTCTCTTGCTGCAGCTTTTCTTCATGGGCCTTCTTCTCGCGATCCTTCGCCTCCTTTGCCTTTCGTTCCTGGTCGAGCTGCAGATGCTTTTGCCGTTGCTTCTCAGCTTCTCTTCTTGCCCGCTCGTCATCTTCCGCCTTCTTCTGCGCCTCCCTCTTCTTGCGCTTGTCCTCCGCCTTCTGTCTGGCTTCCTCAGCTTTCGCGGCTTCTGCTTGACGCCGAGCCTCCTCTTCTGCAGCCTTTTCGGCGTCCTTCCGCGCTTTCTCTTCCGCTGCTGCTGCCTTTTTCTGCGCTGCCTTCTCTTTCCTCCTCTGGGCCTCTTTAGCCTTCTTCTCCTTCAGGGCCTCTTTCTTCCGCTCCTCCTCTTCCTCTTCTTCCACTAGCTTCAACTGGCGTTCCTTTGCCACCTTCTCGCGATATGCGTGAAGTACCCTCTGCTCGAACATCCGGGCAGCGAAGATTTGAAACATCCGACGACCTTCCTCCATGCGCTGCTCGTCGGTCATGGTGTCGGTGTCCTATGACGCTTGATCAGATTTTCCAGCCTTGCTACAAGTCAGTCCTGCCATGAAGGGTTTACTCACGTCATCGTCTTCCTCGTAATCCTCCTCTTGTGAGTCGTCGTAGTCCTCGTCAACATCATCCTCGTACTCCTCGTCAGGGACCGGTGGAGGTGGGGGATGATTGTGACCAGACAGACCGCCGTTGACACCGTGACTGTAACTTCGTGCATAGGCACCTTGCATCGAGTCGTCTTGGCGTGCCATACGACGCTCGGCAAGTTGCTCCATCATGTCGATGAATCTCTTGCCGTCGTTTTGAAGTAGGTCGTCGGCCACCGTGAGGATACCACCTAAAACGAAACGAAATTACCATCTGCAAAGACCAAGCACTGCTGTCAGGATCTCAGTGGTTCCATACCCTTAACAGTGAGACTGCTACCAAAGTGGAAGAAATCGGGCGGGTAAGCGCTCACTCCCTCCTGCTCGGGTTCGTCGTTACTGTAGGCGTCCACGGCACCGGGCTCGTCGTCGCTATACGACTCGTCCAATTCCTCTTCTTCATCGTCTCCAACATGTTGGACTATTTGCGCTTGGGAGGGTTGGTGATCGTGGCCTTGATAGCTCGAAAATTTGCTGTGAGGGAAGTTGGTCCGTGGCGTTGATGTAGTTGTCAGCATCGGAGGATGGCGATCCTGCTGTGGTTGGTGGGCGAATTGTTCGAGCTCTTCGTAGTAAGCATCGTACAGTCCTTCCAGCTCTTCCTCTATCGCGTTCCGCTTTCGGCCACAGACGGAACAACTACAAGTCTGCTTCGACTGCTCCTTCATCTTCTGAAGCACGGCATCCTTCTCGACTTTGACAAGCGACTTACGCTCGTCCTCGTGTAGGCCTAGCCAGAATTCCTTGATCCTCTCGCGTTCTTCTTGAGAACTTGTATTCCAGATTCGTTCCCTCGAAATTCCAGAGCCCTGCGTGAGTTGTTGTGTAGAGATGGCGGGTTGAGCCATGTCGCCAACTGAGGCTGTCCTGCCTTTTCTCTTCTTCTTTTTCGGCTTTTTTGGCTTGCCATTGTGTTCGGGCGCGTGGCCATTTGTCAGGACACGGGAGAACTGATTCTCCCGGCCGTCGAGCCCTTCGTCCTCTTCGCTGTCGTCCGGACCCTGGGGTGGGTCGTGGCCTGCAGATGACGCGTGATTCGAAGTGCCGTTGACAGAAGCGGCGGCAGCTGCCTTGGCGGCGGCCTTTTCACGGCGCCTCTGCTTCTTCCGGTTCACTGCTGGCACGGAGCCGTCCTCCGTCTCGACAGGAGGTGCAGTCGTCTGCGGTGTCGCGGTGGAGGCACCAGGCATCGTTGGTGAGGGTTGCGCCGAGCTAGGACCCGAGTTGCTATCAGGCAGAGTGATGATTTTGGTCCCGTCCCGGTTCCTGTACTTGGCGCCCCCTTTACCGGCAGTTGGCGAAGGCGGCGGCGGCGGCGTGTTCGCGGCGAGCGCAGGTGCTGGCGCATGTTTGTTGCGAGCTCCTCCCTTGGACTTCATTGTTTAGAGGCGGGGCGGGTCTAGGCTGAGGACGCGGACATTGGCGAGTCAAAAGTAAGAGACCGGGGAAAAGCTACGAGATAGCGTTCGGATGGAGGTCAAATCGCGTTCTGTTTGCTGTCGGGAAAGAGGTTAGCAACCGCTGCGCCTGTCAGAACTAGCAGTGATTCAGTAAGAGAGTGTAGGTGCGAAGCTCTGGTAGGCAAAGCTCATTCAGCGCGGAGGACCGCGAAGTCCTCGTAGCGAGCTAGAACGGCGGCAACAGCGAGGATTTGGGGCGGGCCATGTGGAGCCAACGGTCTGTTTGCAAGATTGAAGCGGGGCCAGAGCTGAAGGACAAGTTGGAAGAGCTGAGGTGCATACACTTGCAAGACCGGAGCGCAGCTGGGCGTGGGAGGAGCAAGGTTGGTGCGACCCGACCAATGAAGTAGGAACTGCAGGGAGGCGAGGCAATGTGAGATGAGGACCGTGAGGAGCGTTCGGATAGAAGCCAGGGCTGCTCCAGAAGGCCAGGGCCCAGGACAACCTCAGGCAAGCGCCCATGCAGGGCAGACAGCCTCAGCGCAGGGCTAGTCAACATACCTCTCTGGCGCGGTTCGTTGGCTTCGATGCGAGCCTTGCAGTGACTGCGCCGACTGCGCCGACTGCGCTGACTGCGCTGACTAGTGGGTGCGTAGTGGGCGGCCGTGTTTGCGTCGGAAAGGCTAGCTCTCGTGTTGCGATCAGAAACGGCGGTGCGGGCTTGGTGAGAGACTGATGATGTGGGTGGGAGTGGTCGCGGTCACAATGTGTGAATGGTCGGGTCAGGCTGTCCGGAGGTTGTAAGATGTTTCCTCCCAGGCTTCCAGGCTTCCAGGCTTCCAGGCTTCCAGGCCTCCAGGCTTCCAGGCTTCCAGGCTTCCAGGGCAATCCAGTTAGTGGTGTTACAGGTCGCTTATGCGGCAGACATGAGACTGGCACCTGCAAATTCACCGCCAAACGGAAGGTGCACTTGCGCTGACTCATCATCTCAAACTTGCTATCATAGTACATAAAGTGGTCATGTTGCAACTTGCCTTTTTTGATTACACTTGTTTACAAACATCGCATTTCTCAAATCTCCCCCCTACCAACATCCTCGATTGACTATGCGAGATGGACACCCTCGACTTGCCATCACGCTCGTCGTCCTGTGGCTGCTGGAATAAGAGACATACCTCAAGCTCAAGCGCGTGGGAAAGGTCCGCGTGTTTTGCACATGATTCTTCGCAGCAGCATGGAGCGGACACCACACAGCGATGACTATCTTACAAGACGCCATCTTTCACATTATCTCCCAACGACCTACATCCACGGCAGCAATGCCATGGTATCGACCTAGCCCCGAGAATCGATCTTCTCGATATTATTTGCTCTTCCAGTGGCGATGACAACGCTACCCTCACAGTCGAGGGTGCCATCATCTTATGGACCGTTCGGAGTCCATTGCACCGCTACCAGCTCGAAGCCATCCGCTGGCATACTGTCAGTTAGATGGAGGCGCAACTTCACCAAAGCTCCTTGAGCAGCTTCGTCAAAGGACAGGCCGTCGTTAACCACCTTGATGCTGTCCGTACCTGTGGGCCCGAACCCAGATGTCTCGACTAGCATTGTGTACGTGTTGTTGATGACCATAGCATACTCTCCTGTCTCGATATCGATGTCGACGTGGTATATCAGACCAAGGCGTCTCTAGGGGACTCGGGCTCGACCAGCCAGCGCTGAAGAAGCGAAAGTGGGGTGATGAGGACCTGCTCGTCAGGTCGGACTGCCAGATTCTCCCGGCAAGTCTCGTAGGGGGATTCGTACAGGAGATGGACCGTGTCGCTGGAACTGTGACCAACTGGGAAATCTGCTGCAGACACCCAGGCCGAGACCAGAGAAGGAGTCGCGACTGTAGCCAACATCGTCACAGAGGAGATGACGGTGCGACACTCGGGTGAAGCTGCGGCTGTGCCTTCATTTCCTGTCGGGGCAGTCACACCGTGATACCTGCTCAGCCTTGATGTACGCTCTGTTGTGGAGACCAACCGATTCCATGCATCCGTTGTTCCATCACCGAAGACCGCACCGATGGATTCAAGGCATGGGCGACCATCCTTCGCCGATGACCGTCGCCGAAATGAAGGGCTCATTGATCCCTCCAGTAGCAAGCACCGATCGTGGAGCACCTCCATTCTTGATAAGTCCAGGACGCGGCGATACTGGAGATGACCATAGATGATAGATTACTGCTATGGCAGGCCACTGGCAGGCCATAAAGCAACAGGCAAACGTGTGGTCAAGTGGGCAACATGCTTACGACATGGTTCTCCCACACGCTGGAGCCTTCAAGCTCGTTGGTCAACAAAGTGCCGACACTCTGCACAACGGGGCTATTCCGACGATGGAATCGGCTATGTTCATGTCCGATTTCTCCTCTCTCCTGGTCGCACCGACCGATCAACAGGTCCCTGCAAACCATCCGAATTGGAGCGACCCAACGAACTGGAACTTTATTGCCCACTTGGGTTCGACCGACACTAGCGTCCCGGAATGTTAGCTACATCCTTTTCGAATACATATATAGTGACTAGGCGTTGCCGAGCGCCGCAAACAAATACGGGGCTTATAATTGCGTGGGTAAATGTAGGTGAAACAGTTATCGTGTATTAAGCTTTGTTTATAGGCTGCGCCGCCAAAGGCGTCCATGTTATTAATGTATAGGAACCCTGGTATAGCAGAAAGGATAATAGCTAAAGCTTCACACAATGGCACCCAGGTTATGACCTTTTTTCCCTCGTCTGAAATTAGAATAAAACCGCTTTCACCTAAAAAACTTAACGTAACCTACTTTTAGTTATAAAGTTTTGAATTATATCCTATATTAGAAAAAAGGCTCTTTTAACCGTTACTTAAATTTAATTAAGCCTGAAAAGAAACGTTTTATACTTATATGTTAACGGAATCTATGTAATAAACATGTATTGGGATTGGTTTACTAATAACGTATTAACAGAAGTCAACAATTAGGCTTACATGTTTTAAAATATTGTTAACAAGGATATTAATTTCGTATATAATCAGATGAAATTAACTTTTAGTAACATATGTTAAAGATGGGTTTTGAATAGCTAAGCTCTTGTAACTGGTATATATTTTAAGGGAATAGTGTAAAGGAACTAAGTTAAAGCTGTTACTTAAGACAATTGGATGATGTTTATTATCCTTTGTAAAAAGAAAAAGGGAGAAACCATTATTAAAGAATTGTTACAGTTTATTAAAAAAGGGGCAGCAAAATTATGCAACAGGTGTAAAAGTATACTTTCAAATGATTTGAGAGTATTGTGGGAGCATAGTAGCCGTTAAGGCTTAATTGCTAGTAACTATTAGCTTAGGTATTAGCTTGGAATATTACTCTTGGTATACCACTCTATAAATCCTCCCCCTCTTTTTCCCCTCTTTTTACCTATATATATAAACCCGTAAGCTATGTTAACTAACGTGGGTTAAGCCGTTTATTATTACCACTTAACTTGTTTGAGTTAACTTATCTATGGTTATTATTGGCCGTTTTAATTGCGTTGATTTAACCTTCTACTATTACTACTTAATCTATATGTATTAACTTACCTATTATCATTACGGGTTATTTTAACTAACATGTGTTAAATTGGTTATTCTTTTTACTTAATTTATATGTATTAATTTGCTTATTGTCATCATTAACTTATATAGGTCAATTTATTTACAGTTGTTATTAGCTTATGTGAGTTAATTTGTTAATTATTTAGGAACTGTAAAAAAGCAGTCTTCAAACGGCCCGGTAATCAGGAAAGAATAAAATTAAATTGAGTTTGTTAGTGGGTTGGGCGGGAAAGCCTGTTATTGTTCTTAGTTGAGTTACAACAGAATTCTAAAGTGTTGAAGGTCGCAGTATTTTAAAAGTTCAAAAGGGGTTTTTAAGTTGAGCGTATATAACTTACCTGTTTAACTAAAACTTATCGTTTTGAAGAGTTGTTAATATAGAGGCAGTTTATCTAATGTTTATTCCGAATTTATAAAATACCTTTAACGTGTATTTAAGATTCGGCTTTGTTATTATTAATAATAACGTTAGTAACGGGTGGTTAATAGTTGTAGATTTGTTAGTTTAATAGCGTGTTGAAAATGGTCTAGATAAGTTAATTAACGTGAAATCGTGGGTGTTTTTTAACCGAAATATTAAATTCGACAATATAGGAATCGACGATATATGTGATGCGGTATTTTTTATAAAGTTAGTTTAGATCTTTTTAAAACTAGTTCGGTTTATAGTATTTAAAAAGAAATTAACCGTTATCGTTAACCCGAAACTATTTTAAAGGAGATTGTTATCCATTAGAGGTTTCCTTTATACGCTATTATGAAGCTATTATTACGATTTGGGCGAATTTCGTAACGTTGTAAATATATCAAACGAAGGTTCTAACCTTTATATATAGCTTCGTGGTTAAAATAAATAAACATTGGATAAGTTATATAAGGTTAACATAATAGTTATGTATTTTGAAGGATGGGTTAATATTAATGATAATAGTATTTTTATTATTCAGCGTTAATTGATAATTGTTCAATAAGCGATTTTGGTTTAATTGGGTGTAAATGATAAAAGAATGCAGGTATGTTAAGACGTTTTAATTGTCGATTTTAGTAATATTATTTGTGTTGAAATAAAATACGGTACTCAAACATTGTTCTAGCTCCCTTAAGTTATAGAGGCGTTTTGAAATTTATTATTCTTATTTGAACCTCAATCGTTAATAATAACGTAGATAAACCTGTAAAATTATCAATAATAGTTTGAAAATCGCTTCTCATAAATTTTGACGTTCATAATATTTATTCTTTTTAGAGTAATTGTTTGTGGGCCTTCATCTTTGCAACGTAATCGATTCGAATCACTGTGTTCGAAATAACTAGTGCTGCATTGAAATTAGTTGTGATATGTTGTAAGTTTTAAGTTTGGCAGACTGCTAGCCGGTCTGCACGCTAATTTTTATGGGAAAAAGCTTTAGCCTATGTCTCACTTTGAAGTAAGCACTTACTGCATTACACTTGTGGTCAGTCCCACAAACTGCAGCTAATTTTAAATAAGTATAATCAACTAACTATAAGTATAGTTGACTTCATTATACTGAATTTGACTGTAACTTCTTAGCTACGGCCCTAGTTTCGTACCTTTTATTAACCATACTAATTATGCCCGCCGTACTTACAGTCGATGTAATACGTATAGAGGGAATCATCTTTGTCGTTGGTAAATTCCGAAGTTTGGGGGTACATACCAGTCGAACTTGAGACTTGAACCGTTACGGTTATCAACAAGAAATGCAACTGGCTAAAAAACCTTTTATAGGTAGAGTCAAGTTATTGTAAAGTGTATTCGAACTTTTTATAACCCGCAACAACTTGACGAACCTATTGGAGTAATATTCCTTCTCCAGTTCCTATGTTCCCCATGACTTATTGACAAAGTATTAACCTGTTAGACATTAAATTAAAGAGGTTTGTTTTACTTCCCATCTATTTTTCATAATCTCATACGTAAAAACAATTGCAATTATTTTGATCGGTGTAATATTAAGTGAAATTAATATCATTTTCAAATTAACCCGTAAACCTATCGTTAATTTGGCGGAAAGGGGAACAATTTATCAAATACTAAAGTTAATAATCCTCAGCTTAGCCAAAAAAAAAATACTGGGAAACAGCGAGTAAAAACCTGGCAATTCAACACTTATCTGGTAGCAGATATTAAAAACGGGCGTAACTTGACATCGAAGAGATTGTACGGCTTACCGTAATACTTCTCAGTTATGACTCAAGGACCAACTACAGGTCATGAAACAGGCTAGCGGTTGGTTGCGCTATTAAAAGCTTGATATCCAATACATCAAGCGGGGAATATCTCTTATGTCAACAATCCAGGGTTAGGATTAACGCACGGATACATAGGATATGTTGGATATCTTGCTATCCTAGCTATCTAGTACTGAAGATGGTATGAAGGCACAGATATAAAAGGACACGGTCATCAACATATGGATAGCATTTCCTTCCTAGCTCTTTAGTTGTCAATCTAAGTGTTCAGTCTCAGTATATTTTGAATAGCCTCATGGCTTTTGATCATTACTTGCACGGTTGCGATATTGTTCACTCGGCAACTCTTCTACCTTCTTGATAACATAAACCCTCTGACACCTTCTATATACTTACGGGTATTTAGTTTGATCATTACATTCTCCTTTCTTCCACAAATCTAAAGGAACGTAGTAATTACCGCGTAATCCATATCTACCATGGGGACGTATAGAAAGAGAAAGGTAATATATGAGTCGTAAGGAACCTTCGAATCCTTCGACTAACACTAGGGCCAATACTAATGGGGAAAATAATTACTTTTAACCAAGTTTAAAGAAAAAAAACCAGTAATCGTACCCATAGTAGGTTCGTACATAAAGTCTTTTTTTCATTGATTTTTCTACTAAAACCGGACGTGTTAAGGGGCTTATGGGAAAGAAGCTTGAGGGTTTCCGCCGCGGAGGACTTGCTAATACTCCTTTTAGTGTTAAGAGGTACGTTGAGGTCTCTGTTTAGTTGAATAGTAAACTTAAGGGCTTATAGCGTATAAATTGATCAATTCCTCACAGCCAATAGCATCCGATCTTTAATTTTACGTAGAGGGGGTTGACAAAATTACCTAGGCTTGGCTAGGGCTTTACGAACGCATATAATAGCGTTAAGGGATATTATCGCTAGCAATATATTTACCTTTCTCTATGATCCATTAAGGGTATTTATATGTTACGTATTCGTATAACGGGTTGGTAAAATTACCATATTTATCTTTCCTTACAAAAAGGTCGACCTCTTTACTAAATAGTTTAATTTTTATCATAATCTTACCCTATCAATCTGTCGTTTTTTACATATTCAATGTCAATTTATTGAACTACTTGTAAAAGTTATTAAGGGCGACAGGTTTCGTATTACGTCTGGTAAGGTCCAAATCGAAAACTTAAAAGCTAATATAATTATTAAGATGTTCGAGAGTAAAGTCTTTATCGGCGTCCATTTACTCAAAGTTGTTATTAAAATACATAACGAACGTGAATCCGAAGTTTTTAAGTTCCTCTTTGTGGGTAACGTCGGTAATAATATAAATCTTAGCGTTGCTTAAATCTATTATAACATAGATTGAAAAGTATAATGGGGGGGAGACAAAATGATGTAAAGGGGTAAGTTGTAGGTTTACCATCAAAGATAGTATTAAAAGTTAAATGACGTAAGACTTAGTTGTTTTTTGTAATTTAAAATTTGCAATGTCAATACCCGTAATAGTATCAACTTATCCGTTTTATCAAATTGCTGACTTGGTGATCTTAAGAACTTTTAGGTCGTTAATCTTGACGTCTTTAAGAAAAATCAATAAAGATTTCTTAGTATTTTGAATAATAACGATACCTTCACCACTTTGTAAACTGCCTCGAACAGCTGTACTGACTATAAATATTCACTACTAACTACCACAAACAGCTACATAACTTATAAGGAACCTGCATTAAAATTATTCCTTTACCTTGACGAAACAAAACGTAATAGTAGGAAAATCGCTTCTTCTTCTACTTAGCCAATCTGGGCTTAACCTAATAATCACCAATCAGTGTTGGTAGGCCTTTAGCGTTGCAATATGATAGATTCAATTCACTGTGGTTGAAGTAACTGGTTCTGCAATGAAATTAGTGATGATACGTTGTAAGTTCTAAGTTTAGTAGACCGCTAGCTGGTATGCACGCTAATTTCAATTACCAAACGCTTTGTTTTGAGTCCTAATTTGAAGTGTGTACCTACAGCACTGCTCTTGCAGTTAGTTTAACAAATTGCAGCCAATTAGCAGTAAGTACAATCAACTTATTATAAGTATAGTTGACTTGAATATACTATATTTAACTGCTATTCTAACAGTAATAGCTGTATTTAAACGATTCCCGATAATGATAAGGTAAAATGGGGTACTAGTTCGTTTTTAAGAGAAATCGATTATAAAGTCGATTAAAAACTCGTTTTAAAGCCGTTTGAAAATTGGTAAATGTTTAGAATTGTTTTTCGATGGTATCATCAATAATTTATTCGTTTAGAAGTATTTTAATTCCGGTAAAAGCGTCAAACCATATGGTGTAACCCGTGTTGAAAATATGGTTGAAATAAAATAATTATAGTAACTTTGTAGTGCAGGTAGCTGGTAAAAAGTGAATCGTATGTAGTTTGAATTATTGCGATAGTTAGTGAATTTTAAGCAGGAATTAATTTAAAGTTACAAAATCGTAAGATATTTTCGTTATTTACTAAATTTTTTGAAATAAAAACCATAAGTATTTAGTTGTCGTTAATACAAATATTGGTAGAAAAAATTTCGTCGTATATATATATAGTACGAATTAAATGAAGGTAAGTGACTTCCCGGGTAATAGAGACGTCTTAGCTATTTTCAAGATCGATGTTAGTAAAAAGTTTATAACTTTTCGGAATGAATTCGTTAACTGTAGTGAGTTGCAAAATGTGTATACGCGAGAAAATTTTAAAAAATATATATTTAATGCGTAAGAGTTATAATACCCGACTTAAAAATCGGGGGTTGGAAAGTTCATTAGGAATTTCTTAGTTTCTTTAAAATTGTACATTGCGTTATAAGTCATTAGCTTATTTATTATAATTAATTTAAAATAAAATTAAGAACGTTGTAATTAGAAAATCTGTTGTTCAAAAAGTTATTACTTAATTATAAAGCATTTTAACTTCTTACAATTTACAAAGATGATAAATAGGCGGACTATTCCCCAAAGTTTCGCGTTTAATACTATAAAACAATTTATAATCCCAAATATTTTATCGTAAAATTTGTAATTGGATTCAACAGGTAATGAAAGACTATAATAATAAATCATTGGGTTTAGAGAACCATAAATATTATTTTAAATTAAATAATTACTCAAGGCTTAATGTAAATAATCGTCCTCCCAAAAGTTTTTCCGTTTAAGGTTCAACTAGGCGAAAATTGGTTTAAGAAGAAAGAAGAACTTAAGCCGTTGAAAAAAAAAAATTCTATGGGCCTTAAACAGAAAACGGCGGTTTTATTAATTAGCCGAATTAAGGGTTCACCGATTATAAAATAATTTCGAATAAACTTCCGGTAATATTCAATCAAGCCTAAAACACTACACACCTTCATTATAAATATAGGAGTCGTTCATTCTCTGATAATATGTAGTTTTTCCAGGTTTATACGTATTTCGATTCCCGTTTTAATAACGAATACAAAATACTTAATCTTTTAAACGCCGAATTCACACTTCAATATATTAAGAATAAGATTAACAGTGTTTAAGGCGTTTGGTACCTATTTAACCTATTGTTATAGTCGTTAAAAGTGTTGTTAAAATATATCAAAATATCGTTAAGTTAAGCGAATCAAAAATGTTGAAAAAAGGGTGTATTGAATTGTTGATATATCGTTGAAAAGTAGTCATTATACCTAAAAAGATAAAAAGAGTAACTAGTTATTTAAAATATATTAGACGTATTCGGAATACAGTTTTCCGCTCGTCACCTTTTTTAATATGTAACTGATTAAAGGCGGCTTTAATATCAAGTTTAGTAAATTGTTTAGTTTGTAAAATATTTGCAAGAGTTTTCTTAATTAGGGGAAAAAGATAACTGTCGGCTTCTGTAATAACTTTAAATTTACGTTAATCGATATAAAAGCGTATGTTACCCCTGAGTTTCTTAACGAAAAGTAGGGGGAAGCCTGTTAAGGAGATATTTTCGCTAATGTAGACTTAGTTTATCAATTTGATTAAATTTTCCGTAACATTAAAATTTCCTTTCATGATATACTATATAATAAGTTTTAAAGGAATTTTCAAGGATTAACATTAATTTTCATTTTAAATAACAATTTGGTAATTGGTTTCAAAACGGTAAGGAAATAGTTTTTTTTTTTCTTAGCGTTTTGTCGAATAAGGTGTAGATTTTTTAAAGGTATTAGGGAGCTTGTTGTTAACGAAAACGGCTAACTTCTAGGTTAACGTTTTGCCAACATTTTCGAAGGAGATGGTGACGAGTTACGTTGTAAGAGTTTGGTTACTTCGAACCTTGCGAAATATAGTATGGAAGGAAGCAGTACCAATATTTTTAAATTAGTCTTATACCGGCATAGAACCCCGTTTATATTTACGGTGGTTACCTATATATTTTTGATGTAATATATATTCTGGAATAAAGTAAATCATATTTTTGCATTTTATTTTAACCTCATCCAACGTATCATTATATTATAAATGAGGAATAGTATAGGTTCAAATTCTATGAAGGTATTTATAAAGGTCAACACTTAAATAAGTTATACAAAATTAAGTTGTAGGTTGGTTTAAGGTATATAGTAGATGGGTTTATTGAGTTTTCGGGGTGGGATAGGGATATACAGTAATTTTTATCGACGGATAAGATGTTTATTTATAAATTTGCAACATTTATAATACATATTCTTCAAAGCGTTCATAAGTTAAATTGAATTATTAAGTAAGCTTATAATAAATAGGAAATTATTGAAAAGTCGGGAGCGAGTTGGTAAGTCGAATTAAAGTCCTTTTAATTCCTATATGTGATTATGTATAAAGGTTACGTTTTTACCTTTTAAAGGTCGATAAGGTCGTTGGTAAAGGTGAGATAAATGTCGATATTAGTTTGAGTATTAGATTTATTTGAACATTATAAGAGATTGAATAGGCAGATACAAATACAATAATTATTCGTGTCGTATTTTAGGTATAAGTTAAGGTTTTTATGATAGGAGAGTTGCATGTGATTAACCTACATGATACATTGTTTAGTATTGAGTTACTAGGAGTTTACGTTGATTATAATGACATTTTCCTGGTTTTTACGAATAGATACGTCGTTGTTTCCATTTCTACTATAAATAATATCGCAGTATTAGTATTATTAATATAGTAAGTGTTACTATATCGATTACGGAGGTTATGAAGAAGTTGATTAATAAATTGGGTACGATGAACTTATTTGTTGTTATTCGCAGGTATGTTAAGGAGGATTAACGCATTAGCGAGTATATATTCAATACGTCTTTTTAAAATGACGAGTTTAATGGCAGATTTCCAGGCTATATTGCTAACCACTCAAAATAAGAGGTTTTAAACGTTGAAAATAATCTAAAATCGTTTGTAAACCTTTTATTCTAAACTTATAAGTTGGGTAATAAAGTTTTTTGTCGCGTTAGAGACATAATAGTATGCGCTAAATATTATCATAAATGTATTGGAGTTGTTATTACCGTTGTCGTTACTGTAATTGTAATAGCTTTTTACAACGGTTTTTGCTAAACTCTTTAATCATTGCTATATAGTATAAAGGTAATTTTTTATACCAAGAAACATCCTATTTTTAGGTAAGTTGCATAATATTGTGGCTTTTTAATCTGGAAAACGTGGTTTAACGTCGGATATTTTAACCGGTTTGTCGAGTAGTTTACATTTAATTTGTTAATTCTCGGTGTTATCTGGTAGGTAATTAGTATTGTAGTCTCAATAGAAAAAGTTCGAATCGTTGTTATCATCGATGCGGTTTCTGATGAGAAGTGGCACCGTAATTGTATTATTTTTAGATACCGTAAGAGCGGAATCCATTTAAGAAGAAAGTTATTTCAAAAGCCCAAGCGTACTGGTAACGATTTTCAATTGTCTTATTATCTTTATTAACGTCATTATTACGTTGTTATTACGTTAGTTTATGTGAAAAACGTGTTCACAAACGGTTTAGTTTCACTTAACGAATTCCATACGTAAAATCTCGGGAAATAGTTTGTATTAGATAATTAAATAGTTGTATTACATTATTAATGCGTTTCAAAGCTAATCCCCAACACCCACGCCAAGAAAGGTTTCTAAGACTTGGAGGTTTAGGTTCGAAAGGTCGGAAAACATAGCATGGTAACCGCTAGGGTTAAATTCCCGGTAATAACGAGCTAAGGCATCAGCCTATGACAAGAAGTAAGGGTTTTTATTTTCCATTTAAAATTTATCTTTGACTTGATTCTTACCAATATTTCTAGAGTTGTTACAATAGTATAGCTTAACTTGAATAGTAATTTAGATTATAAGGTATTATTAATCACCTTTTTAAAATGAAGTTTTTCTACGACTCTAATCATTTTCTAAAGGGAACTGGAAATTCATTCGTGAATATTCAGAAATTTAATTATTATTAGGATAGCTTTATTGTTATTTTCAACTGAGATAACTAACATGACTTCTGTATACATATAGGTCAATGCCTTCGCTTACCTATAAATAAACGCTTTATACACAATTAATAAACTGGTAATCATTTATATAAAGGCTTCAAAATAATAAATATCTAAATTCGATTGGTTTGAACATTGTATAAGGAATGTAAGCGCGTTCTGCCTACAAAATATTGGGTTCGTCGAACGTTAAAATTTCCTTACAATAGTGTAACTAATCGATTCTAGATTGTAAAAGAGTGAATTGGATGAGGTAAAAAACCTTACAAAGGTTAATAAAATTATCAACTAGCATAAATCTTCCTTTCTTTAACAAGCTTTTTTACTAGAAGTTAATGAAACGTTTATTGTCGATACTTATTAATAAACTGAGGTTTTACAAAATGATATCCTAAGTATATTTTTTACGGACGACAATATTATTAACGACTTTTCAAATAACTAGAATAGAACTAAGTATACCATTTTATAAAGATTGAATATTTTTGATGATAATTGACTATGTAATATTATGAGGGTTTATAATACGAAAGCCAGACTTCATAATATCATAGTACCTTTATTTAAAACGAATTAAAAGTTTACAATAAGGGTTTTTTGGGTTTTTTATAATGAATGTCTGTATTTAAAGGTTTTTCTTTAGATATAATAATAATTGGAGGTATCGATAATAGCAAAATTGGGCGATAAAAACTTATCGTATCTTCATTTTTAGAGCCGTATCATATTAATCCAGATTTATTTTAAAGGTTTGAAACGTATTATAATATGTAATAGTTCGTGGACGTCTATTACTTGTAGCCTAATTAGCGATTCATACGATAGCGAAACGCTCCAGAAATTTGCCACCAACCTTATAAAGTCTTTTATATACGATATCGAGTTTGTTTTAATGAAAGGTATAGTCGCATCGATTTTTCGCACAATGTATAAGGGGTTTGCGAAGCCTTTGTTACAATTATTTCATGTATAAAACACGGTGATTAGGGTTTTATCAGAGTTTACTTACCTTTATTAAAAGGTTTTTTTTATTTGAAAGAGTAATAATAGTTCCTTATCAAACGGCAATTCTGGGGTTTATTCACTTCATTTACGAAATTTTATAATAATTTAGTTGATAAACATTGTCTGAATTGATAAGCTTTTAGATTTTATATCGTTATAAATTCGAATTGTAGTTGAAGTAACAATAGTATTGCACTATTAAGTGGTGGAGATATTGTTCTAGGTTTGGCAAACCGATAGCCAGTCTATGGATTAATTTCTATAGTCAATTACTTAGGTTACACCTTAGTCTAAAGTAATAACATACTGTAGTTAACTTATAATTAACCTACAGATAATAAAGTTAATTTTTGGTTATCATAATCAATTAACTAATA
Organism: Anisogramma anomala; assembly: GCA_038502455.1. Classification (NCBI taxonomy): domain Eukaryota; kingdom Fungi; phylum Ascomycota; class Sordariomycetes; order Diaporthales; family Gnomoniaceae; genus Anisogramma; species Anisogramma anomala. The sequence goes on along the minus strand of JASMMZ010000006.1, from coordinate 18,295,795 downwards.
GTACAGTTAACTTAACTATACTGTAATTAACTTACTGTTCTAACACTTGCGGAATTTTTTTTTGTACATATATACTAGTATAACCTACCTATTATTGGTAATAGTCTTTGAAGTCCCTCATTATCCGCCAGCCAGAACTCTGTTAATTCCAGTGTATTTTGTATCAAACTTGACTTTAATTTCTATTTTTTCCCCCGCGTTTTTGAGTTTCGACTTTGTCAACTCTCGTATACAAGTCTTTCTCTAAAGATGTATTCGTATCTAAAATTAAACCGTATCAGTCAATTAAGTCATTAGCTTTTACTCCCTCGTTAATCTCCAGTCTGTAACGATACCCCTACTTCCCTCTTTATTCGTTGTTACGTAATTTAACTTTGTCCGGTAGCCTTTCAATATAGCTTTTAATGTATATGATAAGTCTATTACTATTTACAAACCTTTTGAAGGCTTCATTTGATACAGATTTGTTTATAGTATTAGTAAAATTGTCCCTATTATCAATTTATCTGAAATATCCAATTTCCCTTCCTTTATAGGCTTTACGAAGTGATATTACGTGAATAATTAGACGTTTTTCGCTAGATGTTCGTAGTTTTGAAAGAATTTCGAATATAATCCTTTAGTTAGTATGGATATCAACCGGTATAATTAGAATCTTAAGCTTTTTTGTGAAGATATTAAGAGTTTCTTACATATCTATATCTATATCAAAGCTATCTATTATATTGTAGACTTTGGAAGCAAATACACTTCTCGTTATCCTTTTACATTAAATTAAGGTCTAATAGATTAGGTTTCCTGTGATTATAAACTGGTTTTCCTGTTTTTTATCCTTACTAAAGATTGATCTCTTTAGTAGTAGTATTTTCTTCTTCGTAGTGCCATATACTGCGAATAGCCTTCTGTTGAGTACATTGTTGCCCTTATATCTGCCATAATAATTTGAATAGTGTGGTTCGATTGACAATCGTGAAATTTAAAGGTATGTAAGAGGTTAGATGTTTAATCTTTACGGAAAATGTAAGGGTTTTTGCTAGTCAAATAGTACAGAAAACTATGGACAGCTAGTCACTAGACTGCGTTAAAAACAGTATTTTTATGCTACATTACTTGATTTAACGTATCCTTATCATTAATAACTTCTTTTCCCATATAATTTGCAATGAAGTCCAAGTAATCCGGCCTAAAAAATCAATAAGATATAGTTGCTGGGAGAATGTAAGGAATTTGGTAGAAGATTTGGGTAGAAGGTGATTTGTTTTTTTTTTTGTTATTTAAGTGTAACTAGTGCTCGCGGATCCCCCTTATTCTTCGGATATTCTTTCCATGATCCCGGGAAGCTATCTCTTGAGTGTAAGTCATGCTTGGTATGCATCTCAATCCTCTATACTACCAGATACTAGATACAATACATCACCTAATATTTGCAAAATTTAGCCGTGGGGTAACGAATTAACTAATACCTGAACTTGCCACGAACATAATAACTTTTACTACTATTATAACGATAATTTATATAAGTAGTTGATTCGTTTAAGTTTTACCTAGATTTTGGTTACTAATATAACTTCTAATTCAAAAGCTTTAGACCAGATTTTAAACAATAAAGCCTTCTGTACTTACGATCTATATAATACGTAATTAAAAGGTTTTCTTTATACCATTGACGAAATTTATTAGTTAAGGGATATATACCAACTAAGTTTGGCGTGCGTGCCATTAAAGTTGTAAGTAAGGATCGTAATTAGCTACAAAAAACCTTTACAGATGGCATCTGAACGTTGTAAAGTGTATTCAAACTCGCTAACACCCGTAACAACTGCCTGTAATTTCTTGCGAAGTATAACTTCGCCAACGTAAGCTTTATTCATCACTTACTGACAAAACATTAATTTGTCAAACATCTAGTTAAGGATATTCATTGGTGATTTCTTTTCGTTCTTTTCAGCTATTATTATTGCTCACCTTGTTATGACCGAATCCGTGTGATATTATTTAAGGTCGACGTTGTATTCGGAGTAACCTTTTATTACGTCGTAAATTTCATAGAAAGTTTTTGCTCTAATCAAGAAGATTAGGTTATAATCCTTGGAGTAACCCGTAATGATTTATAGGAATAATAAATAGAACCCTAAAGGTTAAATCGCTATCTACTTGCAAATGTTAAAAAACTTTTAACAGATTATAAATTTGCTATTATTACTATCTACGTTATTCCAAATCTTCAAGAAGTGTTTGAAAATCTTGTAATTGATGTTAATTATGAAAACTGGTTTGGGGGAAATATTGAAATAATCATCCTAGTTGTTGATAATATTTCTTACCAACTTAAATGATAGACCTTCAAAGTTACGGTAATAGGGGTAATTACTGATCTCCTGGTCCAAAGTATAAATTCCTATGGTATAACCTATTGTAAGCTCGTACATATAGGTGTACTATCCATATGAAATTTCGTATTGATAAATTTAACGATTCAGGGGAAATTTCTAAGAGTTATAACGATTTTACTTAATTGATTATTGGATGACGCTGACGTTAATTCCTCTTACCGCGTTAACAACGTCTATTTCATGCGGTCCACCTCCGCCGAAAGCATATTCTGCCGTATCGAAAGTAGAATTTAAAGATAAATTAACTAACAAAATAACTGAGGTTTTAGACTATGTTACAAAGACTTGACTTAACTGTGAATAAGGTGTTAGTCCTTTAGAACGTACATATTAACGATAGTTAACAAATATTCTCCCTTTATACTCTGGTTTTTGACTTTTAAGTTTTTAAGAACATTCATTCCTATGAGTTAAGTCAAAAAGAGTATGTCATAGGTTTCCTGCCCTATCTGGAATAAAAATCCCACGACTTAGGAGGTTCGTATCCAACTTGCCTTTAACTATTCTTAAAGTTATGTTTCATATATCAATGATCCTATTGGTAAAGTATTTATAGAAGTCTTAAAAAGTCTATATACCTCGGTCGACTTTGTTAGGTTCTAAATAGAATATAAATGGGCTAACGAAGTTCATTATGTATTCAGGCGTTTATTTGGTTTTAACATCTTTCAATTAGTGGTCTTCGTTTTAACATTTAGTGAAGATGGATTTAAGTTCTTTGATAGTTTTTATGCTTGAGTTTTTCGATATTATTTTGAAGTTTCAACTGGGAAGTCAATGTCAATTTAACCAGTGAAAAACCTTAAAAGTTTAGGTAAGGAGATTTTATTTGAACTTTGAGTCGTGTAACGTAGCTTCCTTAACGTAACATGACGGTTTTTGATATTTTCGCTTGTAGTATCGATCTTAGAGCGTTTTTAACATGTCCAATTCATGATATTATAATGTAAAGGAAAAGAAAAAGTAGTGTAAAGGGAAAAATTGGTATAAAAGGCACTTGATAGTTATTTGTCGCTAAAGTCGTCTTTTTTTGTTTGTTATATAGGTTTTGAACTTAACTGTTTTCGATTTGCAAAAGTATTATCCGTGATTCTAGTAACGACTTAACTGTTGTTGAAGATACTACAGAAGAATATATTGTGTAGAATTGTAGATTCAAGTATTATAGAATCTATATGAAGGACTTGATGTATGATCAAGTGTATCCTAATAGAGATCTCGATCAAAGTTCGAGACTCCATACTAGTCAATACTAGTTCCTCCATGCTAGTAAGTATTAGCCCAGGCAATATCTATGTGCTGATCCTCCGTACTAGTCAATAATAGTACTTGCACTAGTAAATATTAGTGCCCCTTAAAGATATTTACAACTTTGGTAAATTCCTCATCTTTTAGTCTTGATAGGTTTAGTAATTGAAGTTTGTATCAAGTACTAACTGGCTCTCTTGGCTCTATCATTGAGTGTAAGCTGAGTGACCGTAAATATTGTATATTTCAACAGCCATTTGCTAATTATAAAGTGTTTGGAAACTTGGTAATCACTTTCCCAACAATGTAAGACTTTGATAATCAACCTCAACTTTTTTCTAGATAGTTTAATAATGATTTCTTGGTATTTTCAATAATGGCGATACAATCGGCACTTCTAAAAGCCTTTATTCTGTAGACTTTATTAGAACTCTTCCTCTTTGATACCTGTAAGCCGTAAATATAGCATTGTAATCATTCACAAAAATCTTTCCTTTACTTTACAATACAATATAAAAAGTAACCAGAAAATAGTTTATTTTTTTATCTGGTAAATTTATGCTGAACCTAATAAAAATTGAACAATTTGAATAGGCTTTACCTCTATTGATAAGTTCTTAGACATTGTAATGTTGTTGATTCGAATCGTGGTCAAAATAACAGTAGTATTGCATGATCAAGTGGTGTATGTATTATTTTAGGTTTGGTAGACCGCTATCTGGTCTGCACACTAATATTTATAGTTAATTGGGTGTCCCATTCCCCAATATAAAGTGGGAACATACTGCAGTTGACTTACAGTTAATTCACAAACAATACATTCAATTTGTGATGAATGAAATCAACTAGAAGATAGTATGGTTGACTTAACTGTATTTCAATTGACTTCCTACTACAACAAATGTTTCCTTTCCCTACTTTGGTAAATAATTTATATATCGAATGTCTCTATTTCATATTTCAATTGGATTTCATTTACATTAAGAAGTTTCCTGTTTAGGTTTTAAACTTTTCCACTAAAATATTATACGATTAAACAAGGAATAATAGGACGCGAATTAATACGTAGAAGATAATTAATTTAGTTTTACCCCCAAAAATACTGAACTTTCCTATATTACGAGTTGTTAGGATCCGTTCAACATTACAAACTACGGTAATCTATTTGTTTTCATCGGTGTAAAGTCGGTTGACCCGTTTATGAACCCCTTTTTTGAATACAAAAATACTTGGATTATCTTCATTAAGATTTTCATTTAACTAGGTTTTATGAAGGCGCATTTACGTCGAAAAACGCGTAAGTAAAGCTTTCAAGGTCGTAAATTATTATATAGGATTATAATGTATAAGATATAGGCCTCTGTTATACTTTCTACGAACATTTATTTTAGTTGCAATAGCACTTATACTTAATTATTACGTTGATGGCTGGTATATTGGTAGTGGTTTAAAAGGTTTAAAATACTAAGTTACGGATTTTTTCGTTACTTTAACGATGGCGGTCGCCTGGTTGTATTAGATGTTACCTAATATAGTTATTTATAGAGACACGGATGTATATTTTACTAAAATGACTTTGGAATAATAGCGATTTCAATTCATTTTCAATTTATAAATGATTAAAGTGACTTCTTCCTTTATTCGACTTATTATAAATGTACCTGTCGTTTCGATGTTGTGGATATTATCAGATACCCCTATAGTTAGTAAGCGACCACGCTGTAAGTTACAACCTGATAGAAGTACACAGTAACGTTCTACTTTGCAGGGTGCATCCTTGCAGAGTGCATGATAGCATGCCACTTCCTAGAAGTGGTATTGGTAGAGTGAATTATAGAGTGCCACTGCCCAGAAGAGAGATTAGCAGAGTGCATGGTAGAATGGCACTGCCCGGATGAGAGGTTATAAGCTCTTACCTATGGCGTGCACTCTCCGGATGCCTCTTCTCTCTTCTATCTTACTATCAACTTCAATATACACTACCAATCTTTAGGATTACTTTTCTACTATTACCTTTATGTTGACGTATTAGACCCTACCAATAGATGTTAATAGTTATATAATAAAACCTTGTAATATCGATATCTAAGGTTATCTAGTCGAGTTAACTTATATTTAAACGGTTCACATAAGTTTATGCGACGGCACCAGTATTAGGGTACGACTTTTTTCATTCTAAAAACATATTACAACCCAAATATAAAAAACATAAAGTGGCCCAAATTAAGCCTCTTTCGGTAATCAAGGACAACAAATTTTACATTTATCTATACCTTTTACTACAACCCCTAAGGGTTTGCCTCAGGTTTATTATCAACCTTACGAAGGTGTTATATAATAAGGTAACTGCTATTAATTTAAAAGACTAGTACGCAAACTATAATACAGATTATATAAATGTTTTTACCAATTAATCGAAATAATATCGCGACTGATAACGGTACATTAGTTACAAATACGTAGTTTATCGCGAAAATGAAATTGTGATATTTGGGTTGGGTGGATTCGGTTTGACCATTTACGTTTTAATAAAAAAGTTATGAAAGTATGTCTTGATATTGAAAAATTATACGCGTTGATTCCGAAAAAAATACGGTATATTCAAATAATACTTTTATAAAAAAGGGTTCAAAAAGCGATATTACCGTTTTTTTCCAGTCGGCGTATAACAGATTTCATACCGTTATTAAGGTTTTATCTAGATTTTCAACGGTAAAATGAAATTTTGAGTATATCGGTATTATCACTGATAAAAGCGTGGATAAATTTGCAAATAAATGCTTGTTAAACAGTACCCGTTGAAATTATCGTCGCATTCCATCGGTCGATGAAATCAAATTGCTATGAGTTCTGAGATTTAAAGCGATTGGAATGGCATAATATATCCAAATATACAATTAAATATTTTTTATTATATAAGCGTGAAAGACTCGTATATTTGACGAAACCCGGGCCAAAATTTGGGAGGGTCCGTTATAGAAGACGTTCATTTCCTTTATTTCCGTTGTTATGGACTTTTTGGATTGTTTTCTAATAACAAAGTAAAAATATAATGATTTTACATCGTATTATAACCGCTTATAATTTTTCGATATAAATAAAAGCTATATTAACAAGTCTTTATCGTTGCAACGTAGTCGATTCGAATATTTGGTTGAAGTAACTAGTACTAAATTCAAAGTGGTAATGTCTTACTTCTATATTTGGCAGACCGCTAGCCGGTTTCCACAATAATTTGTATTTCTAATTGCTTTGACCGTACCTCAGTCTGAAATAGGAACCTATTTAAGTTAACTTCCAGTAAACATACAAAAATTATATTCAACTTACAATCAGTATAATGAACTTACTGTTAGTACAATTAATTTGACTGTATTGTAATCAACTGTTGTTTCAATACTAGCGATTTTTTGTTTTATGTGCCTACGATAGCATAGTTCAACACTTATTTGTAGTAATTCTAACGTCCCTTCTTATTCCTGAAGGAAAAACCCTGTCAATTCATTTTTTCTTTTACTTTCAAACTGATTTCAATTGAAGCCTTTTATCCTTGAGTTCTTAATTTTAACTTCTTTCAACTCCTGTATTCAAATCTTTCGCGAAAATTCTATACTACTTACAAATATATACGCTATTACTTGCGTACCTTTTTTCAATAGGTCCGCATATGATTCTTTATACACTATTACCACTATTACCATACCTTAGCAAATTTCCAGTTTTCCAGGGTATCTCTGATTCTTTACGTTACGTTTCTGGTGTTCTACGTATCCCTAAATTTGTATGGTTAGCATATCACTGTTTACAAACTTTGTTAAAGCTCTATTAGGCGTGGCTTCGGTTATGAAGTTAACTTAGTTATTTTTACCGTTGATTTATTTGGATTCATCAATCTCTAGGGATTTTTATGACTCCACTCATGCTATTACATTCATCATCTCACGTTTTTATTGATTATATTTATATTTAATGGATACTCGTTAAAAGTTTGGAAGTTAGTATATATAATTATAAGTATTGAAGATAATACTATATGTTTAATAATAATTTTGAATGTACCGTTCGTTACTATACCGACATTAAATTCTTTAATTATACCGTTGTCGATTCAAGTTGGTCGAAGTAACAGTAGTATTGTGTAGTCAAGTGGTAAATATGTTTTTGTAGATTTGGTATACCGTTAGCCAGTCTGCATAGTTATTTATATATCCAACTCTTTAGTCTATAACCTATTCTGAAGCGGGTGCATATTGTAATTGACTTGCAGTCAATAAAGTAGACCTACAAAACAATACACTCAACTTGAAATTAGTATAGTCAATTTTACCGTAAGTAAAGTTGATTTATTGCACTGCAATTACTACTATTCCAACACTAACGGATTTCTTTTTTATGTGCGCATGTTCGTGTAGTCAACCAATTGTTTTCTGTTTCTATTGAATAACCTCCTTGTTAACTGGTTAAACTCTTGTCAATTTCGCAGTCAAATTAACCCTAATTACTACCATTTACCTCAAGGTTTCGAATTCAAACTTTATCAATTCACACGAATAAGTTTTTGCTACAATTCAATGTAAACCTCTAATTCAATTATACCAATAAATTAAATCGCTGGATTCTCCGACTCTATTTCACTAAAAGTCTTTGAATTTACCAGATCATCCATATTTACTAGTATATAACTTAACCATATTAGGTAGCTCATTAATGTAGCCCTTAATACGTATAGCTAGTATCGGTAAGGTCTATCTCCTTCTAAACTTTACGTAAAAGGTAGTAGAAGAGTAATTGTAAGATTGTTAGTATTGAATATAGATAGCTCGAAGGGAGAAGAGGTATCTAGAGAATTCACGCCTTAGGTGAGGGCTTACAAGCTCTTACCGGGGCAGTGGTACTTTACCATACACTTTGTTAATCTCCCATTTATATAGTGGTATTTGACTATACACTTTGCTAATAACGCTTTTGGGTAGTGACACGTTATTTTATACGTTGTAAGAATACACCTTATAGCGTGACACGTTACTATACACTTTACAAGAGTATATCTTACAGTGTAAATACTTATTAAATATAGAGATATATGATAATATCCATATAGATATTTTTTTCTCGGTGCGTTTCGTATCTATAATCTAGTAGTAATAATATAGTTTATTTTAATTTTAATTAATCGTCTGATATTGATAGTGTTTATACTGTAATTCATTTCAAGGTTCTTATTAGAAGTTGTGGTAACGATAATAGCTATGGTACAAATCGTTCAATGTTTCAATTAGCAGTTCCAATAGAGATAGTAATTATATTATAAGCTTTACTTAGTTTAGGTAAATTGTAGCGGTATTAGTCGGAAAGATTGTTCATCCTTATAAGGATATAATTGTGGAGGTGTGATTATCGGTGTTACGTGTTTTGAAGTTAATATAAAAAGATATATTGTTATTGATTTAGGTAGAATTTCTTTTTTTTTTCTTTTTTAACGACGTACCTCTAATTTTTAAGGCAAACCTTCAATTAATTCAACTAAGTATATACATTTAAATAATTATTTCAATCAGTTATGGGAAGCGCTTATATGGTTTAGTTACTTAATTAATGTTATATCCTAACTGTTTTTTATAAACGGATAATTCGTAATAATCGGTTTTAATGGCATCGTTTAACACGGTAACGTAAACATAAAGAAGACATCGCCATCGTTACCCGCTAACCTAACCTTAGCTTCAGTCCCATTAACTTTGGCATTATGTCGTCGATACTAGCCTTTATCTTCGACATTTTCGTCGCCGCTGTCGCCGACTAAGTTTTTACCCTTTTTCTTTTCTTTTCATTCGTCGTCGCTACTACTTAAGCCATTACCCCCTCCTTTACTTTTCTCCTTTCCCCCTCCCCTCTTTTCCTTAATCTCTAGGGGGAAAAGCAGAAGGCTTTTAAAGTTATTAACCTTATTTTCTTTCTGTAGGTTAAGACTTTATTATTTGCGATGACACTTCGCCATTGTAAGCGTAATATCGCCATGTTGTAACGTGGTTTTTATTATTCATTTCCCCTTCAACTTTCGTTATATTAATATTTTTATAGATGATATCGAGGCGACTAAAATTGTTTACTACCTCGAGTTAAAGTTCGCGGGGGTACTTCGCGAAGCTTTTTTGGCGCGTAAAGCATTTGATCAACGTACCCAAGTTTGTGTTCCCGGGCTGTTAATAGATACACTTTATGTGTTGTGTGTTTCGTATACGGCCGCGGATAAGTCTATTAGCGATTTCCGTTAAAGCGGGGGTGGTCGCCCTGTTACCATCGTTATAAGTGGACCGATAGCGGTTACGCCCTCGTTTCGATGGTTTTAAGGCCATAGCTAAGACTTTATTACGCGCTCGTCGTTTATACGATAAATTAACCACTTTTTTAATTCTCAATTTTCGTCGCGACTAATGACTACCCACTATCTTAATACTGTATTTGAGACGCTTTTAAAAATAAACACTTTCGAAATACTTAAAATAAGCTAATGTTAATTAGTAATAGGCATTAACCCATAGCCCAAAGAGACAGTAACCATTATTACCGATAGAAAGGCGGGTTTGCGTATGTATTACGAAGGCAAGTTCGACGATGTCATCGCGCGTCGTTGCAAAAATATTAAAGACTCCCCGCGCTCCTTACCTAAAGGCATATGACTTAAAGTGCGGAGCCCTCCTCCCGGCGGCGACGACGACAGCGGCGTCAATGGTGGTGGTGGCGATGTTGTTGGTAGTAACGGCAGAAAAGACGTCAAGGAAAAGAGCGAAGACGAAGAAGAAAAAGTAAGAGATGTAGCTCATCCCTCCTCGTCGACATTTGGAAGCGATTAGCTGCCATTTTTTGTGTTTGTCGGCTTGTCCGGCGTTATTGCAGTTCGCTATAGAGTAATGAAATTGCCTTTTAAAACAATCGTAACGTAATTGAAAAATACAAAAGGTAAAGAATCAAATATGTTTTAGAAGAGTTTTGAATGATGAAAATGAAAATAATCATATATAAAAAATGGTATTAATGATATATTGAAAAATTGATTATATATTAAAAGCGGTAAAAATAAGTAATATAAAGTGAAAGTGATAAACATAATATTTAAAAATGTTTAATTGGAGTGAGGTCGTAAAACCTTTTTAGTGAAGTTAACAAAAAGTGTGTTTGTGGATACAAACGACTTTAATGTCCTATTCGTGGTGCCCTTGGTTATTATATTCGCCGGGATTGATTTTTGGTTCATCTATCTTGTTTTCTTGTAATTTCGCGGCGTTCGTACGATTCCTGTAAGGTTATAATATCGATTATAGGTCGCTTTTTATTTATAGTGCCGAGGTTAATAAAGCATTTGTGGAGGCGAAAAGAATTAGTATAAATTATTAAATGGAGTCGTTTTAGAACAAGGTTTGAAATAATTTTCACGAAAGTTATGGTTATAATAACAACACTATATCATAATACAACGACCTGGTTTAGTTAACCTGTGTTTAAGTTATATTACTAGTTTATCAAGCTTTGTATTCCGAGTTAGCTTATGAAAATGCAGGAATGAAATCGTAAAATAATTTTATTATAAATTTGTGATATTGGTAAAAAATATACTAAAAAGGTTATCGGTTTAAATCGAATTATTTAGGTATTCTTACTTTTTATATATACGGATTTTCTTTTTTCAGCACTACCCTTCCTTCAATTTACCCTTTACCCTTTTTTTTTACTTGTCTTTCTTTCATTTCTTCCTTTTAATTGCACAATACCTCTTAAAGGGGTGTGTTAAAATATACAATAAGTACAGTAACACGGTACACAACTCAACAACAGGGCCAACAAAGCCACTCAGTACTTGGTATAGACTTCAAGTACTAAACCCCTCAACACTAAAAGATAATAAATTCACTGAAGTTATAAATATCTCCACCAATACTAGTTTTTTACTAGTATAAATTCTAGTATTAACTAGTACGAAAGATCAGCATGCAAATGATTCCTGGACCAGTATGAACTAGTACAGAGAAACTAGTATTTACTAGTATACACTTGTATTAACTAGTACAGAGTCTCGATTTTGATCGAGATCCCTATAAGGATATGCTTGATTATATATCAAAGTACTTCGTATAGAGTCTAGAATATTGGAATCTACAAGCATATACAATATCTTCTTGTGTAGTACCTTTAACACTAATGAAAACTAAGGTAGGTATCAGTATCGTAAACACTATGCTTATAAATTAATGATCCGTTAAAGTCTATGTGCTTACCCTTCTCCAAAGTTATAACTATCTTACAATTCTTAAACTTTCAATCCTTAATCGTTTATTATTCTGGTGCTACAAAGCTATTAATTCTAATAAAAATGGTATCGTTCATTTTTATATCTATTCAACCGAAATCTTTGTTTTAACCTTACGTAATCGGCAAATATGGGTCTTGAGGTAAATATTCTAAACTTAACTTTGACATAAAGCACAATGAATAAAATAGGAATGAATGAAAATTTTCTACACCTAGTTTATATAATGCCTTAATATATCATATAATTATTTTAAGAGGGTATTCGTTACGGAGTTTCTTCGGTAGTTCCAATAAAACAGTTTCTTATAGATCAGTTGCTAATTACGTGTATATTTAGGTAATATTAAGGTTATTAAATGTAAATTTCTAATTAGTTATTGCTGGCATATTTGTTACCAAAACAACTATTAAACGTTAACTGATTTTTTAAATCGTTAGAGATAACGTAAAAATTTCGTTTTTACCTTTATTACTATATTCTTTATCAATTAGATATTACTTTTCGTACGGTCGTCTCGTAATATTACCCTTGATTTTGCATATAATTCTCGATTTAACAATCGTAATATTTAGTTTTAGAGGTGAAAGTTGCATTTAGACACGAATTATACGAGTTTTCTAGTAAAGAGTCCATTAATCTCAACTTTATTGTTTTCCTTAAAAGGCTTATCGAAGGTTTTTATAAGTTTTATACTCAAAAATTTATAGTTAAGTTCTAATAATTCTTCTCTTTCCTATTAACCAAAGTAATATTATAAATACGATACGATATATTTTCCTCATCTTCAAAGTTCCTTTTTTTTTGTAGTTGACCGCTCCATTAACATTCTATAGACTTATCGATTAAGAGTGAAGAAAGGTTATATTAGTTAATTCGTTTGGGTTGTAGATTTCATCGCCGTTGTTAACATTGATTGCCTTAATATAAGGTTAAACCTTAGTTATATAAATTGCCGAAAGACCGCTAGTAATATTGAAAATTACTTTAGGATTATTTATACTTCAAATTTTTAATGAGCGATCACATTTAACAAGCTCTCGATATTCAATAATTTTACTCTATAACAGCAAATAAAGTACATCAATTGTTATCAGACTGTTTCTCGTATTTAGGGCATTATTGACTTAACGTCATGCCGATTTCTTCTGCAGTTCCTTTAGAGTTCATCCGTACATCACAGCTCTTTTCTGGGTATTAATTAATGGCGAATATTTATTCGTTAAAAAAGGATATCATACATTTTTCGAAGTAGTGCATGTGACTTTTGAACCTTTTAAATGATTTAGTAGGCCTTAATAGGTACTTGTTTTCATTAAATCCCTATCATTTTAATATTACTATCAAACTTCGCCACGGTATAGTCAATATAGTCATCGTAAACATCGATGTTGGGTAGATCTAAGTACGTATTAATTTACAATATCTTTAAATTTTTCAATATATCTTTCAGAGATAGGGATTTAAGGAATTTGACTTCGTGAAAAAAGATTACAAAGTTAACAATGTTAAGTATAGACTCATTGTCCAATTAGAATACATTAACGAAAATCTTAAAATGAAAATCCCAATCGTTTTACAATTCCAATTTAAATTTTCGAACAGTTCAGATATACGTTTGGTAATAGTAATAGAGTTTGTAATACCTTTTAAAGATAATGAATTTCATATTTTCATGTTTAATGAATTTGATGATTTTGTATAGTTTATCGACGGTTGGATAATTGAAACGCTGGTGGATTTAACGTATTTCTCAATTCGTTAGTTTTAGCACCATTTTTTCAAGCCTTAGAGGTGAAACCAAAAATGCCCCTATTGAGAAGCGAAAAGAAACCTTTAGCCGTTTTTAACCGGTTTATTAACTTTGACGTTGACGTTGCCTCCGAGGATCTTTATATTGTCCAGTAAACGGAGAAATGAAGTAAGGGATTTGAGGATAGAAAATTTAATCGGCTTGATAATAGTTTAAATAATCGTCGTTTTTAGTAACAACAATTGTTCGCCTAAGCTGAAGGTAACTTTAACTTTGCCAGCGTTTTGACGCTTAATTTCTGTGGTAATAATACTTTCCCTTAGTAATTCCACGTACTAAGAATAGTTTCCTATTAATTATCTTATTGCCCTTATGTTGAGTGTAATACATTCAAACATGTGGTCGGTGTAAAAATTGCGAAGGTTAAAGACATATAAGGGTTAAATGTATGGTGGAGGCAAATGTAGGTGTTTTCTCCACTTAATCTGTATAAGAAGGCGTGGTCGATTAGTTGTTAAGCCACGTTAAGGGTAACATCTTTATATCACGTACTTGCTGAAAGATATTGTTATCACCAACAAACTCTTTACCTTTATAGTTCACAATGTGGTTTGAATAGTTTCATCTGGAAATAATAGGGTATAATATGTAATATATTATCTGATTTTTGTAACGTTCAATCAGGGAATGACCAGTTGATTTATAACCCGACTTGTTATAAATCTAATATTTTTTCGCTATTATCACGACGATAATTCTTGTAGTCAGCAGGTACACTTAAATATTTCCTTATTTACTGAAATTCGTATGGTTGTAGCTTCTAGTTTAAAGATCTTGGACTAGATTTTGAGAGTTAAGTCCGCCTGTACTTACGCTCAATGTAATATGTTATTACCCAATCCTCTTTATCCTCATCTCAGAAATCATTACCTTGAGGATATATATCGACCAATTTTAGCGTGCGGGTCATTATAGTCGCAAGCGAGAACCGTAATTAGATAAATAAGCTTTTACAGATAGTATGTTATCCTGTCTATACGTGTGAATGTAATGTGTTATTCCGGTCTGAATTTGAAGAAAAAAACTAAGCTAAAGGTAGGAATCTACCAGATTATCATTACAATAAGTACTTACAATAAGGATAACTTATGAGTAGTCAGTCTCGAGATGAAGCAATCTTACGAGAAAGTACGAAATAGGTAAGTACCACTCTTAGGGTATAATAAATGCTAGTAATATAAAAAACATTCTTATTATATTTTGCCAGTAACACCCCTTCCAGTATCAGTTTTAAATCCTCGATTAAGTTGGAAAATCTAGTTTTAATATCGGTTTTAATTCGTTGTCGCAAGCCGAAAAGCATTTTTTTAAAGAAAATATTGTACTTGATTTCCTTTGCGATGGCGGAAATTTACCTGTTTGGTTAGTATACGTTCCACTTTCCAATTTTTAATATCCAATGTATCGTTTTCGTATTTGACTGGTTTAGGTAGTGTTATTATTTTGCTAAATGGATAGTTTATAGGGTTTCGATACGATAAAAAGTAAGTTTTATTAATAGTTGTGTAAATTAACTAATTGAATAGGAATTTTTAGGTAAAATCCAAATTATTCTTTGTCGTTAAATACGGTCAAATATGAAGCAGGGAAAATTTCCCTTATTTGTGAAGAGTGTTATAAGCTTTGCTCATCTTTAGCCACTCTTTGTTACCTATAAAAAATTATGCTAACGATTATTTGAATCGTATCATTTCTTTTGTCTTGATAGTAATAATATCCTTCGTTAATTGTACGTCGTATAGCAATTTTTTTCGCATAAACCGAATCTCTGCCTGTTGACATTGAAAAATTACTTTGAAAATATTTACTAGTGTTGTAAGTTTAAATCCGATTAAATACTAATAAGGACAGGCTTTTAGGGTACACGAGTATGTATTATTAAGGTTTTATTTTATAGCCGATACAATACCAACCAACTGTTGTTTAGGGTATTTGGCTACGAAGTAGCTTGAATCCATCTTAATTCTTGATTCATTTTCTATATTATCCTATCAGTTTATGTATCATAGATTATTGTTATTTTTAAACGCATTTCGAAGTGCTTTTCAAAACTTTACCAAAACTTTAATATAAATTTGACATTTATATCTATAATGATTTATAGTAGGCAAAGCCAGTCCTATAAAATAAATTTCGAACCAAAACAGCAGCCTAATCTTTTACTGTATATATAGTATGGCTAGATATGAGAAGGGTTTTCTTTCAGGTTTTATATGTAATAGGTATCACTATACTAAAACAATACTATTAATCAATATCTAAGGTGTGCCTTCAGATAGCACAGCTGGCAATACAATTAAAAAGTTTATGTAAATTCTATATATTGATTTCTTCCATTTTTGAATAGTTTGGATGCAGCCTAGTAGTTTTTATTAATCGTTACATAGTTTTCCGCATTCTATGTAATTCCTAAAATATAAATTTACAAATTCAAGTATTTGGTGAAAATATACTCTATTTAAGGTTGATATTATTTTCTTAGATTCAAAGTAATACCTTTTATCATTTTCGTTGGCAAGAAGTTTCTTTATAAGTGTTATAAGAAATATACGTCTTTTATAACCACTTGTATCTGAATTTTATAATGAACAGTTCATGAATCGAAATTAGTAATCAAGTTTAGACGAATTAAAAGGTATGTTTTTATCGCTTTTGTTGCATGCGAGGTGATGAAAAATTCCATGTTCGAGGGAATTTTTATGATAACTAATCCTAAAGTGAAGTCGTATATTATTATCCATTCATGCTTTTATGAAGTGTAATGTAAAATTATGTTCATTTACAGTTAATAATGTATTAAAAACTTGGTTTAGGATTGATATACTTAGCTTATAAATTTGTTTGTCTTCATCGTAAAGCTAATAAGTAAAGGTGTTTGCTATTCAATTATAGCGTTCTGAACAGTGAGTAATATTCAAAAAGTATGAATTTAAGTTAATCGACGTATTAACGAGTCGACGATATTCTTTGTTTATATATGTTATATCAAGTAAAGTTTGGTTTATAATGCTTTATATAGCTTTATGATCGGTAAGAAGAATAATTGGCAAAAGATTTCCAACCAATATTATATATAATCAAATGCATATTTATAAAAGACAAGCGATCTTATGTTTTGAAGAGTATTCATTGAGTTCAACTCAAGTAAGAAGGAAATCTAAAAAAATATAACCGGCTCAATGATAATGATTGAAATGATTTATCTTTATTACCAAGAATTGCCCTTTTTTAAGGAAAAAAAATAGAACTTTAAATCTGCGTTCAAAGCTTTTATTAATTTATGTAAAAAGCTGCCGTTTTGGATTTGCGTAATATATTTTAAGCTGTTCATTTAGATAGGTTTATATTGCCTTCAAAGACTATGTCATTAAAGCGTGTGATGGATGACTGTAGATTACATATAATGTAATCGCTTTTTACGATTATCAATTTTAAATTATTCTTGTTTTCTTCGTTATATTAGCAAATCTTTTTTAGGTTTCTAACGTTAGCTTGATGATTGCACGTAGTAGGGTATCATCAGTATTAAAAACCCTATTGCTCGTAAATATATTTCATGTACCCTTAAATTACAAGGGAACGAAATATTCCGAAACCCTAAGATCATTTAGTAGTTAGAAGTCCGAGAGTATCTACTTAAAATCCCCAAGATTAAACTAATTGAGAGTCGATAAAGTATTCATTTGGGTAGAAGGTAACAAACCTGCTTACGAAAAATTTACAAATAGCTTTCTAATATTCGAGGTGTTGTTAAAAGTATTAGAAAAAGATTACAATATAGTTAATGAATATACGATAAAAAGGGTGAAATTCCTTTAATATTCAGTTTATAAAACGTTCGGAGTAAGATAGTAAATTGCGAAAGTTTATGGAAGTAACCTTATATCATTCAAGTTCGTGATAATTGATGAAAATAAACAGATCGCGGTAGTTTAGATGTATTATAAAACGAAAAGAAAAATTGGTGGTTATAATTGTAATTCAATTTTGTCGCAAATATATTCAAAGATATTCCTTTCAAACGGCAGTGGAATGTTATATACAATAGCTCATTTTTTTATGTCATCGTAAATTTACAACAATTCGATGTTTATTTACTTTTTCAATATTTTTTCCCAATTACGAATACTTGTAATATAAATAGTGATATATTATCAGAGACTTCCATTCGTTTTTGCTTATGTTAGATTTGGAACCATTAATCGAGAAATTTCTTATTATGTTTGGATATAAGATAGGGATAACGGTTTAGTTTAGAGTGTTGTTATTTATAGATTAGTAGAACCTTTATTATCTGATTTAAAGTATCTTAATCAGACCCTTATTTTTGAAAAGTAGAATATCATTTGTAAATTGACTTCAATTGAATAAATTATATCGGATTTATCATATTTATATGGGTGCTTTATATAGTTTTTACTATAGGCATTTTTTCAGGTTTTTTTATACTAAACGAGGTATTTCAATAACGTGTTTTATTAAGAGGTTCAATGAGATCCGTTCTTTCATTAGTAAGGTTTATAACTTTATAAACCCTATATTTATGAATCAGGTATTCGACAATATCTGGAAGAAGAGTTCTTGATTACGTTTTTATAAACGCCTTGGTGAGAGAAGGCGTATTCGCGGACGCGATGGCGGCGCGAAAATTTATAAAATCCAACTCTAATTTAGTATCAAATACCGATATAATAGTTGATTTATTTAACGCTTCAGTGGTAGCAAAAACTTGATGGTTAATAATAGCTATTTCTATAGGTTACGCAAATATGCAGAACAAGTTACCAATATCTGCAGCTTATATAAGTTTTTGCATAACTGCCTTTGAATTTACCTGATAGTAGGTGCTGTTTTTACATTTAGGAATGCTTTTTAAACGCGTGTGTTTCGCGAGATTCACTGCCTAATTTGTAGGATTGTGAAGTTATACCATATTTGAAGTAGTCGCGTTGATTAAAGTATTAAAAGCGTATGAATATTAAGCGGTGAATATAAATGGTTTTCCTTTAGGGAGGACAATATATTTAATAGCTATATAAATTATTTGAACCGATTGGATAATATTTTGAATGTTGAAAGTAATTTTGCAAACGATGAGTTGCGTGGTAACTTTGTGTATTAGAAAAAGAATTTCGAAATTACTCTGTATGGAATCGACTATGTTCCTAAATATTCACATATTTGTATTATATAGCTTTATCTTGTTGTTTGTTAATCAAGCGCCTGTTTTTAGGCAATCAACAACCTATAACTTAGCTATCTTCTACAATAATATAAGAGTATCATTTGATTTATTCCCAAAAATATAGAAAGTTTAACATGCTTTATTGGTAAAGCGAGTAGGATGGTTTATTAAATTACTAACTATCTTACGTTTTACTATAAGTATATTTGTTGTAATATGATTATATTAATTTTTGTTTAGGTAAGATTCAGATATAAGGTTTTTGCCGGCGCCTATGTCGAGTTAAAGTATGTACTTTTTATTTGTAAGGTTAGCACGTACAGAAATTTTTAGGTAGCGATAGCCACTTATAGCGAGTGTTACCTTTTTGTTGATGAGTTTAGTTATAATAATGTCAAGATTTTTCGTGTTGTTTAAAATATTTTCTAAGTATTTTATAGGCTGAATACAATCCAATTATTGTATGCGTCTTTTTATATCTAGTGAGGAGAAGTTATTTTTAGTGGAAAACCATTTAAAATTTTGAATAATGATTTGCAAGAGTTGAAACTTTTACCCTAATATATATAAGTTCGATGACTGAAAAGCGTAATATTTGGTTTCATTATATAGTTTATTTTATTGTTGGAGTGATACGAGCTTGTTTATATGGATGTTTGTGATTAATTCAAATGGGTTTTACAATCTGAATGGTTAGTTTTATTTGTTTTAGACTGTATATTATTAACTTGGTATTTGCGATAGTTACTAAGATTTCGGTTGATATCGCTTTTTCAAGGACGGTATTTATTATTTTTTCGTTCGTTATAACCGCGTTATCGCTTGCATGTATCCCGAATACGGTTTTGGTTGTCATATTCGTAAGGACAGTGGCTATAGAACTTACAATTGTACTCTTTTAAAGGGTGTGTCACGTATCTCTTTATATTGTTTTTCTGCTTACAAGGCTAGTATTTATCTTTAAGAGGCTGGTATTTATCCTTGCAAGAATACGTAGAATTATACTTATCGCGACTATCTGGAGAATGGGGTTAATAATTGAAGTATTACATTATTCTTGCTATAAGTAGAATAGTTTTTAATTCTTCAAGTTTGGCTGGGTATTTTTTCATGATATTTTTGCGATGTGATGAAGGTAGGTATTAAGCGATGCCTAAGTTTAAGGTGGACCAAATATTCATTCTAGCCCTTGACAAATTGTAGTTGTTATAGTTTAAGGTGTGTAGAGCTCATACGTAACGTATTTTTATTTTAATATACTTGCATAGACCATATTTATTATCTAGAAGATCGCGTAGCAAGAATTCTGACTCTTTAAACTTTATAGTGGTTAGTCTAGAATTTAAAGCGAAGCGGTTTATAAAAATATGTATGATATATATAAGACTATGACGAGATATTTTACAACGGTCGTTAAAAGTAACTTCTATATTTTACCAATATATTACAAACTCTCGTCATAATATTGAGAATATTAATATGATTTGACTCTTTAAACCTCGAAAGATATTAATAAAGGTGTCTTAATATTGTTAAAATCTTAATACGTCGATAATAATTATATCTTTAAATATAGTAATAATGTCTATAACTTGTGGATTAAGATATTTAGGTTTCAATACCCTAAATTTTACGTTTTTAATAGTGAGTGTTGCGTACTAATTGTATTTAGGGTTTTAAAAGGTTCGAGGTGGTTACGAAAGCGATAGTAACGAGAGAGCTTACGCTTGCAGCAGTTACGAGAGTGATGGCGGCGAGAGGTCTTACATTCGGGGCAGTTAAGAAAGGGTTTGCATTTGCGGCGGTTGCGAAAAAGCTCGCGGAGGCGATGAGAAGGCTTAAAGCGGTCGCCAAATTGGCTGGAATGGTGGCAAAAAGGCGAGTATTCGGGTTTCTAACATTTATAAATATAACGACGATTTCTTTTAAAGGTATCCGATAAGTTGATGAATATGGGTGAAAATTGACGACGGTGGAGATTAAGAGAAAAGCGGCTTTCAAAAGTTAAGTTTTTTAAACGTTATACAACAGTATCATATTTTGCACATTTTATATTATTACAGGTTTTAAACTTATAACATAGGTTTATTGCAAGTTTCACAGTATCAGTATTAATTTGACTGGATAAGGTGAATTCTTTTTGTTGACTTCAAAGCGGTTGCAGGTAGCAAGTTTGTAATTATGGTTAATAAGTAACATAGGCATAGGTAAAGAATAAGTTAAAGAGGTATTAGAACGTAAAGTTGTAGGCGAAGATAAGATGTGTAAAGGAATATTCGTAGGCGAAAGCGCAGTTAAAATTGAAGAGAAAGAAGGTATGCGTGTAGGCGAAGGTGGTGTTAAAATTAAAAGCAAAGTAACAGTTGTTAAGTTTGGTGGGGCAGGCTAAGGCTTTTTTTTTTTTTTTTTTTTTTTTTTTTTTTTGAGATTTTTCGTACGAGTTTGTAGCGTGTACGGCTAGGGGTTTAAATTTTGTTTAGTGTTATGATCATTATTTTTATTTTTTTTCTTTCTCATAAAGTTAGCGTTGTATAGTGATGTTGAAGGTAGAGGAAGAGAAAGAAGAAGAAGGTTGTTATTTAGGATTGACTGGTAATGGAAGGTGTGGAGTTTTGGTGTTTTGGTAGTAGGGTTATATAGTTGTAGCTTTGTGCCAGTGACTTACTTTAATTGCTTTACAATAATTAATCGGTTTAGTACTAAGTGGAAATGTTAACTTATAGCTACTATTTGTTGTGCTATTTGTTTATGCGAACGTATTCTGATATTCCGGTTTGTATTTGAAGGTAAAGACTAAGTCAAAGGTATGAATCTACCAGATTATTATAACAATAAGTACTTATACGAAAGATAACTCATGAGCAGGTAGTCTTGAGAGAAGGCAGTCTCGTGAGAAAGTAAGAGACAGGCAAATAAAGCCCCTGGGATACAACATGGTATCTGGACGTTGTAAGATGTATTCAAACTCGCCAACGTCTAAAGTAGCTGCCTATTCCTACTCGCGAAGTGTAGCTTCACTAACATAGGCTTTCCTCATTATCTATTAGTATGATATTAACTTATTAAGTATTTGGTTAAGGATATTTATCGAAGTTTCCTTTTTTTCAGCTATTATTATTGTTTACCTCATTGTAGCGCAATTTTTGTGGTATTACGTAAGGTGGACGTCGTATTCGAAGTAATTTTTCATGTTATGATATATTTTTTCAAATGGTTTTGCTTTTGTTAGGAAGGTTAAGTTGTAGTCATTGACGTAGTTTATATGAATTCTATAGAATAATGAGTAAAACACACAACATGGACCTCTATCCATTAACAAATGTTTGAAAAGGCATTATATTCGTGTCAAAAAGATTAAAGCTTTCCATTATATTTTTTTACATCGTTATAAATTTTCATGAAATTTGTAAAGAGTTTGTAATTAATATTAACTATTTTTAAAAGCCTAAAGAAAGGTTACGATAGTCGTCCCAGTCGTCGATAGTGTTTGTTACCGTCAACTTAAGCCTTGAAGCCTCCGAGTCGCGATGGTAGGGATAAATGTTAGTTTCCTAATCCTAGGGGTAAAGTCTTATAGTAGCACCCATGATGGGCTTGCGTAGATAGGTGTAACTGTTATAGGAAACTTCATTTTAACGAATTTGAAGATTTTGAGAAAAGGTTTGAAGGGTAAGGAGAATTTGGCCGTATAGAGGGTTCTAAGGAATTTGAAGATTTTGTTTAATTGACCGGTGTATAGCACGAAAATTAATTCCTTTTACCGCGTTTAAAACTACTGTTTTATGCGCTTTTCCGCCGTTTAAAACTTACTGCATGTTATCAAATAAAGGTGCCTGACTGCCTAATAAATTAATAGGTTCATTATCGTTGGAGTATAAAGAATTAATACTAATAGGAAAGTTAAATTTTGAACTAAACTAGGAATTAAGGGGTAGTTTTTTAACACGTGTGTAAGAGTGTCGAAAATACTGAACGGCTTTGTCTTTTCCTTGTAGTTTTTGAGAATTGAGATTTTAAGGCGTTGTTTCATGTTAGCTCAGTTTAAAGAAGGTTCATACCAGTCCGAATAAAACTTATTTTTCTGAAATAGAAATCCTACATCGAGTAACCTCTTTCTTCAACTTCACATTTAACGTAAGTTAAATCATTTTCTATATATCAATTGTCCTGTAGTTGAAAAACTTACGAAAATTTCCAAAGGCGTAGATTCTATGGTTAAAGTCTTCGCTGAGATTTATATTGAAGATATATTGATCGACGTCATCAATCAGGATGTTGTCATTTAAAAGCTCGTTAATATCCTTAATACATATCTTTTATGGAAATAATTGGTAAAAACAATTTCGAAGGCTATAATTGACTTCAAACATTTTGAACTTGGTACTATATTAACGTTTCATCTTAGATAAGGGAATTTAAACAAACCTAATGATTTAGAAACGTAGCAACTTCATGTTTTAGCGTACAGTCGCGTAAGGATTTGATGGCTTAACGTGCATTCGTGTAACGTGTTTTTCTTAGTGTAACTTAAATATTTTTGGTATTTTCGCTCGGTGTAACTATTTTAACTATTTAATTGAACATTATAATGTAAAGGAAGGGAAAAGAGTAGTGTAAAGAGAAAATTTGGTATTGAGGGTAAAGTTCGGTGTAGAAAGTGGAGTAGGAGGTTATTATTGTTATTTGGTATGAGATTTAATCGTTTTTGTACTAGTAATACTCGTATTAATACTAATTTAGCCTTTTGGAAACTTGACGATCTTTGAGACTTTCAATGGTTAATCTCAACATTTTAAAGAAGGATCTATGAAGATTTTTTAGTGTTTTCAATAACTATACCGTCGATACCTCTAAGTTTCCATTAAAACCGACGCAGCCTAAAAGTCTTTCCCACTTAGTGCCGTGAAAACCAACGTAGTTCGTAAAAGCCTTTCGCAAAAAAATTTCTTTACCTTGGTTTGTCACAATGCGTAACCGGAAAGTAGCCTTTTTTTTACTTAGTAACTCTATTCTTAACCTAATAAGCATTGATTAATTTTAGTAGGACCTTGGATATTGCAACGTTGTCGATTCGAGCTGGTAGAAGTAATAGTAGTATTATTTGGTCAAGTAGTGGATGTATTGTTCTAGGTTTTACAGACCACTAACTAGTCTGCATAGTAATTTGCAGGATCAATTGCTTGGCCCGTGCCCTAGTATGAAGTGGAAGCATACTATACTTGACTTGCAGTCAATACAGTAGACGCATGGAAAAATACATTCAACTTGCAGTCATTATAGTTAACTTTACTATAAGTAAAAATGACTTACTGCATTGCAATTACTACTTTTCCCATAGCCGTAGACATTTGATGTTAACAAGTTTCATATTACGCGTTTATATTTAACATATGTTTAGTATACGATGTTGCGGGTAATCGTAAATTTCTTATTCAATTTCTCTTCGTTAACGAGAATTATAAGGAATCCGATTTTCGATATGAGTTCAACATTGTTTTCAAAAGAGCTGTCTACATGGATTTGCAATTCAACCGTTATTAAGTCTACCGGTACCATATTAATGCTTCTGTCCGAATTTGTTATGGACGCAGGCTACTAGCCATTGAGTATATAGGTTACGTAATTATGCATGTAACAGAAGATACACATGCAGCATCCAGCCCGGGCGCGGTTTGCAGTTGTTACTTAGGAGGGGCAGTACCTGGTCCGGGTGCAGTCTCGGCGTGGTCCGGGCGTAGTTTGTAGACGTCACGTAAAAGAGAATGTGACGAGCTGTGCACATAAGTCATGCGTGAAGAACTACTGTATACCTCATTATTTTTCGTTGGTACCTCAATTGTTAACACTATTCGGTATCTACTTGACCTACCTTCGTAGGTTGAACTATAATAGAATTGTTTAATTTGTTTAAGTTTTTATCCCGTATATTTAAATTACGTATTGTAATTAACAAATAGTAAAATACTTCCGGTTAACAAAAAACAATAATATAAACCGCTTGAACCCTTTATTTGAGGTATTGTTATTTCTTTTACCTCGTTGGTTTTATTGATCTTATCGAACCTTATAACTTGCACTTTTCAATATAAACTAAGATATATACCACAGACATAATTAACAATATAAATACGTATTGATAATCCGCTAAAGTCTACTTAAATACCTTTAGTTAATGATTCAATATACCTATACATTTAAAGGCCTAACTTTTCGATAACACGTTATTCTACCTTGACAAATTTAGATTTTTTCAGAAAAAGAAGCATATATTTAATTTATATATTAATGGTTCCAAATTTTTCATCCTTGATAATTAATCAATACTGGTTAGATATTCAGGTTCTTGTTGGTAGGCATTTATCGTTGCAATGTAGTCGATTTAAATCACTGTGGGCGAAGTAAATGGTACTGCATTGAAATTGGTTGTTGATAAGTTGTAAGTTCTAAGTTTGGTAGACCGCTAGCCGGTCTTTACACTAGTTTGTATGGCCAAGCGCTTTGGCTTGTGCCTCACTTTCAATTGAACACCTACTACACTACACTTTCAGTATAGTCTCACAAACTACAGCCAATCCGCAGTTAGTACAATCAACTAAACTAACAGTTTAGTTGATTTGATTCAATTTCATTCAACTGCTATTCCACTAAGTTGTAAAAAAATTTAACGCATTATTTCCCTGTTTCAATAGAAAACCTATCTCTCAATTTCTTTTGTAGTTTCAATAGTATAATCCGCTGAAATTTGGTAGTGGATTCAATATATATTTGCGTAATGTTACAGCCATTAAAGGTGAATACATCGTTCATCGTAATATTTCAACTAATAATGAATATGAGGGCTAAATATTGGTTAATTTTCTAGATTGAAAGCGATTAATAAGAACTTCATGTTTATCTTCATCACGTTATTTTTGAATGCTAAACGTTGATTCCTTTTCAGCCGGTCTGTTGTTTTATACTTGATTTCATAGATTATCCTTGATTTGAAGATCGTTATATTTTATCTTTTATATTAAGTACATGATACAAGTTCAATAATTTCGCATATGAAAAGGCCGTCGATTTCATCTCAATCGATTTATTTCAATAGCTTACCTAGGGTATTAATAATACCTTTAAATCGAAAGTTAAGGGTTATTTCTCCATTAAACCTCTTTTAAGATATCTTAATCGTTATATATACTATTCTAGGTTGATAATATTTTTATTTATTCTCCTCTTCAATATATATTCTGTTTTAAATGAGTTTTCACGCTGTCGATGTTTCATTAGCTTGTTTATAATCGGTTTGGAAGGGTTGTATTAGCTAATTCGTTTGGCTTAAAGATTTTCAACTTAATGATCTTTATTAGGCCCAAGGGATTTTCTTTACTGTTAAACCCACATAATGCGGAAAGTTACGTAATAGTTGGCGGTTTTAATTATTATGTCTAGATTAATGATATTTCATATCTTATAGAGTTTATTCTATTTAACGAACACTTTTCATAAAATGACTTTGCTTTAACATAAAAAAAAGATATATTTATTATCTATAATTCATTTTTGTTGTTCAGGATGTTATTGATCTAGCGGTTTGTTGATTGTTTGTTTAGTTTATTTGATGCTTTGTTATATACTATATCCCGAATTTAGATGTTCAATGATAATGATAATTTAATCGTTATACTTGGATACGTTTTTAATATTAATAAAGTTGATATAAAATCATTATGACTAATAGTATCGTCAAAGCCTTTTACTGTTATTTATAATATTTTTTAAGCCTGTTAATATTTCGATATTTGAGATAATAATATTTTCAATTTTTTGTAAAAGTGTATAAATTTGTTCGACTTTACTAATACTCCAATAAAATTGAATGGAGATTTATTCATATTCAGTTCCTATGAATTAAAAGTCAATTATTCAACTTTATCTTAATAAAGTTGGTACCAGAATTTTAGACTAGTATATTCGAGGGTGTCAAGGATGTATTCATCTATAATATATACAAATACGTTATATATTTCCTTCGCCTTCATAGTTTTAAGGAACTTGGTATCGTGTAATACCGTTATATAGTTAATAACATAAATTATAAATATGGTGTTTAAGTAGACTATGTCAAGAAAAACTTTAAATATAAAATATTAGTTTTACTTTAATGTGTATTTGAAATTAATAGGGGTTTGGAATTGTATTTGGAAATCATAGCAAAGCTGTTCAGCTACCTGGAGAGCTGATAATTCCACGTTTTATAATTAGCTTCCTTAAGGATTTTATACATCTTGTAGTTGCTAAGTGGTAAAACTGTTGATGTAATTAACAAAATTCTAACTTTATCAGATTTAGTACAGTTATCTTTGGCTCTTGAAGATTAAATCATAAATTAATATATTTAAAATTAAATTGGAACTTTGTACTATTACCTTGAATGAGTTTCTCAATTTAAATATATACGTCAACGTCGAAGTACTTATATTTTCAAAATGAAGTAGAAAAAAGGTAAAGGATTTTAAGATGTAGAAAACGATAAGTCCAGCAATTGTTATTATAATCGTTGATTTTAGTAAAGAAAGTTCCTTTTCAAGTCTAAATCTAATTATTTCCTTACCCATATCCGTATAGTTAAGTTCTGTAGAAGTATTAATATCGTTTAGCAATACAATGTATTATGAATAAACTCTAATGAAGTACTATGTTACCCGAATATTTAATATGATACCTTGAAAATTTAACTTTATATAACGATCATGAATAGTAAATAAGTGGATAAAGTTAGGAATTTTTTTATTATGATAACAATAGGTGTGGCTAGCTAGTTATTAGGTTTCAAAAAGCCAAAGCTATTATTGTCCTACCAAAAAATAATTTAAACTTATTTTCCTTATCTTGTATCTCCATAGCTTCCAAGTCTACAACACGTTTAATATATTTCTCATTAAACATAGATGACTATTAAGCGCAATATATTACCTTTTTTGGTTGGAGTTTGGTAATAATGTAACGTATTGACCAAGAGATACATTTTCTATAAATCTATCATTTCTTAGCATTGTATGGAAATTGGAGTAACTGATTAATTTTTTTAAAAAAAGAAATATCTTCCCCCTTATATGCGTTAGTGGTTAAGCTTTCAGATTAAGGTTCTTTATTAACCGTATCACTTAAAACTACCGTACTTACAATCTATATATTAACTGTGAGTGAAATATTTATTATCTTCGTTCAAATTGTAAGCTTAAAGTTATATATTAATTGAGTTCCGTACACATCCCATTACTGTTGCAAATAAAAACCGCAACTAGCCAAAGAAAGTCTTTATCAGTAGTATTAAGGCACTATAACGTTTATTTAAACTCTTTATGGCCCGTAATAACCTGGTGGACTTACTGGCGTAATACGTATTTACCAGCTACCATATTCCGTATGATTTATCAAAAAATAATAAGTTTGTTAAGTATCTAATCGAAGAGGTTTATCTCACATTCTGACTTTTTTTCATGTTTAAATCCGTAAGATTACTTCATAATATTCTAATTACTATGGTATTAGGCGATATTAATATCATATTCGAAATGAAATTTTAAATCATCATAAATCTCACGAAACGATAAGCAATTCGTCAAGTACCTAAGGTAATTATTCTCGGATTGACCGGTAGGAATATTAGGAAATAGCGAGTGAAAACCTGGTAATTAAATCTTTATTTTACGACAAACATTAAAAAAGGGTTGTAATCTAAAGTCGAGGAGGTTATATGAGTTACCTCTATATTTATGCTTTCCTCCCCAAATTTTAACGAAAGTTGTAATCGCCGCGTAATCCGTATACACTATAGGAACTTCACGAGAAAGAAAAGTTATATACGAGTAGTAAAGACCCTCTAGATATCTCGACTGGTAATGTTAAGTCAAATGTTGGTGGGAAGGATAATTACCTTTAAAAAAATTTGCGAGAAAAAACCAATGTGTTGGAACAATATTAATTGTATTAGAGTCAGTCAACTTTACTATCAACTAAGTTAACTAGACTGACTTCAGGTTATGTGTATTGTTTTGTTGGTTCATTTTACAGTTAAGTTTAGTATGCGCCCACTTCACATTAGGGTACGGACTAAGCAATTGGCTATACAAATTAGTTTGTAGAGTGGCTAGCGGTCTACCGAACCTAGAATAATAAAATCACCACTAGACCAGAAAATACTACTATTACTTCTATTGCTATTCAAATCGACAATGTTATAATATTTAAAGAACTATCAATAGTTTGAGATTATTAACACTGATCTGTGCTTATTAGGTTAAGCACAGATTGGCTTCGTAAAAGAAAAAGCTACTTTCCGGTTATACTTTAAGAAGGCCAAGTTAGAGGGGAAATTATTAGGAAGGGCCTTTAGTACTGCGTTACTTTTGTATTTCGTTGATCCACAACGTAAGTTCGGAGTTGGGGACGATATTTCTATTGAAATTACCATGATATATTTATTAAACCAGCTTTAAAAGCGTTGAGATTAACTTTTAAAAGTTTTAAAGATCGTCAAGTTGTTAAAGGCTAAATCAGTACTATTACAGGTACTACTACTGTAAAAACGACTAAATCATATAGCCTATAACTTCTAACTACAACCAACAATAACAAACAACCTCCGAACCTACTTCATATACCAAAGTTTTCTTTTTATATCACTTTTTCCTCTTTATACAATTATTTTCCCTTTACATTACATCACGAGATTGTTAATGAAAGTTTAACGAAAAGTACACAACTAACTTCGTTAGCAACTATATCTTCGACCAAAATAAAAGTAAAGACTATAACTGTAACATTTGTATTTTTTTGAAATTCATAAGTTTTTCGAGGACTAGATAATTGACATATAACAGTCAATTGAAAAATAGGTTAAGTAAAAGTTAAAAATGAAACTCCATTGCTGAGGAATTTATATTCCACAAAAGACCTTTATTTCTATAACGTAAGTTTTTCAAGAATTAGCTCAACGGGAGAACTTCCTTTAAAATCTTTATCCTTAAAACCTACGTGGTAGGGAAAAAAAGGGTATTAACAATCTTCAACGCCTTTACACACGTTTTCAAGGTCTACTACCTTTAAATACTCAATTAAATTACTCTTTTTACTCCTCTATCAACAGTGATTTTTTAAATGCCGACGATAAAAAACCTGTTAATCTACTTGGCAGTCCAGTTTCAACGTATAATAACGCGAAGTAAGAGTTTGGTAGCGGTGAAGCGCGTGAAGCAACAGCTGCTAGCACAGCAACAGGAATTGATATCAATGTAATCCATTAATCAATCAAACAAAATTGTCAAATCCCTCAAATACTTCCCTAAAATCTTTGAATTCTTTTTACTCTATAAAACATCCCTTAAAATTGTAAAGGCCTTTCCCAAAATCGTTAAAGAGAAGCTTTGCATAACATGCACACCTATATGTATAAGCTTATCACCAGTTCTACTACAGGACTTTACCTCTCCGGCTAAGAAACTATTAATTACTCTTACCATCGTGATTCTAAGCCTATAAGGTTCAAATTAAGGGCAGGAAATACTATAGACGACTGGGATGACTATCGCGACTTTTTCTCCAAACCTATGAAAATAGTCAACATTAACTACAAGCTTTTAACAGTGTTCTCGAAAGTCTAAAACAATATGAAGAAGTATGATGAAAAACCTATAATCTACTTAATAAGAAGATAATATCGTTCCTTAATATCTGTAAATTGATAAAGATTCCTCCATTAGATTTTCACCTACTTTTTCCTAAATTTCTCGAAAGTTACGCCAAAAACTACTACCTAACGTTCTTATCAAGACAATAACCTTTCGGGAAATATACGATAGTATCAATAGCTATTTTAAATATAAGTTCCATTTTTCATAGTGTCATACAAACTAGGCTATGATGAGTTAAACAACGACAATAGCTAAAAAACTGGAAAAAACACCAATGAATGTCCTAAACTAGATACTCAATCAGCTGATGTTTTGCCAACAAGCAATCAAAAAGGCACACGTTGGAAAAGTCACACTTCGAAAACAGGTACAGGCAGTTATCACAAACGTAAACTAGTTTTAATACGCCTCACGACGCCTTAATACAACCTGTAAAAGTTTCTTTAACTAGTTACAATCTTCGCATACGACTATAATAGCCCGTACACCATCTCAGTTGGTATATATCCCTAAATTGATAACTTCAACGATTAAAATAATGAAAACCACACGATAACACATTATATTCATCGCAAATATAGACAATGCTAACTTTAAAGATCTGGTCCACAGCCTGTAAACTAGAGGTCGAACTTGCTACAACAACGGGGGAAAAGTGTCAATGGACCTATTAAACGTAAAAACCATCGTCATAAAAATAGAAAAAGGTATTGAATTTATAGAAAATTCGGTTATTGGTCAACCTTTCTATCCTGTGGCTAAACGCCACAAATAACAGGTAATATATTATACCTAATATTCCAATGCTTTCGGAAAAAAAACTATTTGGACTACATTACAAATCATAAGGATAAAGAGCCTATTAATAATAAAAATATGCTAAAAAATGTTACGTTATATACATATGCTACTCCTAAAACAATCTAGAAATTAGCTGACCACGCCTTTCAATATAACTGAAGTAGCGAAAATCCCTATATTTACCTTAACGATCAAACACTTAACACCTTAAATACCTTCAATCTTTACGATCGTTATGTGGACTATACATTTCAAGGTATTATGCCAAATACATAGGTGGTAAGGTACTCAACAGGAGATCATTTATAATACCTAGTGTTGAGAAGAGAAAGTCTTATAACAACGAAAATTAATCGTTCAAATACTGGTGAATTCAAAGTTGACTTATATTTTAGTGAATAATCATAGGTATTAAAATAGACGATTATTCAAATTATTATTGAACCAATCACATTTTACATCCTCAAATCCCCAACCGTATTCCTTCTTGGCTTGAAAAAAACAAATATTCTCGGCGTTAACGTTACCTTTAAAGTAAATGGACTAGTTAAAAACGGCCAAAGGTTCTTTTTTGATTCCAAGTAAGAGCATTTTTGGTTTCATCATTAAGATTCAAGGATAATGGTACTGAATCTGACTAAGATAAAAATACGTCAATTATACTAGCGTTTCAATTACCTAGCCTTCAAAAGGCTATACAAAGTCATAGAATCCGTAAATTATGAAAATGTATAAATATTTGCTTTAAAAACTATGAAAAAGATTCACTATTAAAACCAAATGCATATCTAAACCCCTCGAAAATTGAAATTCACATAAAGACGATAAAAAGTTTAATTACAGAATCTTTATTAACGTGTTTTACTTAAATATCAAGTCTATTCATCACATCGTAGACTCTGCAAACTTGTGTCACGAATTCATATTTCTCAGGTTCTTGTGGGTAAAAAATACGTGTAAAACGCTAAAAATACTATAAATTAACACGTACCTAAGCCCATTAAAGTTGTCGTCCACAACAGCGATATCAACTTTACAATGGCTGAGTTATAGGCGCACGCAAAAATTATAGGGATCTAATACAAATAGGTACCAGTTAAAACCCACTAAAACATTGGAAAGATTGAAAGGGCACACGAATTACTTCGTAGAGCTTTTAATATCTTTACTTTGGAGATTGAAAACCTTACGGACCATAACACATGTTTTAAAATAGCGGTAAAAAGCCTGAACGATACTGTGTGCCTTAATGGTTCAATGCCAACATTACTGGTTTTTATATTACATCCTCGTTTAACATATAAATATCTTCTATTAACAAGTACCTGAAAGAAGTCTGTGGCGTACGGCAAGTCCTTATGGAAACTGCAGTAAAAATAGGTACGGCGATAAGTTAAGAAATTTCTTAACACCGGAAACGGCCTAACAACAATCAACGTACTATTTTTGCTATTGTAAAGCGAAGTCATCTTATAGTTATAGCTAGGTAAATGGAACGGCTTATTAAAAGTCATAAGTATCACTAACTGTGGATGTTACTATATACCCTTACAGGTAGCATACACAGGCCAAAAGCTAGTACATGTATTACAGGGTACACTCCTGCAGGATGCATGGTAACGTATCACGCTGCAGGCTGCACTCTTGCCAGACGCAAAGTGTACCATGCATGGGTCGATCTGAAATGGCTATTTCAGGCCGACGGCAATGCGTGGATCGGTCTAGAAAAAGTATTCCAGAGGAGTACGCTCTCGGTGATGGGCTTATAAGCCCTCACCTGTAGCGTATACCTTTGGGTGCTTCTTTTTGATCATCATCATCTTTTATACTACAAATATCAATCATCTTGATTACTCTTCTAAGACACCTTGTTTCATGTGAATAGGTCTTTAAACCCTACAAACACTAACTATAAGCTGGTTATTAAAATTACTAACGATAATACGGCGTTTCCCATAACTCAGGTCAAACGTTATGTTAAAGCAACCAACAGTAATAATAATAATAATAATAATAATAATAATAATAATAATAATAATAATAATAATAATAATAATAATAATAATAATAATAATAATAATAATAA
>JASMMZ010000006.1:18211509-18262206 GCA_038502455.1 Anisogramma anomala | reverse complement strand
AATAATAATAATAATAATAATAATAATAATAATAATAATAATAATAATAATAATAATAATAATAATAATAATAATAATAATAATAATAATAATAAAGTTAAACGAAACAGCTAATACATTCCTCTGCTTCCTATAATCAACAAACCAATAAAATGTTGATGGCGCAACTGACTACTAAGTAGGAGAAATATTAAAAATAAAAAGCATACATTAGGCTAGATCTACAATATTACTTAAGTAAATAGGGAGGAAAAGAATAATCAAGACTTGGATATCAAACTCCGCGTACAAGGAATTATTAAAACTTTAGGAAACCCTTTTGAAAAGATTGGTAAAGTTAAGATCAATGGATTCCTTATTCAAGAAATAGTATAATTTATATCTCAACGCAACTTCAACCTTTAAAACCCAAATATTTCGATTTTCGAATCAAAAATTCTATATAAAGTTAAAGGTTAACCAATGAAGAGCTTATATGAAAAGTTACGCTTAATCACGTAAGGATACAGTAATAAAAACAAAAGCCAAACCCTTATGTGATCAACAACGATTCAAAAGATAAGCCAACAATTAGTAATCGCTTTAAAAACAAGTTTCATGGTCAAAACTAATGAAAAATTCACCTTTATTAACTGTCATATTACCTAAGCATACATGTAATCAACAGATTGAAATAATATTAATTGCAGTGTAAGAAATAAGCTTTACTATAAGTAAAGTTTATTATAGTAACTGCAATTTGAGTGTATTGTTTGTAGGTCTACTGTATTGACGGCAAGTTAAGTATAGTATGCGCTCATTTCACACTAGGTCACGGGTCAAGCAATTAGCTATACAAATTACTGCGTAAACCGGCTAGCGGTCTACTAAGATTAGAACAATACATTCACCACTTAACTATATCATACTACTGTTACTTCTACCAATCAAATCAACAACGTCACAACGTATAAAGGCTCATCAGACAAGGCTTAGCAATACTAATTAGTGGTTATTAGATTAAGCCTAGATAATTTCAGTAGAAAAAAAGGCTACTTTCCTGTTACACTTTGTGTAATTGAAAGGTAGAAGAATGACTTTTGCGAAGGGCCTTGACTACTGTGCCAGTCTATACGGCAACAAGTAAAGAAGACTTATGGGATACGTTAGTTTTTATGGTAGTTTACACGTAGCAATGATATCGTTATTGAAAACACTAACAAATTTTTACCAGCTTCCTTCTTAAAGAAAAGCTTGGAAATTGAACGCTAAAAGTGTTAATTCACCAAGTTGATAAATGGAGAAGTCAGTATTATTGATGGTACAACTACTATGAATACGACTAAGCCCCACAGCTTACAAGTTTCAATTTTCGACTTCCAGTAAGAATAAATGACTTTTGATTTTACCCTTAATTCTAAGTTTCTCACTTTATACCACTCTTTTCCCCTCCTCTATATCATAATCGACAATTAAATCTTTAGGATTGTTATTTTTACCGAAAACATCAAAATCGCATATTATCGTTAAAAAGATCATATTGCGCGACTTTATGTTGAATTTATAAGCCCGAATACCCACAAATCGCTGAGTCCCTCAACCATCAAATCCTACGTAAGCCAAAAATTCAAAATAGAATTCAGTTAAGAATAAATGAAGGAAATCAAAGCCTTAAAACCCTTCTTTTTCAAGTATTATCATAAAGAACACTGTGGGATATATATTGACGAAAACTTAACCAACAGATACCTAATCAACATCATTAGCCACTACATATTCGACCAAAACTATAGCGAATTAGATTTTGACGACTGTACCTTTTATACTTTTTGTAAATTCTTCGATGATTGAACTTTTAACATGTAGAAGGCAATTCAAAAAGTGGTTGAAAATAAATTGAAAGTAAAGCTTATTCGTCGGGTAATTTACGTACCGGATAAAAACTTGATTAAACTAGCACAAACCCTCTTCGACTTGGTACAAATTAAGGAATATTTTTGGAATATTCAACCTCGAAATCCTTAAAATAATAACAAAGAAGTTAAAAATATTTAACGTCCCTACATACATTTTAGGGAATCTCTCCTCAATCCAAAGTTAAGCCAAGCCTTGAACTTTCCTATTAGTATGAATTCTTTATACGTCGACGATATGGAACTTATAAATCTATTCGGTAGCCCATAAACTCTACGATACAACACGGAGTATGCTTTTAGCGGCAGTAGAATACATATAGTAATGGCCTCAAACGTGGTAAGTAAAATTGATGTTAACGTTATCTTCTCAATTAATCAAAAATACCATTAAAAACTGCAACGATTATCGTCACCTGTCCCCTATACTTTTTAAAATAGTTAATATTAATCATAAACATCTCAAGTACTTACCAAAAATTTCGAATAACGTAAAAATATAATGGAAAGTTTCATATTTTTTTGTGGATATGAAGATAATACCCTTTTCAAAATATTTTTAAGTAAATAAATTGTTTCCCTTATCATTTTTACTTACTATTTCCTAGAATTCTTATAAGCCGTGCGAAGTATTATTATCTTACTTTACTAACAAAAGTAAAAACTCTTTGCGACATTTATAACAACATAGAAAACCACATTACATAAAACGTTTACCTTATGTAATATTACACGATTTGGACTTCTACAAGGTAAATAATAATGACAGTTAAGAAAATGAAACGCAAACTTCGATAGATGTTTTAATAAAATATTTTTAAATTAATACTATGCTAATACATAATATCAAAGGTTTACGTTAGCAAGGATACTTTCCACGAGTTAGTACAGGTAGTAGTTATGGGTATGAATAACTTTTAATACACCTTATAGCTTTCAAATGCTACTTCTGAGGGCTTTGTAGCTAGATACGGTCTTTTTTACCAATTTTAATAATATATACGCCGAATTCATTGGGTATTTATCCCTAAGCTGATAACTTTTACAATGTAAATAAAACAGACCGCATAATAATAAACTATATCGATTACAAATACAAACTGCTTGAATACTCAAAATCTTGTCGAAGATCTTTAAGTTGAAAGTTGCGGCTATACTAGTATGAACTAGGGTAAAATTGAAATATACCTAACTGTAAAAATTATTATCGTTATAATAGTAAAAGGTATTGGATTTTTAATAAGTCCAATCATTGTCTAAATACCACCCTTTGGCTAAGCGTTACAAACAACAAGTAATATACTACATCTAATACCTCATTACTTCCTGGTAAAACTACTTAAACTAAATCGTAGATTATAAGTGTAAAAGGAATATTAATAATAGCAATGTCTTTGTAACAATTATTTAATATAATGATACTATTCCTATTGAGACTCAGTAATTAGCCGCCTAGGTCTTCTTGGATCGTTCAAATAGCGAAGATCTTTACCTTTACCTTAACTAAACCCCATAAACTATCAAATATCTTTAGCCTCCGTAATCTTTACACGGATTATATGTTTCAAGGTATCATATTAGTTATAGGGCTAGTACAGTATTTAACAGAAGGCTATTATTGATAAATGGAATTGCAAAGGAAAAGTACTATTCCTACAGGAATAAACCATTAAAATGTTGTTAAAGTTAAAGTAAGTTTCAACCCAGGGTAATAACTATTGTTATTAAAAACTACTATTATTAAGACTGTTATTAAATCGATTAAGTTTTATATTTTCAATTCTTTCATCCTATTTCTCATTTAATTCAAAAAGAGAAAGACCTTTGATATCAATACCGATGTCAAAGTTAACGAATTTTGGAAAAAACGGCCCAGAGGTTCCCTTTCGTATTAAAGTGGAGGAATTTGTAATTTCACCTTCAGGACCTAAAGGTAATAGTATTAAACTCAACAGAATTATAAATACGTTCATTACATCGGCGTTTGAATTATTTAGTCATTGACAAACTGCATCATGTGCTTGAATCCATAAGGTATAAATATATGGAATATTTTTCTCGGGAGGCTATTTTAAAGTTTTACCATTTTTACTAAATGTATACCTAAGCCCTTTACAAATCCAATTTTTCATTAAAAAACAATAAAGATTTTGATTGCTAATTTTTCGTTAATGTGTTTTAATTGAATGATAAACTTGTATTTTTTGTTATTAATTTCGTAATCTTCATTATAGAAAGTTAAGTCCCCATTGGCGAAAAATACATGAGAAACGTTAATGATATTATAAATTGATACGTATTTGGTCCTACCTAATATTATTGTTTAAAATACCGATACCAAGTTTACGACGGCGGAGTTTCAAGCGGATGTTTAAATAATAAGGATTGAGAGTAAACAAGTATTTTTTAAGGATTACTGGAGTAATGAGAAGGTTAAAAAGGCACATGTATTACTTCTAAAAGTGTACGATATATTTACGCTTAAGATTGAAAGTTTTACGGAACAAAAAACACGATTTTAGATAATTGTAAAAGGCATAAATGAATATTGTAGGCCCTGATAGCATAAGGTCAAATCTGTTGGTTTTTACAGTATATAGTTGTTTAATGAATTAAACTTCACTATTAGGAAATATTTGGAAAAGAGTTGTGGCGTATGGTATAGCCCTGAAGGAATTACGAAAAAATCCAGCACAGTATTAAGTTAATAGTGTCATTAATACCAGAAATAGCACCACAACTATCAACATGCTTGCTTTACCGTTAAAAAGTAAAGTTCTCGTATAATATAAAATATGAAAATGAGATAGCCTTTTTAAGATTTTTAATATTGCTAACCTTAAAATAGTTGTTAAAATTTGTAACAATTCTACAGCGTTTTGCATAACTTAGGTTAAACTCTATATTAGGGTAACCAATCATAAAGACATTAGAAACAGAGAAAAAATGGGGGATTCAGAGGGGTATTTGAGGGGGGGGGAGTGTATTTGTGTTTGTGTTTGTTATTTGAGGTTAACTAGTGTCTATAGGTCATCCTTTATGCTACATACATTCTTCCCATAACCTTGGGTACCTATTCCCCTAGTGTAATTCATACTTGGTATATATCTCGATCCTCTATACTACTAATATCGATAGAAATCCTGATATTACACGAATCTGTTGATAAAATACCCCTTCCCCCGTAATTAATAAGCCGATAAAAGGCAGCCCACAGACCGATCATCAAAATAGAGGAACATAAAGAATGAGAAATATATACCGGATCGAATTAATGATATTGCTTATGTGAGCAGAAAATTAAAGAACGATTAATGTTTAGTTATAAAGCTTCGGATATAAAACGTTATTGAAACCTTTAGCAAACCTTTGAAGGAAAGCGATAATATCAAAATTAATAGACCCCTTATGCGAAAAGTTGTTTAATTTGCGTCTAAAAACAACATTTACTTTGGAAATCTAAATATGATGATTTTCAAGTCAAGGGTTATTTATGAGGTTAAAGGTAAATCGACGGGACGATCGTACGAAAACTTACATCTAATCGCTTGAAAATATGGCAATAAAAATGAAAAGAAAGTTTTTGCGCAATCGTCAACAATTTAAAATATTAAAAAGCGTTTAGTGGCTGTTTTAGGAACAAGTTTATTAGCTGATACTCATAGAAAGTTTAGGTTCAATAAACGTGATATAATGCAAATATATATGTAATCGGAAACTAATTTATAACGTATCGTCTTATTAGAATTACTATAGGAATTTCTTGACAAATACCTCGAGGGGACGGTTATACGATATATCAAGTTTTTAGACGAATGTAATAAATCAAGAGTCTATTAGATTCTAACCTAATAATCGTACTTCAACTGAAGAATAAATATAAAGTCTTTAACCTACGATCCGTTTTTATTAATAACTTAAGATAAAGACTTCGGTTCATCAAATATATAGATTGACAATACCCTTTTTGTTGGAAATATTGATTTTAGTGGTATCGAAATAACAAACTATCCAAAATTCAAAGTTTTTAAACTACCAATCGGTTGTAGCTTGTACAAAAGGTACCTAATTTAACTTTAACGGATAGTTAATCCGTATATATAGTATTAACAATACTTATTTTAATTTCCATAAAAAATATAAAACTCCTACTTCGCTACAATTAATAATATTAACGTGACAAGGTTTTAACTGTAGTTTGAATAATGGGCTTGTAGCAGTTATATTGTTAACTCATATTAATCGAAAGCTCCTTACGATCTATTAATTACGATATAAGTACAAATCCCAGCGGATGAAGACTTTAACCGAATGAATAAAAGGCTGGAATATCATATAAGAAATCTGAACCGAGGAATCAATATAGTTATGATTGACATATTAAGAGCTAAATGAATTATTTTTATACATGGCCTTTTTACAAATAACACAGATCTATCATTTTACATCGGATTCCTCAAAACCATCCTTAATAAAGATAAAAAAGGACTAATTTTACATTTTTGGAATCCTGATTCATTGGATTTTAGTTGAGTGTAGGAGGATTATACGAAACGTGTTGATTTTAAAAATCTACGGTATAATACCCGGCTTCAACGTAGTCATAACGATGCGGAAAACTTTGAACTTCGTTTCCAAATAATGAAGGATTCTTCATATCTTGATATTAATTTGTATCGACTCGAAGAGCCCATTTGAATGCTTTTCTAAACTTGAAATTACAAGCGAATAACATTTGAGAATCGATATGATGGCATTTTTTGAAATTTACAAAAGTAGGAAGATTGATGGATTCTGATTCATTAATTGTGAAGATAATTTTACAAATGTTATAACGAAATCGTTATTCAATAAATGTATTAAAAGGTTTGTGAACAGTCGTAGACTGATTATAAATAATAAAGGCTATGTTTTTAGGCTATCCCACAAATTCAAGTTACGTGCCGGAAAATAAAGGTTCCTTAGCAAACTAGAAAACTGCTAGGGAATTGAAGCCGTCGACTTGTTTAATTTGCACGGTTAAGTTTAAGGTTTATATAAGTCTGTAGTAAAACACCTGTTTAAGAAAACGGATGAAGCTGGAACTCAGAACTATAGAATAAATGAAGGTGATTGGAGTCGATTTCCCTGTGGAATTGGTAGGGATTTAGTTAGTTGACAATTACAAAATAAAA
The DNA here is from genome assembly GCA_038502455.1 of Anisogramma anomala. NCBI lineage: Eukaryota > Fungi > Ascomycota > Sordariomycetes > Diaporthales > Gnomoniaceae > Anisogramma > Anisogramma anomala. The sequence goes on along the minus strand of JASMMZ010000006.1, from coordinate 18,255,140 downwards.
AGCCGCTAATATTGGAATAGTAGTAATTATAGTATATTAAGTCAACTTTACTGTAAGTAAAGTTCACTATATTAATTGTAAGTTCAGTTTATTATTTTTTAGGTTTGCTGTATTAACTGCAGGTCAAATACAGTGTGTGCCCACTTTACACTAGGGAACGGACCAAGCAATTGGCTATACAAATTACTTACGTAAACTAGCTAACGGTCTACCAAACCTAAAATAATACATCTTCCACTTGACCACGAAATACTACTATTACTTTGACTAATCGATTCAACAACGTTACAATGTCCAGAAGACTATTGGGCAAAGCCTACCAATATAATAACAAATTTATGAAATATCGTCATATTGAAATCACTACCAAAATTTCGTAATGAATACACATTGGTGACGTTTATACAATATATTAAATCTTAAAAAAAAACCAACTTAAACAGGTTTTTATTGATTCCTAACATGCTAATTTCATTTCAAATGGAAGCTAGATATAAAATGTTCAACCCACAACTCACGCTTACTAATGATAATGAAAAACGATTTCGGCTCAATAGGGTTATAAACTAACGATACCCTTATTGTTGAAACTAATAGCTTTATAATAACGAAATACCAAACGATTCTAAACTCAAAGTTCTACAACTATAAAATGGTTACGACTCGAGAAAAAGGAAAATATCTAAACTATAGTAAATTGTCAATCAGAAAATATAATACTAATAAAACTGATATTTATACTAGTTTTCGTAAAAAATGTCAACACAAACTTAAATACAATTAACAAAACTAACGTAGTAAAATCTCAAAAATATCTAGAGTAATAGGCTTATGGTAGCTATATTGCCATATTATACCAACTGTGAGCTTCTTACGATCTCTCGATTATGGCATAAACACAAAACCCAGCAAATGATGACTACGATCTACTCAACAAGAGTCTGGATTGGCAAATGAAAAAAATGAACCGGGGGATTGATATAGTTTCGATTGAACTGTCGAAGATCAAATCAATGATTTTAACAAATAGTCTCTTTGCAAAAAACACCGACCTGTCGTTATAGATATGATTTCTCTTAATGATTATTGATGAAGAAAAATTATAAAAAGACAAATATAGCATTACTGGAAACCAAACTTATTAAACCTCTGTTCAATAAAAAAGTATTACTCGAAACGTATTAACTTCGGAGTTTTACGGTATAATGAGCGGTTTAGAAATAAATATGACGATGTAGAAAACCATGAATATCATCACTAGATACCTGTAAATTCTACCAATCTTGATAATAATCTATATAGATTCGAAAACCCTATTGGAATATTTTTCAAACAATTAATAACCTGCGAAGAACGCCTCATAATTAACGTAATAAAACTTCGCAAAGCCCATAAAGACGTCGAGATTAAAGATTTCAAGTAGATTAACAGTAATGGCTCTTCGGCTAATGCTAAAATAAAATCAACACCAAATAAGTATTTGAGGGAGTTTATGGATAGCAATCGGTTAAATATATGTATAGAGGGTGACTTTAAAAGGCCATCTAGTAATATTAAGTTACGTGTCAGCGACTAGGGATGTAAGCAGAAGTACAATAACAAACTGAAAGACTTTCAGGGTATCAAAGCCGAAGATTCGATTGATTAGCATAACTAACTTCAAGGCATGGTTGAGTTAAATTTTACATAATTCTGTAGGAAAAAACCTATATACGGGAGTTAATAAAGTCGGAATTCAAAGCTAAAGGGAAAAATGAGGTAATAGAGATTAATTTGGATGCGAAATCGACAAGGGTTTAGTCAATTAATAAGGAGGCTCTTCAGAAACGACCGGAATGAATTGTTTGACCACACCACCGTATGCGTACAAAACAAGAAAGCCGCCAGTATTGAAACAGTAGTAATTGTAGTACAATAATTCAACTTTACTGTCAATTAAGTTAATTATACTAATTGAAAATTAAATGTATCGTTTTGTGGGTTTACTATAAAGTCAAGTACAGTATGAACCTACTTTACAATAAGGTACAGGACAAGCAATTAGCTATATAAATTAGTATGCAAACCGGCTAGCGGTTTTCTCATCCTAAAATAATTTATTTAACACTGTATTACGAAACACTACTATTACTTCAATAGCGATTCGAATCAATAATATTGCAACTTCCAAAAATCTATTAACAGGCTAGATCTATCAACACAATGGTTTTATCTATAATAGGTTCGTGTATAAAGCCGTTTTTATTTAAGGTCGATATTTTTGGTAAACCTGTTGTAATCATACGTGTTAACGACCTTATTAGGTACCGTAAATTTGATAATAGTTGTATTGATATTAAAAAGCTCTTTAGGTTTCTTATTTAATTGACTCATGGAATTAAGAGTGTTTGTAAACCAGAAAACTTGCCACAACTGGGTTAATTAATTCCTTATGGTTTCCAGCGACGCTAGCATATTATTATCCTGAGGTAAGAGGATAAGGGTTAGAGGAACTCATTTGGTTTTAGGGAAAGTATTACGAACTCGTGTAATGACGTTAAAGGATACTGTTATGAACGATAACTTTGCATTAACCTTTGTCTTTACGTATCCATTAAAACTTGTCATCTGTTTCGTATTCGTAAAGTATGTTTGCAAGATTTCACTTTTTCCCTTTTTTTATGAAGAGGTTACTTTCGTAGTTATATAGCTTTGGTTTCATTATTCTTTTAACCTATTTATTTGTTTCGGCCTATATATGCATAATCCCGTTTCTAAATTATTTTTAAAAGTTGTCGGATGCGATGAATCATTAATTAGTTTCGGTGGGGTTTAAGTAGAGAATCAAGCGGTCGATTACGTTAGTTAGGTGTTTAATTATAGAATTTTTCTCGGCGTCTATAAACCAAGGATTCTTTTCGTAATACTTAATGAATAGAATGTCAAGAGCATTGATTACTTCCTTTTTAACGGGGTCGATATTGGTACCAATTTCGATGTTTTCGGTAGCTATTTTAAAGGGAAACATTAAAGTATTGTAGACGAAAAATTTAATATAATAGGGTAGGTCGTCAGTTATTTTCTGTTAAAGTTATAATTTTTAATTCAAAAGGTCATAGAACTTATTCGTTTTATAATTTGCAATAGTAGTATACGTAATAGGAGTAACAAGAATAATAATAACCTAGTCTTTTACGAAATTTATAACATAGAAATATTAAAACTTTACGGCGATTAATTTCAACACTATTATTCCATGACTGATTTAATAAATATTTCTTCGTGTTTTCTACAATACTGGCTATACTATCACTACTTATAAACTATCGCAATCAATTTCGAAATGTATAAACTTTCCTTATTTACTGCTACAAACAATTATATAGTTTACAATGGCACTTCATAAGAATATTTCCTCTGCTTTGCCTAAGTAAAAAGTAATAACCGGAAAGTAGATTCTTTATCTACCTAAATTATTCATTTTTTACTTAATATGTATTGATTAACGTTGGTAGGCCTTTATTATTGAAAAGTAGTCTATTCCAATCTCCGATTAAAGTAATTCGTATTGCATTGAAAGTGGCAATGTCTTCCTTCTAAGTTGAGTAGATCGCTAGCCGGTCAGAACACTAATTTGTATTTTTCCTTTTTGATATTATACTACTACCAGGTAGTGCGAAATGAAAATTATTGCACTAGCTGCTACGAAATAAACCTGTAAATACCGGCGGTAGGAATCGTAACGAGAGGCCATCAGTGCCAGTATAAGCCGCCATAGTATCTCGCCATCCCTCAAATCAAGACCTTAGGATGCCCCACAATTTAGAGACCCGAAGGCGTATAAATTATAGCCCTGGTTGAGCTGTGATAAGTGGCCGTCTTAATTCCCACCCAACGCCTTCTTTCGCCAGGAATATAATTATATAAACGCTCTAAAGAGAGGAGAGCTCTATAAAGTAAAAATGCATGGTAAAAGCCCATATAAAAGGCGCAAGTAAAACGCGTGTATAGTAGCGCGTACACGTTATCAGGTGTGTTGTAATTATTGTTAGAAAACCTTTATACGCTTGGTGACCCGTACGTTACCTCCTTAGAATAAAAGGGGCCTTTTATTAATATGATCAATAATATCCAACCCTGTTTTATATAATAATACTATTCGACCTGAGTGGGATACCAAATCCTACTTACGTTCTTTGTTACTATTATACATACTTTCTGCAAAATCTGCGGCTTCAGAGACTTAGACTTAGTTTCTTTATCTTTTAATACACTGCAAAACACATTACTACACAGTAAGATCCAACAAATGGTAGCTGTAAGTACAACTGATTGAGTTAAACCAGATTTGATTGCCACCAGGCTTAAATTGAAACCAGACTTTACTGTCATTATAGTTTACAAAACGCAAAACTATAAAAAAACATTATCAATCCCCTGAGCCATTAGATTTTTCTCCCTTCCCTTTATCAGCCTGCGATTTCTTTTATAGTTTTACTCTTTTTACATTAACATACCTATTCCTTTATTGGTTTCTATAATGATTAGATAGCTATAAGAGTTATTGGTAAATCAGTTACTTCTTTATATGCTGTTGCAACGAAATCGAGGCTAAAAAACTTCACTTGCTGGTCTAGCTTTTCCTAAAACGCAACAGCCATTTCAAATCCCACTACTATTTTTCTTACTAGCCTCACCGCGCTTTCACACGCCAATACATACGATGTCCAAAAACGTTACCTCTTCAGGCAGAAGTGGTAATAGCGGTAACAACAACGGTAATAGCGAGCCTATCACAACTTATCTCCGCGTATCTATCGAGCAATAAATTTACTAGCGTTTCACGGCTGTAAATAATCGCCTTAATAGTCTGGAAACTAATATTCGCGAGGTGATAAACCAGGTGAAAAATCACGTCAAGGCAGGAGTACAAAAAGAGTAAGAATTACCATAGCTGCTATATGATGAGATTCTCCTTAACCCTAAATTTTCTGTCTATTGATTTCATTTCCATATCCAGGATCCCATACTTGTAGAAATAACCGTTGCCCTCGTAAAGGTAATAATTATCTTCGTGAAAAGAACCGTTAAAATCGTAAATAAGCTGTCTACCACCAGCGTAAATTCGAACTCCATAAATCCGACCGCCGCCGCGAGCCTAATTTCGAATACCCGATCATCTTGAGCCTAAACCTCTCCTAAAACACAATGAGGAGATACAAAAAAGCGAAAAATCTAATGAACGCAAAGCTTTACAACCTTTTTTACAAAGATCGGCGGGAGAATTGCGTTTAAGAAAGAAAATGTCAAGGTTTTTAACCAAGAATATACCGATCCTTTAAAGATAGGTATGATTAATATAAACCAAAACGTTATCTTTAAAAATATCTGTTCTTTTTAAAACCGGCTAAACTTGTTTAATAATGTTAACTTTAATGACTAAAATGAATTAATTAAAATGTTTTAACCTTACTTTCAGGATCGGATATTTTTAGTAAAACTTGAAACTAATTTTATTTAACCGTCGTAAATTTTACTTTTAAGGTTCTGCGAAAATTATAAATACCATCGTAACTAGATTCGCGATAAACGTTTGATGAACTACTACCAAATATCGAAAATACACTTTCTGTTTCCGTAAACATCTAAACAACGAGTATAGGCTAAAAAACATATTTAAATAAGGATACGATACGCAAAAACCATTGGAATTTTAGATAAATATAAAAAAAATTAGCGAAAGGTTATAATGAATATTTGGTTCTTATAAAATATAAGTACTTAGTAATATTTGCCTCTTCCTCGTTAAAGATAGCAAATTTATCAATATATAGCTAATATTAAGAAAAATAAACCCACGTTACATACGATAGCGAAATGCGAGTTTACCTACTATTGTCTTAATTTGAAAACGACACCAAAAACGTTACGATTTTTGCGGTAACCGCGAAAATACTCGTAAAAAGTATAAAGAATCATATTACTCTAATAATAGTAATAAAGCTTAAAATTAAGGGTACGGTCGTTTAAACAACCGTTTCCAAAATCTTAAATAAGATTATTAGCGCCATAAAAATCGTTTTCGTTGGCGAAAACGAAATAAACGGCCGCGTAATCAGGATCATAAACGTCGAGGCAACTATAAAAGTCGCCGAGGCAGTTGCGAACACCGCTGAGGAAGTCGTGAATGCCGCCGAAACAGTCATGAACGCATTCTTAACCGTAACTGCGATCACCACGTTTATAATATTCATTTAGATATTAACGATAACCAGACATCGCAGTTTTTAGAAACCTTCCTACGATTTTCCTACACGTATTTAAAAAAGTGTATCATAGGCATTGTAATCGATATACTTAGGCTACAGAAAAGAATTTACAACTGTTATCGTAAGTCTTTCGACTTTCGTAATTAGCTGTTTACTTATTTAAAAAGATATTTGGCTTGCGGCACTATTACTACTCGAATTATACGTAAGCACCTGCGTTAAACTAATGAACTCACTATAAACAAAGTTCTTAATAATTTCAAGAAGTTAAACATTATTATAACTTGTGCTATTAATAACGAGTCTACTTTGATAATAGGTTGCAATGAATGCGTATAAATTTCCGTACGCAGCCGTGAACACATTGTAGATAATAGTAAAAAATTTATTATATACATTAATACAGGCATAGGTGAGAATCTCGTGGATTTACATTTTCTCGAAAATTAATTTTTGGATTTTATTACGTTAAGGTACTAATACAAAAACGCGAAATAATTACAAGGGTTATGAAATTTCCAATTCAACCAAAAACCAAGGTTGAATGAAATTTTTAGATTTTTAGCTTCAAAATTAACGGTTCGCCTAAATTATTACATAAAATGGTAAAAGCTTAAATTCTAAACAAATTCAATATTAACTCCTTTTTTACCAATATTTAACTAAAACCTCGTAAGGCTAATATTTTTATATCACGAAATGTTATTTTATTTAGCGATAGAAAATGTGATATCCTATTTTCTATATATAAGATAACCGCTAAGCCAGTGGTTCGAAAAGTAAAAATGTATTTTCCTATAATAGTATAGCCTATACAAACTATCCAAGTACTAGTAGATTATGTTAACCTACCAAAAAGTCGTTTCTTTATATTTCACTTTCAATATACATTCATTTTAAAACGTCATTATTAACATTAGTAAGTTTTATATTATACAGTCATATATTCTGACCGAAAAATGAATGAATATTTTTCAAAAACTTAGATTCGAAATATAGCTAAATATAAAAATTTAGGTTTATTTCAAATAAATTAGAAGTATATGTTATAGGCTTTAACTTATGTCAATAACGTCCTAATAATCTGTTTATCAGTAACGTGACTTATAAAGGCAAAACTATAAGGTTACTAAGTGAACTTGATGTTGTTTAGGGTACTAGATGATAATACGTTTATACTAGTGGTAGGAGCCGAATTCAAACTGAATTTTCCTACAATATGAGTGGCAACTTATATATATATCCTTACAAAATTAAGCTAAATACTTATTATCTCTAATATAAGCACTCTGTTAATAAACGCCTTAATTCATCTTATTAAGGATTTTTTTTCATGAATCTTTGAAAACTACTCGATTAAAACTTAAGTTAAAAAAAGAACTTCCATGTGTAATATCTTAAATACTCGGTATTAAGACTACAAATTATATACCAATTGTTTAAACGGTATAAAGCGCTTATATTAAGAGCGGCTAACAAAATAAGAGGATCAAAACTTAAAAGAATTTAGGAATAACACCCTTACATATATGAGGATATAGGTTTAGTGAGTGTTTTGAAGGAATGGATAATTAAGATATTATTAATCAAAGGTTAGTAACATATTAAATTTAATTGTTTCCATATTCCGTTTTGAAGCGGGATTAGTAACTATTAAATTAATAGTTCGATCATTTCTGGGACCATGATTACGTAACATACTCGGAAAAAAAATCATATTTTACTTTTCTTATATTTATAATTTGACGTATAGTTTTTAACTTTTATGAAAAACGCGTTATAATTAATTTTAAACACCACAACAAGTAAAGTGTTTCAAATAATTACCATTTGCCTTTATAAAACTATTAACTCAGGTTACTACGTTGACAGCATTAGATTATAATGGTAGATACCACTAAATTTATTTTTCATTACTTATTTATCTTCGATTAAAAACCTAATTTATGGTAGTAAGCTACTATAGACTGAAAAGCTTCAAAGTTACTCCTACAGGATCTCTAAATTCTTCTTTTTACTTTTAGAAATATATAAATCGCACGTTTAAGAAATTTCGTTTTTTTTACAAAACTTTTATTAACAATGTTATTATTTTCTCAAACACGTTCGAAAACCTCTTTACCTACTTAAAGTAAATATTCGGTTCATTTTCGCGAAAAGGATTGTTATTCTCACCAAAAAACGTCACATATTAACATTTGGTTAATTATACCTCTCGGATTCTACGTTAAAGTTTTGGGCCTATTGATTACCGAAAAACTTACGTAAGATATTCGTAAATCATTATGCTCTAGAAATTGAAAGACCTTGAAATTTTATTTGGGCGCGGAGGGCTTTCTACGACTAATAATTCCATATTTTGTGTAATTGTCCAACGCATTGCAAAAATATAAGGTCGAACCACTCTTACGAAGTTGAAAATAGGGCAAATTTAACACCGGAAACCGAGGAAAATGCCAACATTATATGGAATCCACGAGAATTGAGATTACCGAGGAACAGCAACATTTATTTGACGAGGTTTAAAAATACTTATGCGGGCGTTTATATTCATACCATCCTGATTCAACCAAACCTTTGTTTTTGCAAATCGATGGCAGTTTGGAACGTAGATTCAGCGTAATTCTTTTCCAATTGAAAAAGAGCTATGTTTGGACTCCAGGCCAACACATTGTAGCCATAACAATTGAACCAATAATTTTCCTGATAAATGAATCCATTTAGCTGAATGTATACAACCTGGATGTTATTCATCTTCCAGACCGTTTTAATCTTATTCAAGATACTTGTCAAGACATCCTATACCAAACGATGAAGCTGTGCAAGAAAAAGATGAATGTCTAGTTCTCGATCAAATCATAGATAATTATCCAGCCCTTACGGATAATCTGAACATTGTGATAAGAAACTTAAATTCCAGATAAATGGAAACTACGCCTATAGATCTCCTTTTAAATGAACGTTATATGGATATTAATATTCAACAAGTTTAATAAGGATAAAGATAACGGAAAGGACGACGTTTTAGCTTTAAAATACAAGCACCCTTTTCGTTTCGTCGATCGTCATTTGTAAAATCGAAACTTAACTTGCCGTAAACGTTTAATGTTATTAAATTCTGTAATACAAAAAATCCCTATCAACGTTTACATTAAAAGCTATAATTTTAGTCGTGAACACATGATAGTCACTTTAAATAGGCTTTATATTTGGTTTAAACATAAGTTAGTTAAAGCTCATCACCAAGATAACATATAATATGGGTAAATTTAAAATGATTATAGAATTCTTATACAACCGTTTTAATTAATATAAATGCATGAGGATTCAATATATACTATTTATATGGGTTTTATCGTTGCTGTACTACCAGTTTCTTTTTTTAGATATACAGTAATAGTTATAAGTAAAAGATGAATTCGAAGCAATTATCACGGGTAATATATAAAACATTAAAGCAAACGCTTTTTTACCCAGAAAATACAACCTTTATAGCTAGTAAATGAGTTAATATTGTATTAAGGTACTTTTTGCTTTTATGTTAGCCTTGTCCCAAAGATATAATCTCGGATTGAAATCTTAAGTTTCTATTTATATTTGGATGAGGAATATAAGAAGGTTTAAAACCCGAATCGATAATAATAATAGCTTATTGTCATTAAAAATATAGTTAATTTGAAAAAAAAAAAAACTAGTTTTTTAAGTTGTTGTTACGCTATCATATGGCTTATCACCCTAAATAGCTATGGATGGAATGTATTCCAATAATACAATAAGGGCTGAACAACACATATTTTCGAAAAATTAACGCCAATCCTTATGAATTTCTTTTGAATTTCAAATTATAATTACCAATAAATTATTATATTTCATCAATACGTCGCTAATACTCTAATATACGTTCCATACGAAAATATAAAAACCTGGATGCTTAATTGACGATAAATATTATAGCTTTAAAGGCTAAAAAAGGATACGAAAAAAATTATAAATAGTAAAACTTTAAGGTTGGTAATCAAATTTGGCTTAAAACTAGCCGAGTATACGAGCCTTTTCATCGTTAGATTAAACTCTCTTATACTCGCCTAGGACCGTTTATAATTAAAAATAAGGTTGGTGTGGATATTACCATATATACCTATAGTTAGTAAGCGGCCACAGTGCGGAGTACACTTTTTCAGAGTGTATAGTAACATACCATTCTGTAAGGTGTATTCCTACAGAGTGTTTGATAGCATGCTACTGCCTAGAAGTGGGATCTGTAGAGTGTATAATAGCGTACCACTACTAAGAAGTGGCATTTGCAAAGTATACGATAGAGTTCCACTGCCCAGAAGGGAGATTAATAGAGTGTATATTAGAGTGCCAATGCCTGAGTGAGAGGTTATAACCTCTCACCTATAGATTACACCCTCTAAATTCTTTTTCTCTCTTTATCTTATCTTTAATATTATAACATTGATATTTTTGATTATTCTTGTACTACGTTAACTTATGGAAACCTTACCAGTATTAATGAATAACCAACTCAGTCGAGTACAAATAACCTGAGAAAAGGAAGACAAATCTAAGTTAAATACTTATATTAGGAAGTTATTACAGTCCCAACTAATTGTATTTTAAAATTACAACTGATCAAAACTATACGAGATTATATAATTATGCAGAAGCTCCTTTAAAACCCGAAGCGTAATAATATTGTAATATCCGGAGTAACTTTGAAAAGAATAATTTTAATACTATGTTATTAACTATTTAGTGCCTTATTTACTATAAATTCCTATTACGTTATCATTTAGCCCGCTTCAACGCTTTAAACATAACTGCGCACTTTTTAGAAAATGTTATATTACGTAATAGGCTACGTAAGCCAAAACCATTACATTTCGGAATTCTTCATTGAGACTTATCCGATCTAAACACAGTATTGAAACCGTTTATATACTTCGGAAGCGTTTAAAACTTAATATCTACACAGCTTACGAAACCCAAAAGCGACTATGATATACCACATAAATCGTTCGTAAATAACAAAAACGGTGAAAATATGATATCCAAACCACCTACTAAGCGCGAAACGATACTAATATACCACCCCGGATTATATATATACCTTTCTACATCCTTTTTACCCCCTTTCTCATTACCTCGTTCGCCTTACCTTATTCGCCCTATACTGTTAATTTAAGTTTATTATTTGCGACGTTCAAATTCATTGGCCGCTTGATTATTATAACATTTGAAAATTATCAAAAAAATAATTTAAAAAGCCTAACTAGTTTAAAGTTACAGCTTATTTGTATCATATTTATATTTTACTTTTACTTGCTCGAGTTAAACTCTTTACTTCAAATGCTTTATTACACCTTATTTGCTTTTTATTTATGTTTTTATACGTTTTTATTTCAATATTTTGGACCAACCCGCTATAAATACCAAATTCTGAACACACCTAAACCTTATTTACTACGTAAAACCAACATCTGTACCGCTTTTACATTTCCAGTATATGTATAAACCAGTCTCCGAGTCATTATAGTACATTTTATACTTTTACAACTATATGTCCACTAGTAATGAACTTGGCAAAAGCTAACGACTATATATATTACCTATTTAAATATACATTGTATCGCAGTAGTATTATAAACTATTTAAACATTAACTCATATAATAATAAAATTGAAGTATTAGTGGAAAATTCGGACTATTGTACAATGAATAGGTATGTTATTAATATAATTTTCAACTATTATAGCTGAAATATTCAAGAACGCGACTTATTCGATGACTTTAGGAAGGGCTTTGCAAATTAGACGTAAGAAATATAGCATGTAGTTGATGGTATAATATCTAGGATATTATAAAAATAACTATAAAGTAAAAGTATTAATACGACCAATGGTATTAATAACCGTATTGAAAAAGCTTTGTTAAAGATAGTTTAGCTTAATTAAATAATAAAATATACCGAAGATAAAGTAATGAAGGTAAAGTTTGTAAGGGGATACTGGCTAAAAAAGCGTTAGGATTGCCTTATTAAAATGATAAATAGGAAATGAAGAAAGACTCCTCAAATATAAGAAACGAGGCGCTTAGTAAAGTTGAATATACGCCGCGAAGTGGAAATAGAGCTGTAGGAATTAACGAAAGATGAGGAAGGGCTATAAAGATTATCCACTACGTGAGTCAAATGTGAACCCTCTCTAAAACTCACTTTTAAATAAATATAAAGATAAGACCATACCCCGAATACCTTTAACAACCAACTCGGTTGTAACAAAAGCAACACGAACAAAAAAAAGGCCCGCCCGGAAATAATACGAGCGACGTAAAACGCTAATACGTACCCTACGAACTAATACCTGCCAATTACAACTTTTACCGTAACCTTTCACTGTACTACTGTTCAATTAATAGAAAAGATCCGATAAAACTTACCACCTTTACCAGGTTATAGAATGAAGATAGGAATTATAGCGGCAAACCATATAACGTATTCGATGAAAAGATATAAATAATGTTAAATACATAAAAAAAACCATGTATTAAACCGTTATAATTTTATGTTATTTTGCTAAGTATACTACTTAAATAAATTAAAATGTGATATAGACAGAATTTCACTTAGATTGACATATTGTTGGAGTGTTACAACTGCCAAAAATCATATTTCAATATAAAGATCAATTACGAGATTTATAATAAGGACTACATAAACATTACTCAGGAATCCGTAAAAATTAGCCTGTAAACGTTAATGAAAGCCTATAGAAATTGTTTACTACCTTATTAGTAAAGTTCAAAAAGTGTTAGGCGGCCTTTAAACCGGAATAAAAAGGTATTAAACTATTTATCTAAATAGTAACAAAAGTATACCTCGAAAATCAAAATTTCGATCTTATACTATTTAAACTAAAAAGGAACTTGAAGGCTTTTTGTATAAGTCTTTAAATATCGTTTGAAACCTTTATATGCGAATAGGCTAGCCTTGATTTATTATTTATAATTGATAAAACTAAAGTCGAGGGCAAGATTACCAAAATGAACCTCGCCTGTATAATTTACCACGGTTTAGACCAAAGGTTTGAAGTATATCTAAGGCAAATAAAAGGTACTAAATATGGTTACTAGTAAGAGAAATATCAGGAAGGGAGCTCCGGAAACCCAGGGGGTAAAATAACTAATATCGAGAACGAACTTATAACTAAGGGTGAAATGTTATTACTCAAGCACGTTGGCGGATCAGGAAACAGACTAGCATGCAGCTAAGCTACCGAGAGCTTGAAGTCCAACACATCAGGCGGGTAACATCTCTTTATCAGCACCAGGCTAGGCAACCCTCTAGGGTTAGGGTTATCTAGATCATAAGTGCTCACTGAGCCTCAGTGAGCACCAGTGAGCCTCAGTACTGAAGATGGTATGAAGTCCATAGGATATAAGGACACGGTCAGCACCACATAGATAGTATTTCCTTCATAGCTCTTCAGTTGTCAATCTAAGTATTCAGTCTACATACCTGAATAGCCCAACAGCTAGTGATCACTCTACAGCATGAATAAACATCTTCTTGATATTGTACCTTTATTACCTCTGCTGCCTTACTGCTAACATAAACCCCCTGACACCTTCTATTTACTCAAGGGTATTTAGTGTGATCATTATACGAAACTTATCACATCTATAGTAATACCTTCAAAAAGGTACACAGAACTTTATGTGTTTGCAAAAACGTTATATTATATACGGTAAGATCGGCTATTAATTTATTAACCATCTAGTTTACGAATAAATTCAGATTAAACGTTAGTTTTAGGCCGATTATCTACTTAAAAACTAGACGGACACCAATTTTATATTATATGTAAGCGAATACAAATGTGTAGAAAACAAGCTTCATACCTACCTATACGAATACAACTCCGAAGAGGAAAACTTTAAAGGTAATAATGTTTATTTAATAGCCTAGAATAACGAATCCGCCTAACGAATTCTTATATGCTTGTAGGATGTTTCCTTTTTATATAGTATAGACTTCAACTACAAAAACAACGTATTAAACGCCTACATGACATTCTAGTTTATATTTTTAAATAGGCACGGAAACCGAATCTCGTGTATTATACCTAATACTGGTGTGGACGAAATCTTGTCCGCCGGAAAACGATAATTCAAAGCGTTCCCGGCGAAATTTCCGAAATTCCAGTTCGACTGAATAGGAAAGCATCGAAAAGTTATATTTGGCGAAGGTAAAGCGTCATAACTTGGAACGGTTGTTATAAATACACGATTCGGATCGGTTAAGTTTTTCACTGAAATATGTACAATTGAAGCCGTTTGCCTAACTTACTCGAAATTATAAATATTATACCACCGATTCAGATACCTAGTTATAAAACACCTTTTACAGCTATTCCACACCGTAAAATACACTAACATAAAAAGAAGATCGTTTAAAGCTATCGAAACGTTTAGCTACAAATACCAGTTATATTTGTAAACCCTATAACGATCTAAATTCCAGTTTGAAAATGAAGTAAACTTTAATTGAGAAGTAATTATGTATATGATACACCCTAATGGCCAGCTGATACTATATGCCGTCGATATAATAACATGATTTTAGGCCGCAAAATTTACACGAAACGCTTCCATTATGGATTGTTGGGACATTTTGGTGGATTACTGGTAAAACGTTTACTTAAAACCTTTAAACTGGATTACCTACGAGGTAGATACGGCTTTAGACTCGATTAAATAGCGTATCAAGGCTAAGATCGACGGTTATAGGTACAAATAAATACCGATAAAATTACCACAGTGTATTGAATAGTCTAAACGGTATTATAAACCTCTTCAAAAAGCGTATATGGCAATATTGAGGAAACTACAAGTTACCAAATTTGAGGAATCCATTTTACAAATGGAGTTGAACGTTATAAACAATATATTCAGCCCAGATACGTTTATTTCAATATTCTTTATTTTTGATACTTACCTCAAAATTTATATGAACTTGATAACGTTGCTAATTACGATATAAAAATTAAATATTATAGAAAAAGCTATGGTAATAACTACGTTCCCTTATGGGTCAGAAATAATATTTCGAAAATATTAGCAATAAAAAATAGCCTGCGTAACATTATCATTTTAGACTTACTATTATAGTTGAAGGTTCTAATTTGAAAACCTTTGAACAGATAGATTACTTTATAAAAGATTAATGGTTTTAAAGAAGACAATATACTCGTGGATTTTACAAATGATATAGATTAATTTCACTGGATAATTGTAGAAAAGTATACTAGGGAAAAGGTAAAAAAAAGTGGTACGAAACCATAATCCAACTAACGGTACCGACGGAATTACTTTTACGATAACGAATTTAAACCGCCTGCAAATTTTATATACCCATTGGATAATACTTTCGAACCTCTACTATTATAAGAAACCGGTCTACCTATATTAACGGTATTAATAATTCGCCGCCAAAAATGCCCACTTGATTTTTGAACCAAAAAAAGCTTTAGGACTTTGATTACAAATTCTTTCCTTATTTAAAATGAACTGATAAACCGTAAACTCAATTTAAAGCTTTTTAGCAAGGGTATTATTACCGCCCCAAGTACCTCGTTCGAAAAATCCATACGAATGGAAATCTTTGCCTTAATCGAATAAGGCGTTTGTCGCTTTGAAAGGTTCGAACCTACGATTTATAGCGCCTATAAATTTTTCCTTGCGCCTTATACAAAAAGTAAAAGATAAGGCCAAAAATCTATATAAAAAGAATTGTCCTATAGTAACAGAGTATAATGGAGATGGCTATAAGAATATTATACCCTAGTCGTCCACTTTACAAAAGGTAAACTACTGTTTAATTCTTACATTTACCACCTCCCTTGATACCCCTTATAGCCTTTATATTAAACTTTGTAATATTATGTAGGCTTCTATATAATCCGAGGAGCGGCTTAAATAGAATATTTACGCCTATATACCTACAAACCCTAAGAACACTGTCTATCCGAAACGATTTTACGTATTGTAAAACCACTTTACGGACCAATTAAAGTTAGTGAATACTAATATAATACCTATTAAAGGTATTATAAGGAGCGGTTCGAAATAGCTAATACAATCTTTAACGTGTGGTTATTAATTTTAACAATACGTTTTGAAGGCTTTATATTAACGGGTGTATGAACAAATTATACTTTCATGTTATATAACACGTTATTTTTTCATATTGTAAAAAAGCTTTTGAAGGCCAGCCTAAAAACAAAACCCAAAACTTACCCAAAGGAAGACCGTATAATCGACTTTAATAACGAGACAATTACTTTTCGAAACAGTATCCTATGCCCTGTACAAAAAAGGTAATTAATTATAGTTATATTTATTGCCATATATAACATAAAACGAGCTCAAGAATACAGATACCAGCGCGGACGTGTCGCTTAAGTTACATTAATTGTTTCAACAAAAGCAGAGTTGAAATTTTCGGTTATCGTTTAATACTAAACAGATCCTTCTGACAATATATATGAAACGCTTAATAAACGCTTAACGTGGTAAATATATAATTTAAAACGCGTTGTATAATTTGTACCGCTCGATATACATATTATAAAATATTTTGTTCTCACTAACTGTTCCTTCACAAATAATAACAATTACAATTCGTAAATATGATTCGGTTTTATTATAGATGTCGAAATACCAGTCTTAAACGGATGTATCATTTATAGGAATATTTTTACTAAAACTCGATTAAATATAAACAGGTTATATGAAACGTTTTGGTTTGGAAGAGTCATAATATAGTTAAAAGCTTTTATTCTAAAATTACCAAAATAATAAAAATCTGAATAATTATTTTAAACCTCAATTTAAAACCCCTTCTTTTTGTCGTTTGTAGTAAATTTTTTTCGCTTTACGAATATTTGGTAAAACTTGATACTAAAAATGAAAAACGACTTATGATTGATATTATAAGCTTACGCGAATGATATAAACGTTGTTAAATGAAAAGAAAATGAATAAAAAGTGAAACATTATAAATATAATAACTAAAGACGCCCTAAACAGATTATTGAAGTTTTTCTTATCGACAAGCACTCTTTCCGTTGGTATTACTAAAAAGAATTTTGTTAGTAAGGTCTCTGACTATTTCACGTGAAGTTAGAAGAGTATAAGAGTACTCATAAGATTGGTATTGTTTTATTAAAAGATAGATAGATCGGAAGAAGTATTCCAGAGAGTGTACGCTACGGATGGAAGGTTATAAACCTCTTATCCGAGTAGCAGCCTTTTTGCCATACGCTCTGAGATACCTATTCCAAAACGTTTCATACATTGCTATAGGTTTTAGAATACATATTCCAGACCGCTCCATGCGTAATGTACTTTACGTTTTATAAAAATGCAGCCTATAGCATAACACATTACCGTGTACTTTACAGGAGATTACCTTACAATATAGTACACTACCACTTAGCCTATATATACTATTTACAAGGGTATATAGTAATATTTACATAGGTAATCCTTTCTTTTTTCCTTATATGCCTATAACTTAGTAGCGATAGTATAACTGTAGTGAGTCTATATACGTATCTCTATAATAATGGTATGGTTATGATATAAATTGTAAAGGCTTAAATTATAAGGTTTTGTAATAAAAGTATAGTTGTGGCATCAATCATAAAATTTCGAATTAGTAAATCCTAGTCACAGAAGTAATTGTAAAGATTCGAATTAGTAATTTATAACAGCGGTGTTAATTATGATCAAAGCTTAATTAGTATAATTAATCGGTATCAATATAGTTATGAATAACGTTCTTTATTAGTCCCGATAGAGATATAATTGTATAGGCGTTATAAGGGTGATTACATAGGGGTATTTACGCCATTACTTGTTTTGAATAACTATAAAAAAATATATCGCTATCGGTTTGGGTAAACCATTTTTTCTTTCTACTTTAAAGGCGTATACTTATTATTAATATGAGTCCTTACCTAATTTAACTTAACCCTTATTTTAACTAACTAATTTAAACTGTTTCGATAGGTAGGTAGGTTACTTAACCAATACCTATATACTAACTTTACCTTTAAATATATGCCGCGTAAGTTTAGGTTTACTAAGCGCTGTTTAGCGCGCACTAGCCGCTGTATCGCCGCTTCTATCGCTATTACCGCCGCTTACAACACCACCACTCCCATCAATAACCCGCCCTTCACGGGTATAATATTATTACTAGCCGCCTTCCCCCCGGCCTCCCCATACTCCGCTGCCACCGCCTCTCTAGCCTCCTCCTTTTTTACTATCACCGCCTCTCCGGCCTTTTCTTCTTCCGTCGCAACCGCCACCCTTTCTCTGGCCTTGTCAGCCGTTACTCCCTTACCGGCCTCGCCTACCTCCGCTACCACCGCCACCCCTTTACCGGCCTCGCCAGCCTCCGCCACCACCGTTACCTCTCCCTCTCTCCCCTCCCCCTCCCCCTTCCCCTTAAGCTCTTAAGGGGAGGAGTAGGGGCTCTTAGAGTAATAAATTTTACCTTCTCCCTACGAATTAAAACCCCATTACCTGTAAGGCCCCTCTAGTACCGTAAACATAACCTTACAATTTTTTTTTTTTGCGGTTTATACTTTCTAAATCTATCCGTATATATACTTTCAATGTTTTCGTAAACAAAGAGTAAGAGGTAAATTTACTCTGTCGCCTGGAGTTTTGTATCGTTAAGGTATGTCGCAAGGCTTTTTTAACGTATAAAGCATTAAAATGAGGTATGCAGGTCTGTAGTTTCGGGCCGCGAGTAAGTTCGTTCACCATTATTATGAAAGCAAAGTTTGTTCGGCTCGTTACTTCTGTTACACACAAACTAATAGTGAATATGCCCCCGTTCTATTAATATTAAGGCCGTAAACTAAAACCCTATTATGCATCCATTTACTTTATAGTAAATTTAAACCAATTCCTCAAAACTTCCCTTATTAGAAAAATAATATTCGAGCCGTTTTTTTTTTTAAAAAAACTGCGGTCGCAAATAACCAAAATAAACCGATTTATGGTAGGCCTTAGACGTTGCAACATTGTCGATTCGATTGGTCGAAGTAACAGTAGTATTGTAGTAGTCAGATGGTGTATGTATTGTTCTAGGTTTGGCAGACCGTTAACCGGTCTGCACTGTAATTTGTATGGCTAATTGCTTAGCCCGTACCCTAGAGTAAAGTTTAGCGTACTGCGCTCGACTTACAACCAATGCGGTAAGTTTGCACAAAGCAATACACTCAACTTATAGTACAGTTAACTTTACTTATAGTAAAGTTGACCTACTATACTACATATAATATTATTCCAATACTAGCGGCTTTTTAGTTTGTACGCGTACGCTAGTGTGGCTGACTAATCTTTTCCGATTGCCACTGAATTGCCTCCTCATTGACTGGCCAGACCCCTGTCGATTCCAGTTAGCTTCCCCATTGAAATACACCTAATTGTATTTAAACTAACCCCAATTGGCCTCAATTACTCCATCGCTTCAAGGTTCGAGTTTATCAACTCCTATAAAAAGTTTTTCCGTTTTAGCCTTTTTCAACTTTAACTATGCCACTTAAATAGATTACCATTATTAATCCCCTAACAGTTTTTCGATTTTCCAGTATATCTCTGTCCGTCGTTATATGGTTTTCTAGGCGGTCGATCAACACAGCCCTCGATACTTATAGTCAATTTGTTGTTATCTATAAATCTTTCCAAAGCTTTATTTAGCATGGCCTTCGTTATGGTATCTATAGGGTTACCTTTGTTATCGATCTATCGGAACTCTTTAATCTCTCTCTTTTCTTAGGCTTTATAGAGTATTATTACGTAGATTATTAGGCATTTTTCGCTAGTGGTTCCGAGCTTTAATAGGTATTCGAAGAGATTCCTCGAGTTGGTATAGATTACTACCGGAATAAAGACAATCTTTTACTACTTGGTAATAAGGTTAAGGGTTTCCTGTAATTATATGCCTACTTTAAATCCTATTATTATACTATAGACCTCTAAAGCCAACACGTTTCGTGTAATCCTCTTATACTTAACGGAGGTCCAGAAATCAAATTACCGATAATGCTAAACTTATTTTTTTTCTGATCTTCTTTAATAAGGGTTATTAGGAAGTCAATATTTTAAGATAAGTCGGTATTGTTTATGAAAAACATATTCGTAAAGATTATCAGCTTAGCTTTTAAAAGGTTGATTGGTACTATATTCATTTTATGGTCCAGGTTCCGTATATAACACTTTAACCTTTTATTTAGTCGATTAAAACCTTTATACGTTAGTGTTTGTGCTTATACCGTAATGGATAAATCGTGGGAGGCTTCCGGTTAGTATAAAGTGCTAATATAGCTACCTCGTATACGTTATTTTAAGTACCGTTAAGCCCTAGCTTTATTAGTCTTATTAATTATAGTATAAATAGAATTTTAGCCCTTTTGGCGAAAGCTTAGGCCAGTATTAATACCAAGTATACGGATTAATAATCTATTAAAATTAAGTTGGTTATTTTCCGTCAGCGTCGTTACCAGCTTATTATTCCAGTACTATAAAGCTAGCCGTTTCTAAGAAAAGGGTATCGTTAGTTTATATGCCTATTATGCCGTAGTTCTTTTCTTATATCACTAATAAGTACGGATCGTATATTAAAATCTTTATCGTTAGTCGGGACTCAAAGTGTAATTAGAGGGTTAAGAACTAGTAAACGCCTGCTTTAGCCAATCTATATAGTAGTTTAATATACCGTATTACCGTTTCTATTAGGTAAATAGCACGGACTTCCTGAAGTAAATCTAATATTACAATCTGTTATAAATCCGTTATTAACTATATATAGGCTTACGTAATATCACAGTCATTAAGTGTAAACTTACCTTTAATTCTATCTAGTAAACTTGCTATTAGGGTAATTACTAAGCGTTAGCTAATCTTCTAAATCGTTGGTAATTTCGTAAGGATCTAATCCTTGCTTTTATCGCCGTATTATTAAGCGATTAGTCGTGATTTTTTATAAGGCCACCTCGTGGTTCTACCCTTAACCTCGTAAATAATCCTCGACTTGAAGATTATGATGTTTTGGTTTTAAAAGTTAAAGTAAGTTTTCGGTATAAATTATACTATACTTTGAATTAGTTAGTCGTCGATTTTAACTTCATCGTTTTTTCAAGGGTTTACCGAAAGTTTTTATAATTCCATATACCTTAAGCTTTAATACCAAGTTTTTGTTATCCTTTTCTTTCCTGTTTACCTAGGTAGTATTATAGATACGACCCGGTATATATTCCTTCTTTTTAATATTTCTTTTTTTCGGGAGTTTTCCGTGCCGCCGTCGTTTTATTAAGTTGTCGATAATAAGTAGGGGTGGTTCGTATTATCTCGGTCGTTTAACTCCAATGTCTTTATCGTTAGTAGTCCCAATATAAGGCTTAACCTAAGTAGTTCGGAAGGATATAGGGCCGTTAACAGTTTTAATACCTACTTTAACTTTGCGATATTGAATGTTTAATACGGCCCTTATTATTTATCCGGCTTCCATTATACGAGGATTTTACTTTGTAGTGGTAAAGTAAACACGTCGATTATTATAGGCCCGTTTTTGGTCTTAAGAGCGTTATTAATTTGGCGGCGTGCTGATTTCCTTTGTAGTTCCCTTAAAGCTTTATTGTAGGCTGTAATACGTTTTTAAATACTTACCGAGGGCGTATATTTACTCATTAGGCTTAGGTACGCTTTAAAGACTTGGAGTGTTAGTATTAAGCTGTTAGGGTTTATGGTGTTATTAAGACCTTTTACTACTATTCATAGGCGTGCCTCCGGATCCATAAAACTTTCAATCTCTATTATAAGGATATTATAAGCTCGGAGAAGTAGGGTGTATACCCTTTGAACCTTCCTAATGCTTTAGTGGGCTTTTATAGGTACCTGTTTGTACTAAATACCTATTATCTTGGTATTTTTCGAAAACTCAGCCTTCACAAAGTTAGTACCGATATTATAAACCACGATATTATTTGAGCTTAGGTACGTGTCAATTTACAATATCCTTAGCGTTTTTTATGTATTTTTTACCGAAAGGGATTCTAGAAACTTATCCTCGTGAAAAGAGGTGGCGGAGTTAATAAGCTAAAGAACAGGCTTGTTATTCAAGTAATATATATTAATGAAAATATTATAATTAAAGTTCTTATTGTTTTTAGTGTAAACTTAAATTTCTTGGGGGCTTAGGTATAAATTTAATAGTGGTAGTATAGTCTTTCAATAGCTTCGAGGGTAAAGTATTCCATATCGTTATGTTTTTCAGACGTCAGGACTTTGTATAGCTTGTTAATATCTGAATTGTTACAACGCCAATGTATTTAACGTATCTCTGACTTCGTTAGGTTTAACACCATTGTTTCCGGACCTTAAAGATAAAACCATAGATGACCCTACTTAAGGGCGAGTAGAAACCTTTAGCCGTTTTTAACCAGCTCGTCTACATTAACATCAACGTTAACACTTAAAGTCTTTATATCTTTTAAGTAAAATGAAAAAGGGGTATAGGACTTAAAGATATAAAATGTAATCGTTACGATAATAATTTAAACTATCATTATCTCTAATAACGATAGTTATTCGTCTAAGCTAAAGTTAACTTTAAATTTATTAATATCGTGAAGATTAATCTTTGTAACTATAATACTTTCCTTCCGTAGTATTATATATTTCGAATAGCCTCCTATTAAGTACCTTACCACCTTAATATCTGGTATAATAGCTTAAAATGTGTAATCCTCGTAACGATTACGAAGGTTAAAGGTATGTAAGGAGTTAAGAGTATAGTTAGGGTAAAGGTAAGTGTTTTCACCACCTAAACGGTATAGAAAGGTATAGTCGGCTAATTACTGGGCTGCCATACCAAAAGTAGTATCTTTGTATTATTTGATTTGCTTAGGAGGGTTAGTAACGCTAATTAGCTTATCGACTTTAGTATCTACGACTTAATCCAAGTAATCTTATTCCGAAACAATAGGGTACTTAACGTGGTACTTTACTTTTCTGTTATTACGTTTGGTCGGAGAGCAATGAGTTAACTAGTAGCTAGCATTGTTACAGATTCAATATTTTTTGCCACTATTATAACGATAGTGCTTACGGTTTATAAGTCCGCCTAAATCTTATTAGCGTTAGCATAGGTACTGTCTCCAGTCTGGAGCTAAAGTCGATAGGCTAGAATTTAGGTGTTATAGGCGCCAGTACTTACGGTTGACGTAATTAACTACCGTAAGGTTTTCTTTATTTATATTAAAGAAGTTACCGGCTTAGGAATACATTCCGAATAAGTTTAGTATACGTATTATCACGGTGGTAAGCGAGGAAGGTAACTGGCTAAAAAAGCTTTCATAGGTGGTATTTAGGCGTTATAGGGCGTATTAGAACTCACCAACACCTGTAACTGCTACCCGTACCTGTTCGCGAAGTGTATCTTCGCTAACGTAAGCCTTCCCCATTGCCTTTTGTCATATTATCAGCTTATTAAGCATTTAATTAAGGATATCTATTAGTAATTTCTCCTCTTTCTTCTTTACTATTATTATATTTTACCTCATAATAGCCTAGTTTGTATAATATTACGCGAGGTTGACGTCGTACTCGAAGTAGCTCTTTATATCATCATAAATCTTGCGAAACGTAGTAACGATCGTTAAGAAGGTTAAGTAGTAGTCTTTGACGTAACCTATAAGGATTTTAGGAAATAGTAAGTAAAAACCGGAAAGTAAGATCTACATCTACTTATAAATATTTAGAAAAGGTATTATTTTAGTGTTAAAAACGTTATAAGGCTTCATATTATACTTTTTTCTACTATTTCAAATTTTAACGAAGTCCATTATTAGCTTGTAATTAATATTAACTATCTTAACAGGTTTTAAAAAAAGGTTGCGACAGTTATCTTAGGCTTAGTTAGTATTTCCTAACGGTTCATATTTTAGAGGTTTCTAGGTACAGTGTTAAAGGTAATTACCAGTCACCTACCCCGATAGGTAAAGTCCTGTAGTAGGACACGTGGTCGGATTTTATACGTAGGCAAGTTAAAAAGGAAAGGGGTTTTAAAGTGCTTGGCTATTATAGTACTGAAGGTTGATAGGAACTTATAGGTTTTAAAGAGCTTGACGATTTTATTTAATTAACTAGTATAAAGAGCTGACGTCAATACCTTTGACCGCGTTGGAAGCCTTTACTTCGCGTTCTTTTTCGCCGCTAAGGGATTACTCCGCGCTATGACGTGGTGGTGCTAAACCGCCGAGCAGGTTAATAAGTTCCTTGTTATCAAACCGTAAAAAGGCTTGACTTAGCTATAGAGAATGAAGCGAAGGTCTCCTGGAACGCGTGTGGGGGCTTTAAGGTTCTTTAACGCCTTTTATTTTAGTCCTTAGTTTTTAAAGGTATTCGTTAATCTAGGTTAGGTTAAAAAAGGTTTATGCTAATGTTATAGTACCCTGTACCTAAACGAACGTCCTTCGTTCCTTTAATTCAGACTTAAGCCTTAATTTAACAGTTCTCTAAATTATTTTCTATATGTTAATTATCCAGCCGTTAAGGAACTCGCGATATTAGCTAAAATTATGGTAGGTATCGTAGCTAGCGATGTACTTAAATATAAAGCATCTAACGAAGTTAGTAGGTTGTTCTTCTGTAGATTCGTTATTAATATCTTGAGTCTAGAGGTCGTTGTCGAAGTGCTTAATAAAGGTGGATCTAAAGCCCTTAATTACCTCCTTTCCGGCAGAGTCGGTAATAGCTTCGAAGTGGAAACTTGTGGCATACATCTTAATAGGTGTGGATGGCGAGGAACTTAGTAATCTTGGGCGTAGAGACTTGGTGTTTTGACGTGAAGTTGCGTAAGAACTTGGCAACTTGGCAAGAGGTCGCGTAACATGGGTTTCTTAGCGCGGTTTGGTGTTTTCACTTGAAGTAGCGAACTTGACGATCGGCGTGGTAAAGGGAGTGAAAAGAGTAAAGTAGGGTAAAGTTTTGGTGTTAAAGGTAAGGGCGAAGGTTGTTTGATGGTAAAGATCGAAAGTTGTTGTTTTGGACGTGTGACTTAATCGTTTTTACAGTAGTATCACCCGCAGTAATAATGACTTAGCCGTTTGCCAACTTGCCGAACTTTGAGACTTCTAACATTCAATCTCAACGTTTTTCTTCAAGAAATATCAATAAAGATTTCTTGGTGTTTTCAAGTAGCGATACCGTCGCTTACTTTCAGATTGCCGTTGAGGACTGATGCAACCCAAGAAGTCTTCTCTGTTTTCCTGCCGTTAAGGACTGATGCTGTACTAATAGAGGCTCTTCACAAGAATCTTTCCTCTATCCTAGCAGCTATAGGCACAAAGCGTAAAAAACGGAAAGAAGCTTCTTCTTCTACTTAGCTTATCTGTACTTAACCTAGTAGGCAAGCACTGATCAGTGTTGGTAGACCTTAGACATTACAATGTTATCGATTCGATTGGTCGAAGTAACAGTAGTATTATATGGTCAAATAGTAGATGTATTGTTCTAGGTTTGGCAGACCGCTAGCCGGTCTGCACTGTAATTTGTATAGCCAATTGCTTGGCCCGTGCCCTAGAGTGAAGTGCAGCGTACTGCACTCTACTTACACCCAATGCGGTAAGTCCGCATAAAGCAATACACTCAACTTGCAGTACAGTCAACTTACAGTAAAGTTAACCTACTACACTACATGTAATACTATTCCAACACCGATACTAATTAGTATTAAGCTCTAACCGGTGGACCAAAAAGTTGGTAACCACCATTACTACCTAAAAACGGAGCCTACGCATATACCACGTAAACGAGTTTAACGACGTTATCGCGCGTCGCCGTAAAAAGAGTAAAAACCCCCCTACGCCTTTACTCAAAGGCATATAACCTAAGGCGTAAGGCTACATATTCGTTTGCACCGGTAACGTCGATAGCAGTAATAAAGGTGATGTTAATATAAAAGGGGAGAGCAACGTGGATAATAGTAGGGACGTGACGGCGTTATCCTTTCCTTCTCCTCTTAACTGTAATTAGCTGCCCTTTTAATCGAGTCGACGCTCCCGGCCACATAAATATCACTACCGTCATTAAAACCGTTGAAAAGTGATAAATATAACTAAAAGTATATTAAATAACAAGAGTTAATATACCAAATACTATACGATACCATAAATTGAAATAAAAAGGGGCAAATAGTAAAATATGTAATAGGTACGAAGTGTGTAGGACAAAGGGTGAAAGTATATCAGAAGCGGTATAAAGTCGTATACTAGAATCGAGGGGAGCGAATAGGAAAATAAATAATTAGGCCGAAGTATCTAAATCGAAATGTAATGATATTCAAAAAGCGGCGCGAAATTGTAAATCTGAATAGAGAAAAAAAAAAAAGTAAGAAATTCGGTAAGGTTGAAGTATTCAAAACAAAAAGTGACAAAATATTGGGAGCGGCGTAAAATAATAGAGTTAAATAAAGGTATAAATCGGAAAACGACGTAAATAGCGGATTACGAATCGCTTCAAATTAGTAAAAGCGGAATAGTGGACTATTACGGTCATAAAACCTTTTTAGTAACCCGAATAAATAGTATACTTATCGATATTGATGTTTCTAATACTTCGTTCGGGGTAGCCTTAGTTATCACGTTTGTTAAGTTAGATTTTCCATCGATTTATCATATTTTCTCGATTTCCCGGCGCTTATATGATTTACCTAAATCTATAATATCGATGATCAAACCTTTTTTGTTCGTGATACCTAATTTAACCAAATATTTATAAAGCGAAAAAGAGTTAATATATGCAATAAGAGGAATAGGACGAAAAATAAAGTTAAAAATAATTATCCGGATTGTGATTATTATGGTAATATTCGAATAGAAACCTTTAATTATATTATAAATTTCTATAGCTAGGATGTTTCTCGTATCCTTTTTACATTTAGTAAAACTTAAATAAATATGTTTTTACGAAACGTAAAGTCGTTTCGGGCTAGTATTTCTTTATCCTGTATTAAAACTAAGCTTATTTGCGAACTATAATCGTTATTATAAGCAAATAAGCTGTTAGTAAAAACGAACAGTTTTACAATACGTATATTGAACAGTACAAATTGCAAACCGCGTTTTACACTATGTATTTGTTATAAAAGACGTTTGTTAAACACCTTACATATATTATCTGTCGTAGCGATTTAATATTACATGGCGACTGAAAAGTAAAATACCGTCTTCGGTTATGTTATAAAAACAACCTAAGCGTTATATACGCGTTGACATTTATATTCGTCGGCTCGTTTTACGTTATTCAAAACAATAAGGGTAACTTTATCCAACTGCTCTTTTTACGTAAGGCCTAAAACGCTGTTCCTGAAAGTGATGGTAGCGTTATTAAAATCGATTATATGGTTTTTCTTTAGGTACGTTTTGGGTTTCGCTTTTAAACCAACCTCTAAAAGTTTCTTTTCTTTAAATATGGGAAACAAGGCGTTATATAACATTAGTATATCATCCGTTTATATACCCGTTAATATAAAGCCTTTAAAGCGGACCATTGATATTAATAGGTATAGGTTAAAACTTGAATTGGTTATCTCGGTCTATTCCTTATCATGCCTTTAATAAATATTATACCAATAAACACCTATTTTATCTAAACCGTAAAGTGGTTTTATAATATTTAAACTCGTTTTAAAAAGTTGGTATTTTTTAAAATGACTAGTTATATCAGCGTAAATATATCATTTAAGCTTTTCCTTAAACTAAGT
This sequence comes from Anisogramma anomala, assembly GCA_038502455.1. Classification (NCBI taxonomy): domain Eukaryota; kingdom Fungi; phylum Ascomycota; class Sordariomycetes; order Diaporthales; family Gnomoniaceae; genus Anisogramma; species Anisogramma anomala. The sequence continues at coordinate 18,227,048 of JASMMZ010000006.1, read as the reverse complement.
GTATACCTACGTTATATTACGGGGTTCGACATATAATTTATTTAATGTGTTAAGGGAGGTTACAAGCGTGAGAATTAAATGGTGGATAGCCCGTTGTCAAATGAGCAACTAGGTTATGATATCCTTTTTACTATTGTCATTATAATCTTTAACAATTAGACGGATTTTTTCGTAAAGTTTTCCGGTTTTATCTTTGATTTCGTAAACGAAAGGAGTTGGAAAAAATTTGTAGGCGCCGTTAATCTCCAGATAGAATCGTTTAAAGCGAAACAAGCCTTATCCTATCAGGGTAGAAATTTTTATTCAGGTAAACTATTCGAATAAGGTACCTGTGGTAGTAAAAATACCGTTATAACGAAGTTTCAGGAAAATTTCGCGGTTTATCATCTCCTTTTAAATTATAAAGGAGCCTGAGATAAAGGTTTCGGGGCGTTTTTTGGTTTTTAAGCCAAAGAAGCGGCCCCGGCGGCAAAATGTTGGTAAAGTTTATATAAGTAAGTCGCTTTAGTTAAATAATAGCAGGCCAGATACGTAATTTGGGGAGTAGGTTAAAACTTGGAAAGGCTTAGATTCGTCGTTTTAGGTGGTGTTTAGTTAATAGTTTTGTTAGGATTACGGTTCTAGGCTATTCCTTTTTATCTCCTTTCTGTATTTTCGTACTATTGTTCAGCGAAATGAATTTGAACCGTTTGGCAAATTAACGAATACATTATAGCCTTTAAACTTGTTGATCTTTCAAAGGCTAGTTTATCCGTCCGTAGTTCTCCAAATTAAAACCTTAAATTGTAACGATAGGTTTAAAACGCTAGTTTCGCGTAGGTTATTATTTGTAATTAGTATTTTGGATACATCGTTTTTAACTCGTAAAAAACGTAATATTGGCATAGCTTTCATTATAGGATTTTCCCTTTATACCGTGATTATTAATGATATAAAGTTTATATAAATCCTTAGGTAAACACCAAAAATAAGGAGTGTGAGGATAAATCTATTTAGGCTAAAGGTGTTGTTAACGGTGTTAACCGCTATTTAAAGGATAAACTCCTTGAAATTGAAGCTTTTCAATTGCTTAAACAAAATGATATACGTTTTCTTAAACGGTTTATAGTATCTCTGACATTTTATAATACCTTATAAGGCTTTGACTAAAATTCATTTTTACTCGCTACTGGTTATCCGAACTTTAATACATTAGTTGGTAAAGTTAAAGGCCGTACTAACGTCGTATATAATCCAATTTAGGGGCTTTAGGTAAACTTTTGATCAATATTAAATTAAAACTTTTGAAGAGTTTGTAGCGAAAACGCTTCGTGTAAACTTAGCTACTTGGAATAATATTATCGCTTCGACGGCGTGAAAAACCGGTGGCCTATCTAAATACATAATATTAATAATCACCATATACTTAAAGTTTATATTATCTTAAAAGTGGGGTTCGAACCAACGCAAGGCTTATAGATGTAGCTAATACTTATATTAAAACTTTTCGAAAACATTAAATATATCTTTTCTTATATCTGTATAGCTTACAATGTATAGTAAACGTAAAAGGCGTTTTGTAACCGGGTATCTAAATCGGCGGTATAAAATCCGTAATTTCGACTATTTTAAGTAAACAACCTTCATTATATATGTTTCGGGGAAAAAATACAAGTTGTTGAATTTAAGCTGGAACGGTACGAATACGCCATCCGAGGCGCGGATAAGTTAGTTAATCGTATTTCAGACTTTAATTCCGGGCTTATGTATATTAGCTAATGAAATTAAGAATATTATTTTAAAGTAAATTACTTAAAACTTAACCGGTTCGAATCGTGTGTTTATAACGACCGTCCTAAACAATAATGTTTTACCTTCAATAAATAAAATCTTTCGGTATTTTTCTAGTCGGTTTAGCTAAAACTTTGGAAACTTCGTTACAAACTCGTCGAATTATCGTTTTTCAGCTGTTAATATTTTATTAATATCGGTATGAAGTATAATTTCCTAAAACTGCCACCGTATTTATTTCAAAGTATAAATCATAACGCTATATAGAGGTCAAACATTTCGTTTACGTAATCTACTACTGTAATATATAGTAAAAAGGTATCCTAGAAGCCTATAAAAATACATTGAGCGGTTTCATTAGTTAAAGATATTAATGTTTGAATAGCATTCAAATGCAGTACAGTCAAGTCATCTTTACTTGTAGTAAAATTAATTGTACGTACTGAAAATTGACTGTAGTTTGTGGGACTGCACTTCAAGTGCAGTGCAGTAGGTGCTCACTTCAAAGTGGGGCACAGGCCAAAGCGTTTGCCCATATAAATTAGTGTGCAGACCCGCTAGCGGTCAGTCAAATTTAGAATTTACACACATCAAATCAACCTACAATATCAATGCAACACCAGTTACTTCAACCAGAGTGATTCGAATTGACTACGTTACAACTAAAAAGGCCTACCAATACTGATCAGTACTTATTATATTAAGCACAGATTGGTTAAGTAGAAGAAGAAGCTACCTTCCGGTTACGCTTTACGTTAAACGAGGGTTAGGGTAGAGTAAAGAATTTTGCGAAGGGCTCCTACTTCGTCGGTTTTTACGGCAATAAGTAGAGAAGACTTTTATGCTGTGGCGATTTTTACGGCAGGTTAGAGGTAGCGACGGTATCGTTACTAAAAAACACCAAGAAATCTTTATTAATCCTTTTTAAAGACGTTGAAATTAGCTGTCAGAAGTCTAAAAGTACGGTAAGTTGGCAAATGGCTAAGTTAGTACTATTATGGGTACTACTACCGTAAGAAAAACGACTAAGTCTCTACGCTGGAACAATAATCTTAGATCTTTACCATTACCAAACGACCTTCCCACGTACCCTCTACATTAGATCTTTATCTTTACTTTACTTTTCTTTATACCTTATATTACCTCGATCGTCATGTTCGTTACTTTAAGAGAAAACGCTAAATTGTGTTAAAAATGCTACGTCGCGCGACTACACGTCAAAACACCAAGTTCCTACACCTAAAGATCATTAATTCCCTAGCCCTTCACGTCCTACATGCCCTCCATAGAACAAACCATCAAGATAGCTCCAATTCAGGTATTTATAGGATAAGTTGACGCCTTCGAATCAGTTTTTACCAAGTTTAACGACAACTTATGGGGAATGGATATTAATGAAGAACCAATGGAAAAACGCCTTACTAACTTCGTCGGCTGTTATATTATTAAGCAAAACGGCGGCGAAAACCTTGATCGCGGTAACCGTACTTTTCGAAAAACAGTATGGTTTTTGAAAACTGGTTTATAGATATATGGAAGAGGATTAAAAAGATCGTTAAGTTTAAACTAAGGGAAGAACTTAATCGCCGAGGGATTTGCGTGCTAGAAAAAAGCTTTACAAGGCTGGCAGAAACTTTGTTTAACCTAACCCAACTTAAGGAATGCCTTTAAAACCCACGGCCTAAAGGAAAGGGTATTAACGAATTTTACCGCTCTTACACACGATCTAGAGAACATCTCCTTTACCTTTAGCTAAGCTAAGCCTTTTTAAATACTAACTATAAAAAACACGTTAGCCTGTTCGGTAGTTTAATACCTGCACGTAACAACGTGGAGTATGCCTTTAGCGGCAGTCGAAAGCGCAAAGTAAGGGCTGTCAACGCGGCCAGAGGTATTGATGTTAACGCTCTACACCAATTAGTTAAGTAGGAACTTCGCCGAACCCCTTAATACCAAAAGTATTATCGTCAAGTCTCTTGGGATGAAAACCCTCAAACCCACTTCACTCAAGATTCTCAGTACGTTTAGTTCCAGCAGCCAAATTAAGGAAGGACCGGCTTTACACGCAAGCCTACTGTAGGGATAACCACTAGCTTTTTCCTTCCAAATTTAGCTAAAAGTAACTATCCCGTCCACCAATACCAGTAACAAACTTAGTATTTTTACCAGCTAGGAAACATAAAAGGCTTCTACAACCAGTATATCAACTTTTCCCTACGACATGTTTCAATAATGGATACGAACTGTACGGCTATTACCACGTTCTTTAAAATCTGGGGAGAAGAAGAAAAGTATAATGATAAGCCATATAACCTCCTCGACATCAAGTTATGCCCATTCTTTAAAATTTATCGTCAAATGAAAGTTAAGTTGCCAGGATATTACTCGCTGTTTTCCAATATCTTTACCGGTTAAGCTGAAGACTACTACCTCTTATATCTAACGAATAGTGCCTTTTCCCGCAAAATTTACGATGGAATAAAGGGCTACTTCGAATACAATGTTAACCTTACCTAATATTATACAGGTTAGAATATTATTAAGTGGTTTTATATATTAAATTACAAGAAAAAGTCGAAGATCAAGATAAATCTTTTAAAATCGATACTTAATAGGCTAATGCTTTACCAATAAGTAATTGGGAACGTATTAACTGGTGAAGGCGCTTTACGCCAGTAGGTCCGGCAAGCAGTTACAGGTTATAAAAAGTTCAAATACACCTTATAATATCCTAATACCACTTGCAAAGGATTTTTTTTTTTAGCTTACTACGTTCCTCATTGACGATCCTAACTACTCGAATCCCTAGCTCGACTAATATGTACCTTCAAGTTCCGAGATTCAGTGACGAAAAAGACCCTTTTAATTCTTATTACATTAATATATGGTACGGACGGCCCAGCTAATACGGCTAATGAAAAATCTGAACCTCTACCTATGGAGAAAGGTATTCCTTTTCCTGAAAGTCTTTAAACAAGCCAAGTAAGTTTATACTAGACGCTAGAAAATGCTGGATTTACAGAAAATAAGGATGCTAGTTAACATATTATACTATCGCCGAGCGTAAAGTAAAGTAAGTAATGTATTATACTTAGTTCCCTTTTACCTTTAACTGGAACTATATTAAACAAGTCATATAGTTTAAAGAAAGTAAAGATAAGGCGAAGTAAAACAAGCCAAAGGCCATTGGCTGGTACGAAAATACTAGTACCGGTACTAGCCCGAAAGCCACGCAATAACTAGCTGACCACGCCTTCTTATATCGCCTTATAAGCGAAAACCTCTATCGTCGCTATAATGATGAAAAACCTGACCCTATATACTTTTTTACTATTCGAAACCGGTACGTAAGACAAGTCTTTCAAAGGATTATACCGGATATAAGGGTAACACGATACTTAACTGGAGGATATTAACAATATATCGCATTGCGAAAGGATACTAATATTATTACGGAACTTAAATAAATGGATATTAACAAATCTGCAGTTGGATTTAGCTTTTGAAAAGAGTTATTTTTACTGGAATCAACAACGGTAAACACTGTTGTTAGCCCTATTATTTTCTAAATTTTGGAATCTCTTAACCCTTTTCATCTTTACCTAAAATATATAAAAAAACCTCGGCGTTAACGTTAACGTTTAAACTAATAAATTAATATAAGTTAAAGCCGGTAAAAGGTTTTGACTTAGACTTAAGTAAGGGTATCTCTGGTTTTATATTTAAGGATTAAATACAATAGTATTAAACCTGTCGGAGGTAAAACTTCGTTAACTATATCTTAGGTTAAACCACCCGGTAATTAACAGGTTTTATAAGGTTTTAAAGGCATTTAGCTACGAAAATTTGGATTTGCCAGTACTAAAGGGAATTAAGCACCTTTATTACTACTGCCAAATAAACTCCAAAATCTCCTTAAAGTTTAAGTTTATGTTAAAAGAAGATTAAAACTTTTACTCGAAAGTTTTCATAAACGTATTTTACCTAGACAACAAGCTAATATTACACGTTATAAATTTCGTTACGGCTTTTCGCAGTGTTAAGTTCCTTAGAACCATTACGGCAAAGGAAATATAGTAAATATTACGTAATTTATAGATTGACACGTACCTTAACATACAAAACGTACTAATTTAGAATATCGATACCAACTTCGTTACAATCGAGTTTTAAGTTAATATAAAGTTAATCAGGATTTAGTATAAATAGGTCATCGGTAAAGTTTACTAGGGTATTAAAAAGATCGAAAAGGTATACGCCCTTTTGTAAAAGATCTACAATATCCTTATATTAGAAATCGAAAGCTTTATAAATTAAAAAGCACGTCTTTAAATAATGGTACAACGTTTTAATGATACTATTAGCTCTAACAGAATTATACAGACTTTACTGGTATTTGGGGTTTACCTACGTATAACAGCTAAGTTTCCATCCTCATTAAGTACCTAAAACCGTATTATAATATATATTAAAGCCCTAAAGAAACTAAGAAAGGAATCAGTAAGCCGCTAGGTCAATAATGCATTTCATACTAGGAACGGACCTTTAACAATAAATGTGATTTTAACCCCCCCTTTAAAGTAAAGTCCTTACGTAACAACGTAACACGAGTTAAGCAAATGGGAAAAGCCGTATGAAATTTCAAGTATTACTAACGGCCACGTAATTTTCCGAGTTATATAAGTTAAGTTATACCGAAAATTTATTAAACCTTTTAAATTCAATAATTGCTGGAAACTCTGCAGCTTTAGAGACCTAGCCTTGGTTTCTTCATCTTTCAATACACTACAAATTACACCACAACCAGCAAGATCCAATAAATATAAAGTAATTAAAATTAACAACTATTTTTATATACATTAATAATCTTAATACTTTTTAACCGGGGTTTATTTACTGACAAAAATAATGGCCCCGTTAGGTGAAGGCTGTATGATGTATATTAGAGTCCGGCGCGTACACTCTTTGTACACGGGAACCCCTGGTTTTCAAACGGGTTAAACGCGCCTTTAACGACTCCATTCTTCCTTCAACTTTTTTTTACTCCTTCTCCTCACTCTTACAGTCCTGCGTATTCTCTACCTACCCCGCTACCACTAGGGGGTAACCTTACATAGATTGGATATGGTTCCTATTAGTAGAGGCTAATGATAAAGTTTATGTTAATGAGGAAAGGAATTAAATACGCTCATTGTATCTATATAACCCTAATATTTTTATTGGGTTTCGTATCAAAGGATAAAAAACTAACATGGAGTAATTATAAAGAATAGGAGCGGGTATATCTCCATCGCTGCTAGTAGTGGTGGGAAGCCGAACTCTATCCCTAACTGGCCCACACCCCGTACCCATGTCGCTGCCCCTACCATCTCCAAACACTAATTTGTATAGATAATTGCTTGGCTCATGCCTTAGTCTGAAGTGTGCATCTACTGCAGTCGACTTACAGTTAACCTACAAATAGTACAATCAATTGGTAGTAAATAAAATCAACTTACTATCAGTATAATTAAATTAACTGTACTGTAACTGGTTGCTATTTCAAAATGTTATGTATATTATAAAAGAAAACAAGGTACCACATATTGGGTATATTATTCGGCTTTTTTCAAAAATGAAAAAACGTTGACTCCAGCTTTTTGAATAGGTTCCGGTTAGAAAGTACACAAAACCTATATATATAAAGTCTTTCTAAACCATACGTATTTTCGAATTTTTTCCCATACAACGGAATTTTCCTTTAAACCGATTAATTAATTTAAATATGGCCTTTTTCGATTTACGTTTAATGTTTGCTAAAAACAGTAACATTTTCCTCTAGCTGACGATCTTACAATTTAAAACTTTCGATTATATATATATCAACGTTATAATTAACGTTGACAATGTTATAAAAATATTATATTGTTACATTAAAAATTATCAGTTTTACATATTGAATAATTTGAATACTATAATTATAAAGGTATTAACAATCGTTATCCATTATATTAGATCCGGTTAAAATTGTAGGGTTAAAGAGAAAAATGATTATTACGTAATTAGCTGTAATAGGAAAACGGGTGGTAAAGACAATGGCGGTGGCTTTTATAATTATTTTGTTTTTAATTAAACCCATATCGTTGCTATTATCGTTATCGCTGTTATTATTAACGCTCCTATTATCGTTGTTGGAAACGGACCAATACGTCAAATATTGTCTACCTCAAAACTCTATAGCCGATACTTACATTACTACTCCATTTAACACCTTGATAACAGCGTTCAAAGGTTATTTAAAGGCTTTTTAACGCCTAATCGACGCCTATGAAGTGACACCACTGCGGTAAATGACTAACGGCTTGGTAATGGCAGCGACGATAGGAATATACCCGCCTTTACGATTTGTAACTATCGTTTATTAAATTTAAACCTATTGAAAGGTTTTGCCTATTTATAGAACTTTCAGATGTTACAAAGTTGTCGACTCGAATCGTGGTCGAAGTAACATTAGTATTACGTAGTTACGTAGTAGACGTCTTATTATATGTTTGACAGATCATTAACTGATTTTTATACTAATTTGGATAACTAACTTATTTGCTAGTGCCCTAATTTAAAGTGAATACATTTTTTACTGAACTTGCAATCAATATAGTTAACCCACAAATGATATAGTGAACTTGAAATTAATATAGTCAACTTACTTAATAATATAGTTAATTAACTATATTATAATTAAATACTATTCTAATACTAGCGGATTTTTGTTTCGTATACGCGCGCTAATATAGCTAATTACTTATTTGTCATAGTTTTTAAAGTCTCTCCTTGTCCGCCCGCCAAATCCCTATTAATTCCAATATGTTCTGCACTCAAATTAACTTCAAATACCTCTATACGCTTTGTGGTTTAGAATCTTAACTTCATTAATTTCCGTATATAAGTCTTCTACAATAAATGGATGTATACTTCATAATTAACCATATTAATTAATTAAATCGCCAACTTAAACTCCCTGGTAGTGTTCCAGTTTGCTAGGGTGTCCTTGTACCTCTTTATAGTGACGTGATTTGCCGTTACCCAGTGGCTTTTTAACGTAACGCTAAATGCGTACGTTTAGCTTATTACTGTTTAAAAACATTTCCATGGCTTTGTTTGTTGTCTATTTTGTCAGGGAGTTTGCCGGGTTGTCATTAGTATTGATTGACCTGAACTACTCAATTTACCTGATTTTGTAGGCTTTAAGAAGTGTTATTACGTCGATTATCAAACATTTTTCGCTAGTTGTCCCCAGTTTCAAAGGGCATTCGAATATTCTTTCCGAGTTGGTATAAATAATTACCGGATCAGATGAAATCTTTAATTGCCTCGTGATGATATTCAAGGTTTTTCATATGTTTATACTTATGTAACAGCCATTCATTATATCATGGACTTCCGAAATAAATATTCTTCATGTAACCCTTTTTTATTTAATAGGGATTTATTGAATTAGGTTTTCTGTGATTTCGAATTGAGTTTCCTATGATTCATCTTTATTAAAGATTATTATAAGGAAGTTTATTTATAAATATAGGTTAGTATTATTAGCAAAAAAGCCGTCTACAAAGATTATTAACTTAGATTTCGACAAGTTTATGAGTAATATATTAATTTCAATGTTCTAATTATTTATTAACCAATAAAGTCTTTTATTTGATCGATCGTAGTCATTATTAGTTGGATTCTAGATTTATACTATAATTAAAAGATCGTACGATGCCTACAGCTAGTATAAGGTTACGATGCAGCTGCTACAGGTGCGTTGCTTCAAATACTTTTGAACTTTTGCTATGTTGGTCTTTTGGATCTTAGCTACGTAAGAGAATTAGTTTCTTTGACGAAAATTAATATTAATGTTAATATTGTTATCGTTATATTTTCGAAGTAACGAATAGTTAAAGTATAAGTGTTTGTTTTCCGCTAGAGTTGCAACCGGTTTACAGTTCCAAAATTTGAATTATTTAATAGTACGTTATTCTGATATTGAAAAGCTAGTGATTTAAACGAAAAGGGTACTTTTAATTTTTATGCCAATTAAGCTAAAGTTTTAGTTTTCCTTCATAAGTAAATATTGGTCATGGGTTAAAGATTTTATATCTTATTTCAACTTAAAATACGAATAATAGGTTAGGAACTAATAAATACCTATTATAGATAATGCGTTTAACTTTCTAATGTATCGTATAACCGTTTTCAGTAGATGATTATTGCAGAATTCTTATGGTAATTTTTTCAAAACGATTTTTTATAAGTTAGTTTCTAACTTTATATACGTTTAGTTAATATTACGACTATTTGTTATGAGCTTTCCATGAGCCGTTTCCAGAAAACTTACTGTTCATATAATCACTAAACGATAGCTATTTTCTAAAATCGTTCAATATTACATACAAATAGTTTTTACTTTTATCACCCTATATTAGAACAATTAGGCGTAAATTTTCGTACGGTTTGCCTATAATTATACCCTCAACCTCGTAAATAAACCTCGACTTCTTTATCGCAACATCAAGGTTTTAACTGTTAAAGTTGCGTTTAAATACTAATTGTCAAATTGTCGAGTAAAGAGTCTATGAATCTTAATTCTATCTTTCTCTTTAAAAGGTTTGCCTGAAGTTTTAATGATTCCTCATATGCAGAGCTTGATAGCAAAGTTAATCTTTTATTAACTCAAGTAGTATTGTAGATGCTACTCAAAATATATTACTTATCTTTGATATTCCTCTTTTTTGGTGGTTGGCCATGTTCCTATCGTTTTATTCGTTCGTTAATAACGGAAAGAGAAGGGTTGAATTAAGTAATATATTTGGCAAAAGGATTTTTTTTATGATCTTTATTCTTGATAACCTTAATATAAAATTTTACTTGAATTGTAACAAACGTTGCAAGAATTTTAATAATTTCAACAACTATTTCAGGGTTAGCAATACTTAAAATCTTTAAGATGATATTCCATTTACCACGATTTCGCTATACGAAAACTTTGCTTTACAATAGCAAAGTTAGTATATTCATTGTCGTAGGGCCGGTGTTGGTATTAATGGCGTTATTGACTTAGTCTTTGGTAGATTCCCCCCATAGTTTCTTTAAGGCCTTTTTGTACGTCACAATCCTCTTCCGGGTATTTGTTGATGCTGGATATTTATTCTTTAGACAATGATAGTCTTTAAAGCCTCATAATAATAGAAATAAACCGTTAGGGAATATAGTGTTATTCAAGCCCTGTATTATCATTTGAAAATGTGCCTCCTGTTTCTTAAAACTTCCAATAATTAGTATGAGAATGTTATACGTTTTGCAGAGTAATTGGTTTTCCTTTTCGACATTTTTAATGTTTTAATATAACTTAATATGTACTTTCTTATATTTAATTTCCATTATTTAGATGTTAGTTAGAAATTCTACTATAGTATAATTGGTATCGGTATCGAAGATGACGACATTTATTGACTTGAGGTATATTTTAATTAACAATATCCTTAAATTTTTTCGGATGTTTTCAGCCAATAGTAACTAAATAAATTTTTCTCCATAAGAAGAGTTCATCGAGTTTATGACAAGAAAAAGAACTTGTTATCCAAATAGAAAAAGTCAATAAAATCTTTTAATTAAAACTTCTGTTATTTTTTGTGTAAAATTGAACTTTGGGTATGCTTGTCCGTATGTTTGGTAGTAATTACAGAGTTTTTCATATCTTTTAAATCTAAATATTCTATATTTTTATACCTTATGAATTTAAGGACTTTGTATAGCCTATTAAAGGTTGCATCATTAAAATATCATTATAATCAACGTATTTCTGATTTGTTTAAATTTAATATAGTTACTTCTGGTTTTTTAACATGAAAATAATGGTATTTCAATTTGGAGATGAAAAAGGAACCTATGGCCGTTTTTAACCAGTTTGTCAACGTTAATGTTAACGTTGACTCTGTCGATCTATTTTTTTTTCTTTAGAATAAATGAGGAATATAGTAGGAGACTTGAGTATACAGAACGTAATCGGTTTAACAATTATTTATATAGTCGTCGATCCTAGTAACGATAGTTTTTCGGCTAGGTTAAAGTTAACTTTGGCTCTGCCAACATTATAACGATTCATTTCCGTAGTAGTTGTCATTTCCCGTTGTCATGTAATATATTACAAGTAACTTCATATTAAGTAACTTCATACCCCTATATTTGACATAATATTTTAAAACGTATGATCCGTGTAACGATCGTAAAAATCAATGGTTCATGAGGGGTTAGATGTTTAATCTTTATGGTAAATGTAGGGGTTTTCACCAGTTAGGAGGTATAAAAAGATATGGTTAGCTAGTTACTACGATGTTTTGAGAGTGTTATTTTGTTATCACATAACTTACTTTATGGTATTGTTATCATTAAAAGAATTTTAACCCTTGTAATTCGGGACGCGATATAAGTAATCTTATTTGAAAACAATAAAATACTGAATTTAATATATTACTTGTTATTTGTAACCTTTTACTAGGGAATGTTAAGTTCATTAGTGACCGGATTTTCCGTAAATATAACACCCTATCTACTATTAAAACGATGGTTTTGGCGGTAAACATGTTCACTTAGATCTTATTTACGTTGGTGTCACTAGTCAACCTTCCAATTTAAGAGCTTTTGAATAGGTTTTGATTGTTGTGGCCCTTCACATTTGCGATCAATATAATACGAAATTGAAAGGTTTTCGTCGTCCTAGTCAATTTTATAGAAATTACTAGCTTAGGGGTATATATTAGCTAATCTTGGCATACGTGTTATTATAGTCGTAAGTGAGGACCGTAATTAGCTAAAAAGCCTTTATATATGGTATTTGAGCGTTTTAAGACGTATTTAAACTCATCAACGCCTGACATAATTTCCCCTACCTTCTTATAAAGTGTATCTTCGCCAGTGTTATTTTTTCATCGCTTATTAGTATAACATCAATCTATTAAATGTCAAATTAAGGATATCCATTAGTATTTTCTTCTTTTTCTTTTCAATTATTATTGTTTTTCACTTAGTCGTAGCCTAATCTATATGATATTACGTAAAATGTACGTTTTATTTGAAGTAACTCTTTATTTTGTTGTAGATTTTACGAAAGTTATGTGCCTTGTTTAAAAATGTTAGGTAATAATTCCTGATATAACCCGTGTGAATTCTTGGAAATCACAAGAATAAACTTAAAGGTTAAACCTTTATTTACTTATATATATTAAAAATGGCATTTCATTCGTGTGATAATGGTTTTAAGCTTTACCATAATGTTTGTGTACCTTATTTCCAATTTTGGATACGTCTGTAAAGAGCTTATAGTTAATATTAATCATTTAAACTAGTATGTGAGCAAAATTACAATAGTCGTCTCAATTGTCTATAATATTCTTTCCAAGTAACTTAAGTCTTAAACCTTGAAAGTTACCGTAATGATGGTAACTACCAATCGCTTAACTTGAGGGGTAAAATACTATACTAGGATCTGTAGTGAGTTTACGTGTGTAAGCGTACTTACCGTGAAAAACTTTGCTATAAGAAGTTTAACGATTTTGGAGAAACCCTTGAGGGCTTTGAGAGATTTGACGATTTTGAAAGAGGTTTAGAGGATTTAACGATTTTTCTTAATTAACTGTTGGATTTCATCAACGTTAATTTCTCTTACTATATTGATAGCTGTTGCTTTATACGCTTTGTTTCCGCCAAACATATATTCCTTAGTATCGCGGTCGGGTGTTAAAAATGAGCTACTTAGAAAATAAACAGATTTTTTCAACTGTAGGATAGAGATAGATTTGAATTGAAAATCGGATATTGGTTTTTTAAAAAGTATGTGATACCGATTTTAAATTAAAGTTTTCTTTTTATAATTTGGTTTTTTATTTTAGTAGTTTTTGGAATATTTATCAATTTTAGTTAGGTTGAAAATGGTATATGATAAGTTTCTTTTTCTATTTAGAATAAATATTTCATGATTTCAAAGGTTCATTTTTAATCTGCCTTGAATTATTCCTGAAGTTTTATTCTATATTTCGATTATACAGTCTTTAAAGTATTTTTGAAAGTCTTAAAAGACCTATGTACCCTCATTAACCTTGTCAGGATTTAATTTAAGTATAAATTAGCATACGAAGTTAGTTAGATATTTTTCCGTTTCGTTGGTATAAAAGTTTTTAAACCAAAGGCTTTCATTATAATAATTTGCAAAAAGAAATCCAAGTGCCTCAACATTCTTTATTTTTAAGTTTTTCGATACCGTTTTAACGTTTTGAGTGACAAGTTAACATTAATTTAGGAAAAGAAAAGACTTGGCAATTCAAACGAGGGGACTTGACAATTTTCCTAAAGGGACTTGATTCAGGCGTGTGAAATAGTACAACGCGATTTTATTTGTAAGATTTGGCTATTTTGAGTGTTTCAGCTCGAAGTAGCGACTTTAACGTATGTTTTAACATGTTAGATCAAGGATTGTATTGTATAGGGTAAAGAAAAAGTGGGTTAAAGGGGAAATTTTGGTAGAAAGAATGAAGTTAAAGGTTTTTTATTATTCAACTCGCTATTTGTTATATTGGTTTTAAACTCAGAGATTTATAGTAATAATAATAAAGAATTAGTCGTTTGCTAAATATAGATTGCTTAATAACTTAATAATCGCTTTTTTAATGATTAAAGACTTCAATGGTTAATCTTAACGTTTTACAAAATAATTCAATGAAAATTTCTTAGTATTTTCAATAATAGCGATACCATCGCCACTTCTAAGTACCTATAAGCCGCAGATGTACTTAGAAATCTTTCTTTTTTCTATCTGTAGGCTGCAGATATAGCGATGGAGCCCTTCACCAAAATCTTTCCTTTACCTTACAATACGATATAAAGCGTAACCGGAGAGTACCTTTTTTTTTTTTCACTCAACCCATCTGTACTTAATCTCATAAACACTTATTGGTGTTGATGGACTTTGTCTGTTGATAGGTCTTTAGATGTTGCAATGTTGTAAATTTGAATCGTAGTCGAAGTAATAGTAATATTGTGTAGTCAAGTAGTTGATATTTCATTTTAGGTGTGTTAGGCCGCTAACCAGTCTACATACTAACTTGTATATATAATTGCTTGTCTCGTACCCTAGTTTGAAGTGGATATATACTATACTTGATTTAAAGTCAATACAGTCAACTCACGAATAATGCAGTCAAATTGCAGTCAGTACAGTCAATTTATCTATCCATATAGTTGACTAACTATACTGTAATTAACTCCTGTTGCAACGAAACCCTTATATATGAAACTAACAAAAGTATTGGTAGGTGTGATGAGACTAGGCTGGAGCTTCCGCTTAAGGTAGTCAGACACTGTCTATAATCCTCAGTAAAGAAAAAGAGGAGAACCCCTGCTAAAGAGTTGCTATAGAGCTATAAAAAAGGCGGTAACCCGGTTACGTAATAGTTAACGATATGCTTTCATACGGTTTCTAAGCGGCTTCAGAGCGCCATAAGAATATAGAAACTATCAAGGCTAGATCCCTGGTAATCATTAGCCTAAGTATTAGCCTATAATATTACACATACCCTCTTCCCTCCCCCTATAGCATAGAAAGTAGTAGAATGTATTAGCAAACCAAAAAGGTATGGTAGGTGCGTAACAACCGCTATGAAGTAGCGTAGAGTGCCGTAATATCGTGTAAAAGATTCCAGTCATCGAACGGTAAAGTACCGCATGGAAGGCGCCAATATTAGCTTCCCTGTCGC
>JASMMZ010000006.1:18190210-18211399 GCA_038502455.1 Anisogramma anomala | reverse complement strand
AACTACTTTTCTGTACTAGTAATAGCCCCCCTCCCCCTTCTAGTATAGCCTTTGTATTTATTAAAAGGGATTTTTTCATTGTTATTGACACCTATAAAGATAAACCCTTCATTAGTAGCTAAGGTGAATAAAACAATTAAAAACATAAGTATATCTGCTTTAAAGCCGCTTAGTGGCTATTAAAGAACATATAGCTCTCTCCTATACGCCGAATTCATATATATATGAATGATACTCGTAGATAGATGTATTTTAAATATATTTATAAAATAGTTCATAACCTTAAAAAGTTTTATTAGGATACCGAAAGTAATTATAAACTTGTATGACGACCAGAAAACAGTTAATAAGCGGTTAAATACCGGTGTTAAGTGCCGTTTATATTACGTTAAGGCGATGGACCGTAGCTTTAGAAATACATATATCCTGTTAAACCTGAATTTGATTATAAATAAAATAATTAAGGAGTTTTCTGAAGCCTACTTGGCTTTTAACGTTTAAAATCATAGTAATTTATTTGTTAACATATCATTTATAAGTGTTAATAAGCGGATAAATAGCGTATCAACCTAGGTTGTCGCTGCGAAAAAGGCTATAAGGGTTCGTAGGGTAATATAGTAGAGTATGGATACCCGTTAAGGTGTAGGTTCGTTCCCTATCACTTTAATTCGCTCTAGCATCCTCCAGGTCGTATAAATTTTTAACAAGGAGCGTAATTTTCAGGTACACAAAGTATATTGAAAGTAAACGTGAGTATTGCGGTTAAGGATCGGATAGAAAACCCAATGAAAAGCGACTAAGTAATTGATCAAGGTTTTCGAATGTATTAACGGCAGCTTAGGCCGTATTAAGAGAGAACTGGGTAAACTGGTTGATATAGGTTGAAAAATGCTGGTTACGAACGTTCTAGGCGAGGCTTTAAAAAATTACGAATATAATAACATAGTTTAATAGTTTCAGTTGTAATATTAATACAAGTTTAGTATATACTAGATACTTGTAAAATAGCGGTTCCTACGCCACTTGTAAACATAAAATATTACGTTTTAAACCCGCCTACTGAATGAATGAAATGGCATATGATAGTACTTGACCAACTTATTATGTAATTTAAAAGTATCGAGGGTCGTAATATCTAAAAAATTTAAAAATGCCTTTAAATTGAGGTATATATAACTTACTTATTTAACTAAAACTTATAGTTGTAAGGGGTTATCAAAACGGAAGCAGTTTACTTAAGATTTGTTTCCAGGTTATAAAATGTTTTTAACGTAGTATTTAGGTTTTATTTCATTATTGTTACCTATAACTTCGATAGCTAGTAGTTAAAAATCGCGGGCTCATTAGCTCGGAAACGGGTTTGAAGTATCTCGAATAAATTAACCTATATAAAATGTAAGGTATTTGCCTCTCGAAACATTGAGGTTAACAACATAGGAGTCGACAATACGTATAATACAATACCTATTACAAAGTGAATTGATTTTTCTCCTAAATTCATTTCATTTATAATTCTGAAAAAGAAACTAAACTTTATTACCAACGTGAAATCCTTTTACGTGGAAGCGTTATTTATTAACGTTTTTTTTTAATGCGTCATTACTTCATCGTTAGTACGATTTGCTTAAATTTCGTAACTTTGCAGATACGTTGGACGAAGTCTTTCACTCCTATACGCAGCCTCATACCTAAAATGAATATACGTTCAACAGTATATATAAAATCAACGTAGTAGCAGCATATAATAAAAAATGGGTTAATACCAATAGTAGTTATATTTTATTGTTTCACGCCAATTAACAACCGGGTAATAAACAGCTTTAATTATGCAAATCGTAAATAAAAAAGGAATGTAGGTACATCAAAACTTTTAAATCAACAAGTTCAGAAATTCCGTTTGTTTCGGAGTGAAACGCGGTGTTTAGACGTTACTCTAGCTCCGTTATGTCGTAAATATATTTTCAAAAAAATTCTGTCCAATTTTAACGTCGATTACTAATAATTATACGAAAAAACTGGTAAAACCGTTAGTAGTAGCTTAAAAACCACTTTACCTAAGCTTTAGTATCTATAATATTTATTGTTTTCAAGGTAACGACTATATTGAAACGATTTGTAATAACTATAAGGTAACGTAAATTTTCGGCATGTTTCTAGGGGAGATTGATTATAAAATTGACAAAAAGCACATTCCAAAGTCGTTTAAAAACCGGAGAGGGTTTTAAAAGTCCCTTTCGACTATGTCTCCAATGAGTCGTACATTCACCAATATTATCATTTGAATAAAAATACCGAACCGTATGGTTTAACCAGTATTAAAAATATTTTTTAAAATGGATAAAGATAGCAACATCACAGGTCGTGTAACTAGTAAAAAGTAAATGGTATATGATTTAAATTGATGTATCAGTAAACAACTTGTTAATGTGTATTCAAATATTGTTACGAATCGTAAAATGCCATCTTTATTTATTGAATATTTCGAAATAGAGATTTGAAATACTTGGTCGTCGTTAACAAAAATATCAGTAAGAAATATTCGGTCTCCTATAAATACTGCGTAGAATAAATAAAAGTAAATGACGTTCTAGGTAATAACAATACCCAGTAACTTTGAAAGTTAATATTAATAAAACGTTTATACCCTTTAAAATATATTCGCTAACAATAGTTAAGCGATAAACGTATAATTTTGAGAGTTACTGAAAAGAAGCTTATTCTAAACATGAAAGTTGTAGTTTCCGGCCTAAAAAGCGTGAATCGGAAATATCTTTCAAAATATACTGATTGCAGTAGAATAATATATCGGATTTTCTGTAATTAACCCTTTGATTGTAAATCAATTAAAAACGAAATTTTAAAAAAGTAGTTTCAACCAGTAAACTAGTTGTTCGGAAAGTTGTTGTAAAGTTATAAAGTACTCTAAGTTTTCTTAATTTGCAAAAATAGTAAACGAACGGGCTGTACCCAGAGGCTTCTCGTTATATACTTTCAAATAGCTTATAATACTAAGTAATTCCTTGTTATAAATTTCGTAATTACATTTGATACGTAATAAACAATAAAAGTAATGAGCTATTAGTCGTAAATTACCATCATCGTGATATTAAAGTCAATAGTCATCTGAAATCCAACTAAAATGATTAACTTTTCAAAAACTATTCCGGTAGGATTTTATCCAACGAAAACAGGTTGAAAAAGGAAATTAAATTTAAACCGTTAAAAACAGCTTTCTCCTTCTATACTTAACGAAAAGGAGTGCTTTTGGGGGTTAGTGGGATTAAAGTCTTGATAATTATAAAATATTCGTAAATGAATTATCGGTAAAAGTTAGCGAATGCAAAAAAAAAAACCGTACTTTTAACATAAACGAAGAAAATATTTATTTTCGGATAACGTATAGATTTTCTGGGTTTATATACACGCCGACTTTTACTTTCATAACGCGTTCTAGGTATTCGTTTTTTTAAACGACGAATTTATATTTAAGTATATTTAAATTTAGACTTATAACATTCAAGGCTCTCAATACGTATCTCTCCTTAACATTAAAATCTTTTTAAAATTTTGTTTGAATATACTAAAATATTATGGAGGTAAGATATACAAAAAATATTGAAAAAAAATCTTGGATTTTTAATATACCGTTAAGAGGTAACTGACGTACTAAAAAGATCGAAAAAAGTAATTAGCTATTCGAAAAGTCCAAAATTTATACGAAACGCAGTTTTTTATTTATCTTTTTCTTTAATTCGGATTTAGAAAAAAACACCCTAATATCCAATTAGGTATGTTATTTAGCTTGAAAAAATTTGCGAACCGATTTTTGATTAGAAGCAAGGGCTAATATTTAACATTTATAATAATGTTAAATTGATAGTAAATGATACAACAATATAAACTGCCTTCGGGGTTCTCAACAACAATTATAAGGTTACCCGCTAAGGAGCTACTTAAGTAAATATAACTTTACTCGAGAAATTTAGTTAACGTTCTTCTTAATATAAGTAGCTCCTCCCTCGATATGATATATAACGGGCCCTATAGAACTTCCAAAAGCTGTCCTTAATTGTTATTTCAAAAGAATATTTTATAATGGGCTTCAGAACAATAAAAACATAACTTGTTTCCCAAGGATTTATCAAATCAAATTGTAAATTCCTTAGAGATATTGAAAAGCTTATCGTTAATCAAAACGAGTGGTTTGAAGGCAAACATTTTCTTAATATTTTCGAGGGAGATGGCGGTGAGCCATAGAATAGCGCTTTAGTATCTTTGATCTTTCTAGAGTATAGCGTAGAAAGTAGCGGCATCAATTCTTCTAGGGTTTTTTTTATACCGGCGCGAACCTTTGTTCATATACGCGATAATTATCCGCATGTTCTAAAAGTAACATATACTTGAAAGGAGCGTAAGTCATTTATTTGGTTTATATTTAAAAGTTACATTGAATAACGTTGTATTGTAAATGGAGAATAATATACATACAAATACAATTTAGGTATGTATTAATTTGAATATTTAAAACATTATAGGAGAAATAAGTCATAAAGCGGATTAGGATATATGACAAATAATTTCGTCGAATCATTGGGGTGAAAAAAGAATACGCGGTAACTTTAATTAGCCAATAAGTTGTTTTTCCACGAAGTTATAGCATTTATAACATATGTTTACTCAAACTTTAATAAATTGAATAGAATAAAAAAATCCATTATATACGAAAATTGTTCTAAAAATTGAGGAAGAATTACCTGGTAGAATTAAAGTTCCTTTAAATCGTATAAGCGATTAAATATAAAAGTTACGGTTTTTTTTTCTAAAGTTCAATAAAATCGTCAAAAAACGTAACGTAAATGCATATATTAACTTCAATATCGAAGCAGTGTACGTATTACGCAGAATCCAATGGGTAGATACGGATACAATGACCGTATGCGCTGTATTATAAATATAAGTTAAGGACTTTACGATGGTAAAGTCCCGAATAGCCAACCCAGGTAACGCGTCGCTTAAAAATGGTTCGGAAGGCGTTTACAATAATTATAAAAACATTTCTTTAGCTACCGCAAACAGGTAGGTCGCCTCTATTGCTCCCGTTATAAGTAGTACCTTCTATATTAACAACGTTAATATAACCGGCATTACCGCATAGAATGCAAAGGTTATAAAGTTTCTTATTAATAGCTTGGATGGGTTCAATATATTGATTATAAAATACGGGTATATCAAAGGAAAATAACGTATTAATTAACGTATCGTTAATAGATTATTTAAAATGGTAAGTTTAGTTGCGGATTCACAAACTATATCGTCAACTTTTACAAATAGGGTTTTCTAAACGTTAGCAAACGTAAAATCGTTAACGGGATTTTTACTTTATATTTATAAGCCAAGCTATAACAGCTTTAGCTGCGTTTAAGTTATAATAAAAAACATAAGGTATTAACATAAAAATATTGAGATTATTAATACTGCTGTCGTTACTGCGAATATAATAACTTTTTATAACAATTTTAGTAAATCCATCCAATTATCAAAAATGAGGCAAAGCTAATGTTTTTATACTGGTAGACTTTTGATTTTTATATAATTTACGTAATGTAGTAGCTTTGTATGCAAAAAAAACATAATTTAACGGCAGAAAACTTAACCGGCTAATTAAAGGGTTTGCATTTAGGTCGTTGACGTTTAACGGTATCGAGCGAAGCGTTAGCATCATAGTCAAAGTTAAAGGAATTCAAGTTATCGTCGTTATCGGATAAGTTGTCGCGGTCTCCAATGGGAAGTTAAGCGGTAACTATATCATTTATAGGTAATATCACGGGATCTCCTCAAGAAAGAGGGGGGGTAATTCTATAACATAGACGTACTGATAACTTTAAGTTACTGGATCATATGCGTTAACGTATTTAATACATTGATATTACGTTATTTCACATATAAAACGTATTTTCAACCTACTTAACTCCGCTTAACTAACTTTATACGTAAAGCTTCAGTAAAACAATCGTATTAAGCTGTTAAATCGTTTTCAAACTACTTCTTTATACCTACACTAAAGAATTTCTCTAAGGCTTAGAGGTTCCAATTCGAAGGGTTGCAAAACATAGTATTAAACTATAACCATTTCCATTGGAAAAAAAGATTAAGAATTATATTCAATAGGACTTATCTGAAACTACCACTTAAGGTAATTAGATACTATCTTTAATCCTTAATGAAAAAAAAAGAGAAAAACCCCTAATAATGAGCTTTTACGAAGCTATATAAAAGGGGATGATCCGATTTCATTACAGTTGAGGGCATGATTTTGTGCGGCTTTCAAATAGCTTTAAAGTACCATAAAAGCATGGCAACCACCAGAGCTAGATCCCTAGTAACCATTAGTCTAGGTATTAGCCTATGATAATAGGACTTTAAGCGTTGCAACATTATCGATTCGATTGGTTTAAGTAACAGTAGTATTTCAATTATCAAGTGGTAGATGTATTGTTTTAGGTTTGGCAGACCGCTAACCGGTCTGCATACTAATTTGTATGGCTAACTGCTTGGCCCATAACCTAGTGTGAAGTGGGCGCATACTGTATTTGTCTTTCAGTTAATACAGTAGACCTACAAAATAATACACTCAATCTGCAGTTAGTATAGTCAACTTTACTATAATTAAATTTAATTTACTGCATTGTAATTACTTTTATTTTAACACTGGCGGATTTTTGTTTTGTGCGCATATGTTAATTTAGTCGACCAAACTTTTCTGGTTACCACTAAATTACGCCCTTTTCAATTAGCCGGACCCCTGCCAATTTCATAGATAAATTAACCCCAATTGCTTTTTTTTATCCTACAGGTTCGAGTTCTGACTTCATTAATTCCTACGAATAAAATTTCCCCTACAAACTTATGTAGGCTTTCAACTTAACCATGTAAATGAAATAAGTCACTGCCTTTAATTTTCAATTTAATCGTGTTAATTAAATAAATCGGCGCCCTCAATTTCCTTGTAGTTTTCCAGTTTATCAAGGTATCTCTGTTCGCTAGCATATAACTTAACCTTTCTAGGTAGTTTGTTAACATAGCTTTCGATATGTATAGTCAGCCTATTACTATCTATAAACCTTTTAAGGACCTTTTTAATGACGTTTTTGTTATAGTATTAGTGAGATTGTCTTTGTTGTTAATCCATAGGAACTCTTCAATTTCCCTATTTCCATAAGTTTTATGGAGTGTTATTATATCTATTATTAGATGTTTTTCGCTAATGGGTCCGAGTTTTGAAAGGTATTTAAATAGGGTTTTCAATTTAATACAAATCACTACCGGAATATAAGAAATCCCTAATTATTTGGTGATGACGTTAAGTGTTTTCTATAATACTATTTTTATATTGAAGTCGATTATTATTCTGCAAACTTTTAAAGTTAGTGCGTTTCGTATTATTTTTTTGCATTTGATGAAAATCTAATAGATTAGGCTTCGATTATGTTAAATTAGCTCTTTTATAAATCTTTTTTGACGAGGGTTATTAGAAAGTTGATTTATTATAACAGGTTTATGTTGTTTGTAAAATGCTAACCGTAAAGATTATAAATTTAGCTTTCAATAAGTTAATCGAAACCATATTAATTCTTCGATCTAGGTTCTGAATTTATTACTTTAACCTTTCATTTAACTGGTAAAAGTTTTCATCCTTTGGTTTTTGTACTTATACCATAATCGATAGGTTGTAAAAGTCATCTAGTAAGCATAAAGTGGTGATATAGTTGCTACTTGCACGTTTTTTAAAGTACCGTTAAGCTCTAGTTACGTTAGTTTTATCGATTATACTCAAATCAACGCCCTAACCCTTTTGGTAAAAATTGAGGTTAGTATTAATACCAAGTATATGGATTAACGATCTATCGAAGTCAAATTAATTACTTTTCCCCAAAATTGCAACCGACTTGTAATTGCAGAATTGTAAGTCTTTAATTTTTAATTATTCCGATATTACAAAGCTAGCAATTCCAACAAAAAAAGTATTATTAATTTATTTATTTATCAAGCCGAATTATTTTTTACGTTACTCATAAATACTGGTTATATATTAAAAACTTTATATCTAGCTTTAACTTCAAATGTTATTAATTGGCTGGGAATTAATAGATTCCTACCTTACCTAGTTTGTAGATTAGCTTAATATATTCTATCACTGGTCTCAAAAGGTATTTATTACGTAAATCCTACAATAGTTTTAGTAATACGATCTATTATTATTCAGTTATTCATTATGTATACGTTTATATAATGTTATAGTCATTAAGGGTAAACTTCGCCTTAATCTTGGTTAATAAACTTATTATGAAAGCGACTACCAAATATTAACTAATACCATGAATCGTTTTCGATTATATCAGGATTTCATCTTTGTCTTTATTACCGTATCTTTAAGCAGTTAAACGCAACTTTTCGTACGGCCGCCCCGTATTTTTGCCTTTGACTTCGTATATAATTTTCGAATTGAAAATCGTGAAATTTAGGTCCTAGAAGTTAAAGTTATTTTTAGGTACGAATCGTACGACTTTTCGAGCTAATAATCCGTTAATTTCGACCATATGACTTTCTTTATAAGGTTTTCCAAAGTTTTTAATATCTCCTTATATCCGGAGTTTTATAGCTAAGTTTTAATCGTTTTTTTCCCTATAAACTTAAATAATATTATAGATTTAGCCCGTCATATATTATTTGTCCTTAACATTTCCCTCGTTAATAGTTTTCCGAGCTAATGGTATTTCATTAACTTATCGATAACGGGAGGAGGAGGTTCAGGTTAGTTTATTTGTTTAATTTGGAGGCTTCTATCGCTATCGTTAATCGTTCTAATATGGGGTTTAATCTGGGTTATACGAAATGTCGTAGAGGCTTTAGCAATTTCAATAAATACTTTAGGGTTGGTAATACTTAATATTTTAAAGAGGCTAATATATTTACTAAACTCTTGTTATATAATGACTTTATTTTATAATAGTAAAATAAGTATTTATATTGTTATAGGATTTTTTTGATATTGAAGGTATTATTAACTTAACGTCATACCAGTTTGTTTCGTAATCATTTTAGTGTTTTGATATAAGTTATTACTTCCTTTTAGGTTCTTGTTAATAGCAGGGATTTACTCGTTAGGCGTGTGTATATTTTAAAGATTATTAGCGTTAGTATTAGATTGTTAGAGCCTATAATATCATTTAAGTCTTTTACCATTATTTAAAAACGTGATTACTAATCCGTAAAGCTTTCCATCTTCAATGTTAGTGTGGATATTATCTTATATATCTATCGTTAGTAAGCTTCTACATTGCAGGTTGTATCTTTGAAGAGTGCACAGTAATATGGCACTCTGTAAGGTGAATTTCTGCATAGTGTATGATAGTGTGCCACTGCCTAGAAGGGGAATTAGATGAGTGCATAGTAGAGTTCCACTGCCCGGGTGAAATCTTATAAGCTTCCACTTAGGGCGTGCACTCTCTGGATGCCTCTTCTCTCTTTTTGATCTTACTATCTCTTTAAATACACACTACCAATCTTTACAATTATTATTCTACTGTTACCTTTAAGTTAATGTATTAGACCCTATAAACGGTAAGTATATTGTATGATTTACGGAGTATTATGGGTACCCTTTCGAACTTTTCAATGTTTTAGTAAACATTAATAGGCACTTTTTTATACTATATTCCCATTATCTTAGCATTAGATTAGAACTCCGACGCTGTAAAGTTGATGCCAGCATCGTGAACAACAATGTTAGGTGGATCTAAGTACTTGTTAATTTACAATATACTTAGTATTTTCTACGTATTTTTCGTTGATAGAGACTTCAAAAATTTAGTTTCGTAAAAAAAGGTTACGGATTTAATAACGTTAAGAATAGGGTTTTAATCTAAGTTAAACATGTTAATTAGGATTTTTTAATTGATGTCTTCATTGTTTTTAATACAGATTTGAATTTTCTGGAGAGGGGGGGTAAATATGTATTTAGTAATAGTGACATAACTTTTTAATAGCTTTTAAATCAGAGTATTCTACATTTTCGTGTTTTATGAACTTCAGGATTTTTTATAATTAATTGACAGTTATATAATTTAATCGCTGGTATAATTAACGTATTTCTAACTATGTTAGGTTCAACACCATTTCTTTTAGGCCTTAAAGATAAAACCATAGATACCTTTACTTAAAAACGAGGGGAAATATTTAGCTGTTTTTAGCTAGCTTATTTGCGTTAATGTGGACGACAACACCTAGAGTCTTTATATCTTCCAAGTAAAAGAGGAAATGAGTAAATAGTTTAAGGATGTGAAACTTAATTAACCCAATAATCGTATAAACAACTATTATTTACAGTAACGATAATTATTCACCTAAGCCGAAACTTACTTTGTTTTTACCGACATTTTAACAATTAATCTTTGTGATAGTAGTACATCCCTTTTTATAATACTATATATTTCGAATAGCTTCTTGTTAAGTACTATACTACCCCTATATTTTACATAATATCTCAAAACGTGTAATTCGCGTAATGATCGTAAAGTTTAAAGATATATAATAGGTTAGAGGATTATATAATGCAAAGGTAAGGGTTTTTGCTACTTAAACAGTATACGAAAGCATGATTAACTAATCATTAAGCCGTATCAGAAATAACTTCTTTATATTACGTAATTTAATTAGGGGTATTATCTTCGTTAACGGCCTTTTTATCCTCGTAGTTTACGACATGATCTAGGTAATTTGGCTTGGAAGTAATAGGGTACTGAGTATAATATATCACTTGTTATTTTTTTACATTTAATTGGAGCATAAAGAATTAATTAATAACCGGATTTGTTTTAAATTCAACACTTTTGTTTGTTATTACGACGTTAGTTTTTATGGTTAATAAATCCGCTCGAGTTTTTTTTTCGTTAAAGTTAATATGGTTGTAACTTTTCATCCGAAGTTTTTAGACCAGATTTTGAAAATTAGGGTCGCTCGTATTTACCATCGACGTAATATATTATTACACGATATTTTTCATTTATATTGCAGAAGTTATCAGATTAGGGATACATATCAAGCGACTTTGACGTACGTGTTATTATGGTTGTAAGTGAGGACCGTAAATAGCCAAAAAATATTCTCTATATATTATTTAGTTATTTTAAAACTTATTTAAACTCGTGTACACCCGTAATTACTACTCGTACTTACTTTCGAAGCGTGACTTCGATAGTATACACCTTCTCCATTTTTTTTAACATAATATTAAATTATTTAGCATTCGGTTGAAAATATTTATTAGTATTTTCTCCTTTTTTTTTCTTAACTATTATTGTTATCCACCTTATCGTAGCTTAATTTGTATGATATTACATCATGTAGATGTCGTATTCCAATAAATTTATTATACCTTTATAAATCACGTGAAAGGTTTTTATCTTCGTTAAAAAGGTTACATAATAATCCTTAACATAACTTATCATGATTCTAGGAAATATTGCATAAAAATCAGAAAAATGCACCTTAATTTACTTATAAATATTTACAAAAGGTATTATCTTCGGATTGAAAATGTTATAAAGCTTAACGTTATACTTTTCTACGTGATTATAAATATTCTAGAAGTTCGTAAAGAGTTTATAATTAATATTAACCATTTTAACAGGTTTAAGAGAGAGGTTACAATAATTGTCTTAGTTGTAGATAGTGTTTCTTACTATTCGTTGAAGTTTTAAAGCTTTATAATTTCGATAATAAAATTAATTACCAATCTTCTAGCATGAGAAGTAAAGCCTTGTAATAAGATTTATGGTAGGCTTGTACGTATAGGCGTACTTACTATGAGAAGCTTTACCTTAAAGAATTTACCGATTTTAAAGGATTTGGTACTTTTAAATGAATTAAGAGGTAAGGGGAATTGGCTGTTGGAAAGGTTTTAAAAGGTTTAACAGTTTTAATTAATTAACCGGTGGATAACGCCGATGTTAATATTTTTATCGTATTAGCAACTGYTGTTTTACGCGTTTTACCGCCGCTAAAAGCGTATTTCGCGTTATTATATAAAGATTTTGGGCTACCAAGCAAATTAATAGGTGTTTTATCATTGGCGCATAAAGTAGTTTAACTTAATTAAGGATTGAGAAAAGGTCTCCCAAAATGTATATAAGGGAATTAAAGGTCGTTGACGGTTTTATATTTTCTTTGAAGATCTTAAGGATTATAATCTTAAAAAAGTTCCTTTCATTAAGTCAATTTTAAAAAAGGGTCTTACTAATCCTAATAGGTTTTTTAAGACGTAAATATTTCAACGAATGACATCTTTTTTATCTGACCTTAATATCCCTTTAAAATATTTTTTACATGTGAATTGTTTAGTAGTTCAAAAACTTACGAAAGTTTTGCAAAGTGCAAACACTGCGGCTAAACTTTTCGCCGGCGTTAAATTTTAGGATATACCAGTTAATATAATTGGTTAAATGTTTCTAAGGGACGTTTCGTTAACATCTTTTTCACAAAGTATCTATTCGAAATAGGTAAGAAAAAGGAATCCGAGGTTTTCAATATCTTTTATTCGTTTTTAGTAGAAAGTTATCTTAGGGTTTTGATGTATATAAAACTAGTTAGTTAAGGGATTTGGTAATTTGGAGGCGTAAGAACTTGGTGTTTTGGCGAAAAATCGTATAGGGATTTGGCGTTATGTCGCGCGATATGACTTTTTTTTATACAATTGGTGATTTCGCTTGGTTCAATGATTTAAGCCATTAAAGTGATGTAAAGGAAGGGAGGAAATAATGTAAAAGGAAAACTTCATATTAAAGGTGAATATTGTATAAAAGGTAAAATCAGAGGTTATTTATTAGTAGTGAAGATTGATGTTTAAAAATTATAAGCCGTAAAACTTAGTGTTTTTCATTTTAGTAATACTTATAGTAGTATTAACTTAGTTGTTTACCAATTTAATAAATTTTAAGATTTTTAGTGCTTAATTTCAACGTATTTTTATTTTAAAAAATGTAAAAAAATTATTAGTGTTTTCAAATAACAATATTGTTGCTACCTCTAAATTACCGTAAAAAACTGACGTAATCTAGAGGTCTTCTTTATGTACTGCTATAAAAAACCGATGCAGTAATAGAGGCTCATTGCAATTTTTTTTCTCTACTTTAGTCTTTTATGAAACGTAACTAGAAAGTAGCTTTTTCTTCTACTTAGCTTATTTATGTTTAACCTAATTAGCACTGATTAGTGTTGGTAGAGCCTTGGACATTATAACGTTATCGATTCGATTAGTCGAAGTAATAGTAGTGTTGCAATAGCCAAATTATAGATGTATTATTTTAGGTTTGCCAAACTGCTAGCTGATCTGCACATTCATTTGTATGGTCAACTGCTTAGCACATGCTCTAGTGTGAAGTGAGCGCATACTATACTTAACTTGCAGTCAATACAACAGACTTATAAAATAATACACTCAATTTACAGTCAGTATAGTCAACTTTACTATAAGTAAAATTGACTTACTGTACTGCAATTACTACCATTCCAACAAAAAGCTCTTATAAACGTAATCAACATAATTGACATTCGATTCTCCTTTATTAATACAAAATGAAACTCGATTGAAAAAAACAAATATAATTCGTATAAAGTTAGGTTTTAAAGAGAAAACGGGGTTAATAGAAGCATAGACGGATATTGACAAGTTAGAGGCGAATGTGTTGATATTGAAAAAAAAGGGTTTTTATAACGCGCTTAGGCTTTAAAAGCTTTATAAGGTTTATTACAATACGTAACGGTGTTGGTGTTTAGCGCATATAATAGTAATATATATATGAGCTACTCTTCTCTTTTTTAACAGCGCTATTATTTATATTAGTATAAAGACCTTTTTAAACGACGAAATACGGGTTACCAAAGTTATTTACTCTTATAAGATATTATTTGGTGTTATATATAAAGAGAGGTTACTGGTAAAAATTTATTTCGGCAAAAGTTTTGATTTTGTATTTATTTTGACCTATTTTAGGCACGCTATATACGAGCTATCAAATAAATAAAAGTTTTCCAACAATATTTTAAAAGATTCAATGGTACATGCAATTATGCCGCGTTTTACCTCACGCTTTTTTCCAGCCTTTTTCTTCGCAAATTTGCTTTACAGAGTCCTTTTTTAAAAAAGACTTTATGATTGTATTCCTTGTGTAAATAAACGCCGGGCGGAAATTAACTAAGCCGCGCTTCTCGGCCCGACCAGAGCTACAGTTCTCACGCCTACGGGTTTCTAAACTGTAGAACACCTTAAGGTCTTACTTGAGAGGATGGCTTTGGGGCCTTGAGGCCCATATAAGACCCATAGAGACTCGGGTTACGATCCTTCCCGCCGGTGTCTACAGGTTTATTTCGTAGCAGCTAATGCCTCTATTTATAGTGGGCACTGCCCGGTGATAGTGAATTACAAAAAAAAAAAAAAAAAAAAAAAAAAAACATCACATGTGCTGGGAATGTCTGATGCCGGCCGTGCCAGGGGGATCGGCAAACCTGCTGTACAACGACCCACGATTCAATCTTCCAACATGACATCTAGACCCAATCATCAGATGGAAAATTCCAGTCGTCGCAACAATCCGGACCCACCGGGCCCTCATTGCCACGTGGTGTATGAGGGAAGGTCCCGAGTCAACGTTCTAAATTGTCATCGGCATGGCTAGCCTTACCAGGCTAACTACTGCGTCGTAAAGTGCTGACGGCTGCGGGTGGAAGCTCGACGCGGGATGAGCGCGAAATTGCTCACCAAGAATATCGGCTGCGGGTCGTGTTTGCCCAGGGAGCAAAGAACGAGCGGCTGTGCAAGACAGGACCCGGCCGACTGGCTCATGGACCGGAACGGACGAAGCTCGTGTCGCCCAAGTTTGGCCAACTTGGGCCCTTTGCACAGCCTCAGCAGAACCGTGCGATGATGGGGATGATGGGGATGATGTGCATTGGGCTGCGAAGCGCATGGCTCCACTTTGCGTTTTCGTGGCTCCACTCATGCAGGTTCTTTGTTGGTTGAACGGTCGGCCTCTACCTCTCGTCCTCAGCATCGTCTGATGTACTCTGGTGTACGGTACTCGGTAGGAGCTTGGGGCCGGCTGACACTCTCCGCAGCCAGCTGCATCACCATCACCTATGTGGTGCATGTGTCGGCGTAAACCGTATACCAGGCCAGTTGAGCGCATTGGCGTCGACGAGGCTATTAGGTAGCGTTGCAGTAGCGTTGGTGGTGATGCTTGCTCCATTGTAAAATTGGATCGTGCGTGCCCCTGAATGTGGTCTGTTAGCCTGTGAGAAAGATGCCGGCAGGTAAGCTGTGTTCGCTCGATCGTGTCTCACGGGTCTCACGTGTCCCACGGGACGTAAGTTGTGGACCTTGGCGCTAGCCGACGGCACCACAAATACAGTACAGTGGCCAAGGGTCAACGGCAGACGCCTGCAAGGTGCTGGACCCTCGAAGCTTCAGGCGATGCCCATGTGCCATGACCCACCTACGTGCAGTTGACCAGCCCTGTTCCGGGCTTTTGGACGGTCCCATCGGGGCGCAGCATGTTAAGATGCGAAAGTGCTGGCTACGGCCACAATATGTCTACAGTAGACTTTTGCGCATGCTTTAACAGTCCATTCCATCCCCCGTGCACTACCACCACTTTACAGTATTTACAGACTTGCATCTTGTTAGTTGCCCAGTGCGGAGTTCTCCTTGTCTCCTACCACTCCGCCCGTCTCAACGGTCGGTCGATTGATATGCAGCCCGTCCGTTTTTCCAGTGCTTCCGGTTGAAATCCTGTCTCGTCCACAGGAGACACAAAGTCAAAACAGACAAGACAAAATATCACGCACTCACTTTCACTGTCCATCATCCGACCAACTCGCCATATTCCATACCGCACAGCACAGTCGGAGCAGCCACATTCCAAGTCGGTCAGAGACGGCCGGCGCCCACACCCGCAATCCCCGTTTCCGATAATGACACACTGCAACAACTGTCACAAATAACCCAGCCTTGCGACAAAAACCGCCGACAGGCAACAACGTTCCTCCTCCTCTCTGAGGACGACGCCCCAGGACGAGGCGCCATCAACAGTGACGGGGCGAATTTATACCTTTGCGAACCCGACCATGGCCAGCGCTGGGAATGCCCAGAACGTCATCCGCAGGTCCGACTTGCTTTGCCCCCTGCTGGACAATTTTCGCGACGCTGACCAAGACCCTCTCTGCACAGGAAGCTGGTCATCATTGGCGACGGCGCTTGCGGAAAGACAAGCCTGCTCAGCGTCTTCACGCTGGGCTACTTCCCCACAGTGAGTCGCCTTTCTGCTCTTGGCCCTTGCATTCCACCTTCACATGTTAACATTGCTCCGCAGCACTACGTGAGTAATTGCACTTATCAGACCAACCCCGACCCCTGGCTTCCCACCCGACGAAACGGAACAAACAATCGAGCTCGGACAGATTCCTCCACTTCGAGGAAGACATCTGACAGACCATTGTCTACCATGTACAGATACCAACCGTGTTCGAGAACTACGTCACCGACTGTAGAGTGGACGGCAAGTCCGTGCAGCTGGCGCTATGGGATACAGCAGGACAGGAGGACTACGAACGGTTGCGCCCCTTGGCATATTCCAAAGCCCACGTCATCCTGATAGGCTTTTCCGTCGACACGCCAGACTCGCTGGACAATGTCAAACATAAGGTGAGCAAGAATCCGTTGGTCCCCGAAATCGCGGGCCCAAGACATACAAGGAGCCTTCGAGTCCTGTGCAACTACAAGCAGTCTCCCCCTCCCGAGACCTTCACCTCGTACACCCACCAGTAACCACCACCGCCAACAACAACCCCTCCTCGCCACTGATTGGTCCTGCCACCGATTGGTGCCTCCGGCGCATCTCAATCACAAATCGGCTAACCGGCGTCGTTGAATGTTACAGTGGGTCGAGGAGGCCACCGAGAAATGTCCAGGTGTCCCCATCATACTTGTTGGGCTCAAAAAGGATCTGCGCGAGGATCCCGTCGCCATAGAGGAGATGCGCAAGAAGTCGCAGCGCTTCGTGACCGAGCACGATGGCGAGACAGCCGCCCGGGAGGTCGGCGCCAAGAAATACCTCGAGTGCTCCAGTCTGAGCGGCGAGGGCGTCGACGACGTCTTCGAGGCGGCAACGCGGGCCGCGCTTTTGACGTTTGAGAAGGGCGAGGGCGGCGGCTGCTGCGTGATTCTCTGAGGAGACACACGCCCAGCCGGGCTGGGATTACTGGAAGACGGAAGACAAAGTCGATCTCGACATGAGACGGCTGAGACGGTCAGAGACCGCCTCAGACCCTCCTCATCACGGCTATGGACCGATGACGGCCCAACGGCCAAGACCGTCCTTCACTCGCTATATGCTCAAGCGAAGTTGGTATACAAGCCGCCTTCCCGGCTAGGCCTTGAACATCAGGCCTTCTCAACCTAGTCACCGCGATTGTACAACACACACGAATGCTAGGCGCACAACCAAGCATGCTCGCCTGAGCCCAGTCCAGATAACATGGTGTAACAATACGTCAGGAAGATTGCACTGGGGCCCTTTTAGAAAGACGGCGCTTCGCCGAGGCACACGATAACTACAGGAGCGACGGATGACTGTGCCGAGCAGTGTAGGGAGGCATGGTACTCATGGAGCGATGATGGCCACTAACGCGTCCACAAGGCAGAATGAATTGCAGCATATAGATTCTAGCACTAATGGCATCATCATTTCCGTTGTCTTGCTGCCAATGTGCCCCCTAGGCGATTGTGCGGAAGGGTCTCCTTGTGCGGGCGGCTTCTATGCAAACAATTCCTGCTTGGCTAGTCTAGGTGTCTCAATATCATGTACAATCAATCAATCCCACATGCAGCTCAACCCAGCCCATATCTCCCCTGCCCCCTATCCCATTCAAGCCCTCTTCCACTCGTGATTCCAAGGCTTGTCCCCCGGCGTCTCCACCATAGGCCTCGCATACTCAATCGGCACCGCCTGCATCCCCCACACGCCCACCTTCTCCATGCTCTTCCGGAACAGCCAGCCGACCGGGCGCGTGCCGGGCCCGGCCAGCGTCCGCAGCGCCTCGCACGCGCGGGCCATGCACTGCTGCATCTGCATGAGCTCGCGCGCGCGCGCGGCGGCGCGGCGGCGCCGCCACAGCTGCCACGCGCGGTGCACGGTCCAGTGGCGCAGGCGGCGGTTGCGCGCCATGCGCAGCGGCGCGGGCGTCTGCGTCGGCGCGTACAGGAAGCGCATCAGGCCCGCGACGCGCGGGTCGAGGCGCGCGGCCTGCTGCGCGCGGCGCCGCCGCGCCGCAGTGCGCACCGCCAGCGCCGCGTCGGCGCGCCGCTGCATGCTGCGCTGCAGGGCCGGATCGACCCGCTCCTTCTTCTTCATGCGCGCCGCGCGGGGCGCGGTGGTGCAGAGGGCTCGGGCCCGGCTCGGGCGCGGGGCCGCGGGCGCGGGGCCGCGGGCGCGGGCGGTCGTGGTGGTGGTGGTGGCGGTCGTGGTGCGCGCCGCGCGTGCAATGGTGGCGGTGGTAGTGGTGGTGCTGGTGGTGGGCAGGGCGCGGAGGAGGCTGCGCATGCTGAATGTGGAGGCCATTGTGACTTGAGGGCTGGGGGCGCGCGTTCGCGGGCTTCTTGGAAGTTATGATATGATGTTGCTTCGAAGTGGAGGCTCGGCCGCGCGCTGTCCAGCGGCGACCCCAACCGCGTTCGAATCGTGCAGATCCCCAATGTCGCTCGGTCGTGGGTCACGCCGTGCGTGGTCTCGAGGACGGAGTGGCAGCTGCTCGGCGCTGAAGGTGCTCTGGGCGTGTGCAAATCGTAGGAAGCTCTTTAATCAGGTCAAAACCGAACACGGCCAGTG
Source organism: Anisogramma anomala (assembly GCA_038502455.1). Lineage (NCBI taxonomy): Eukaryota > Fungi > Ascomycota > Sordariomycetes > Diaporthales > Gnomoniaceae > Anisogramma > Anisogramma anomala. Next base: position 18,192,461 of record JASMMZ010000006.1, on the reverse strand, counting down.
TGTGGTCGCAAAGAAGCCCCTTGGGAGTTGGAAGTTGGAAGTTGGAAGATGGGATAGGCAACAAAGCCGCAGTCAAGCAGAGGAGCTTCCAGAAATTTGTCTTCTCGTTAGCCCGCGGCTATTGAGTTCCTGACCCGCGGACAGTAGCCGCGCCTAATCTCATGATCAGACAGACATTTGTCACAGGCTGGGTGGGGGGACGCCTGCACTGTATCACTATGCATCAGGTGGCTGGTCTGGAGCCGAGATTAGTAGTTGCCGCCGCGGACGACAGCTCTTGGCTTTGGACACCCTCCAACATCTTGTCATACAAATTGGGTGAGGATATGTTAGGCTGCTTCCGCCAACTTGCCTTGTCACGAAGAGTTTCTCGTATCGTGACCTTTTCCAAATAAAGTGCGTTGACTATCCATCTGAGTGAGTCTATTATCTGTACTAGGGTTGTATTTCATGACCTGCGCTCCTCTATCTTGCGATTGTGGGCTAACAATACCTGACAAGATGCCAAAGTCCTACACTCACCGTCAGGGACCGCGGCCATGAGGCGCACACCACTCGATTACCATTCCATTCAGTGCCAAGTGAACAGGCTTTCTAGCACGCTCTGTATCTATTATCAATGGTAATGTACTACTCTATCGACGGACTTTGTTGAATACGAAATAGGCAAATGAAGCTAGAGGGATACAACAAGAGCTACCGGTAACCCAGCTCTTGGGCCCTCCCATGTGCGAACCGGCAAACTTGATTCTCTCTAGGTTGAGCAAATTTGCACGGTCCTTCCTTGTTGGAGGTGGTGAGTTTGACTGTTTAGCGTCCCGATGGCAGCGAGTGCGCAGGGCCCCTCTTGATGTCAGGCTGGTTTCGGGCAGGTTTGCGATCTATGCCCACTGGCTACAGACAAGATGATGTATTTGGTCAACCAATTGTGCCATGTATGGGCTTCTTTAGTTGGAGTCACCAGAACACACATTCTTTTCGAAGTTCTTGTTGGTTTCAACCTTCGATATTGGCTTGTGCACCTCATCTGTCCACTCCAAATACTATCGCGATCTTAAGTCCCGCGTCTTGATACGTGCTGTCACAAGCTGTCATATACCCATAAACTGGGTGTTCCTTTTTTGTTCACGCTTATGGAGAATTGTGTATGTTCAGGCCACCGTTGAGCTTCAGAAGTCGGATACTGCCGGGACCAAGTATGTGCATCGATTTCCAGAGAAGGAAAAGTCCCAGCCCCAAATACATTGATCTGTCCTATGAACTCAAGTCTGACGTCAGATTTCCATCAAGTTCGGTGCATGTGGCAGGACACGCAACAACTTGGGGCTTTTAGCTTGTCAATCTGATGACTTTCGTGATAGCTTCAAGGCCATATGTGCGCGAGGCAAATTAGCGTCCGCCGGTCGCCCGCCGGTCTGGCTACGGCACAGAGGTCTCGCGAGCTCTAGATCAATTCAGATTTCCCTTTAAATTTCTCGTCTCTCTCTCGCTTTGATTCCGTTCCCCGTCGCTTCTGCAACTCCTCACCAACTTCAACCTCTCACCTACGCTCGTGCCACCACATTTTTGCCACCACCAGCAGAACTGCAGCCACCAAGCCCAAACATAACATTTGGACGATATCTGAACCACCCTCCAAAATTCAGTGACTCTTCCAATTAAGACTGGCAAGATTGCATCAACCATGTCGTCCAAAAAACCGTCGCAGTTACCGACTGTCCAAACCAAGGGCGCGGACCCAGTCAACAAGCGGGTATGTAGATGCGCACTTCATATTTGTTCTCTGCTAACTTCCTGCTTTCAGAAGTCTTATATCACCGGTATCTTCCGTCACAAAAACGCAAGGTCCGCATTAGCCTTGCCGCCGCCAAAACTGGTGACCAAGGCATCTCATCTCTCCTCATCCACCGCTCCGGTGCAGCATGGCCCCAAAAGGAAGTCGCAGCTCAGCAGCCGCCTCAAGGAACTCTTCACCAAAAAGCACACCAAGGCACCGCTGCCAGCCCGAGTCGGGTTCTGGCAGGATCGCAAGCCCAGCGAGACCCTGTTCCCCTTCCAGGGCAACGCCCTAGGCGTCTCCGACTTCGACACCTCCTCCTCCTCCTCCTCCTCCTCCTCCGAAGACCCCTACGGCGTCTACGTGTCTTCGCCGCTGCGACCAAGCGGCGGTGGGCGCCTCCGCCGCGGCCGCCGCCGCGGCCGCCGCCTCAGCAGCAGCAGCAGCAGCAGCAGCAGCAGCAGCAGCGCCAGC
>JASMMZ010000006.1:17966232-18190065 GCA_038502455.1 Anisogramma anomala | reverse complement strand
CGCGGCGCCCGTCGCCCGTCATGTGGTCGGCGCTGGCGGCCGAGCGCGTGCGCGCCCGGCGTGGGTCCGCCGCCGGCGGCGCCGGCGGACCTGCCCGCCGCTGAGAATCTCCGGGCGGCAGAATGCTCGCCGGGCGCATCACAAGGCCGGCGACACCCAAGGCGGCTTTTTTTTTAAAAAAAAAGAGAAAAATATTCCCTTTTTGCTTCCCTTTCGTTACTCATTGTGTTGTGTTTTGGGTTGTGTTGTGCGAGCTCCACCGCTTTTCGTGGCTGGGAATTTGGGGTGCACCGATGATGGGTGGGTGCAAGGAGAATGTTTGGTTTGCAGAGGAGAGAGACTAACTACATGGTGGGGTTGAGGGGATTTCAGACTGGCTTTTTCGAGAATTGGGTGGGATTTACGGGTGGACCTAGGGTGTCGATTGTTTGTGGATGATATATCTGAACTTTGAAACAAGAAGTCTTGGGTACACAGCGACTGAAAGATCCATATAAGGATACAGCGGCATCATTTCATGATTTGTAAAAAAAATCCTCTCCCTCTTCCTACTTGTCGTGGTAACAACGAAGCTCAATCACACGATTTGTGTCACGCGTCTCAATCTGACCTCTTTTTCCGACACGTTATTCGGGCACACGGCTGGTGCGAAGCCTCCTTCCCTAAGGAGTCTTGTAAATATATCATTTGGCCACAATCTCATCCAAACTTCAAGTTGTTAGGACTTCTGTGGCTAACGTTGTGACTGTTCTAGTGTGGAGGGTTGCAATGTGGGATGCGGGTGTGAAGCAGACCGATCTCATTTTTGTCCTACTGTAACCCAGGATGGATACAACCTCTTGGTCCTTTTGTTTGGGAACACATGCTTGCCCTATGAACTCTAGAAAGTGGGGAACAGAAAGGACGAGGACAAGACTCAAATCCAAATAGTCATTTGATGGATTCACCCGCGAGATTTGGCAATTTGAGGAACCTTGGCAGGCTTCAGATAACGAACCTTCTTTGGTACAGATGTTAGTACTTCCCCCAAAAAGGTACAAATCCTTTGTGGTCAAGGTCTCTCTGGCCAGTCATGTTGGTGAACTGGGAGGCTCTACCCACATAATGATACATACACCAAGGAAGTGTGCAGGTTTTGTTTGGATCACGTTAACGTAATTGAACTGCATGATCTAATTTGCTGTCTGTTATGCCACTCCGGGTATATGTAGCCTCCAGCCTCTCCTGTCCAAATCAACATTTGTAGGTATTTCATCACAGAACCAGTCCTCAACGTCTTGGCAGAGCATTTACCAAGTTAGTCTGGTAATGAGCCTGCGCGTTGAACAGACGATGGTGCTATCATGCAGGCCCTGAGCTGGATCCACGTCCGGCACCTCCAGCACCACCAGGTCCACCCGCACCTCCTCCGCCCATGAGGTTCTTTGCCCTGGACATGTGTTAGCTGACGCTGCCCAAACAGTTTCCAGACGATGGTGGCAGCTTAGACTTACATGTCCGCAATGTTCGGGTCAGACATGAGCGCACCCATGTCTGGCATGCCTCCTCCGCTCCCGAACGAGCTGGCCATTTCGCGGAGTCGTGGGTTGCTCATCAGGTTGTTCATCATGTCCGGGTTGCTCATCAGATTCTGGGCCATGGAAGCGAACATCGGGTTCGACATGATGGAGCTGAAGTCGGGCATACCACCACCGCCACGGCCTGGGGTACCACCAGCACCACCCCCGAACATGCTGGCCAAGCTGCCCAAGTCCGGCATGCCACCAGGAGCGCCACCAGCTGCGGCCCGAGAGGCCACTTCATCACCGTCCTCAGCCTCCACATCTTCAAGCCTCTTCTTGGCTGTCTCGTAGCCCTTCTTCATGGCATCGCTGCCACCGTTACCCTCGTACCCAATGCCCTGCTTGTACGCCTCCAATGATCCCTTGATGTCGCCCGTCGCGAACCGCGCAAGTCCCAGACGGCTCCAAGCCTTGGTGTATTTGGGGTCCACCGCGACGGCCGCCTCGGCGTCAGCCTTAGCGCTTTCATGGTCCCGGGCGGCGCTGTAGGCAGCGGCTCGGTTAGACAGGAAGATGGCGTTGCCGGGATGCTTGGCAAGAGCCTGGGTGTACAGGTCGATGGCCTTGGGGTAGTCCTTCTGGACCATGGCGGCGTTACCCTTGGCCTTGAGGGCTTCGGCCTCCTTCTTGGTCTCCTCGGAGATCGCTCCTGCAGGCGCGGGTGTAGACGCAGGGTCGGCAGCGGGCTTTGTTGCGCTCTGGAGCTTCTCGAACACGCCGTAGATCTTCAGCAGGTTCTGGTCACCGATGGCCTCTGACACGGCGGTCTTGTCGGTGGGATCGACTTTGAAGGCCTCGGCGATGCAGTTAACGGCGACATCAATGGAATCTTGATCGTCGGCTGCGAGAGTGCCATCGGTGACCGAGATCGACAGGAAGTCGCAGACAGCCAGTGCAAGGCGCTGCTTGGAAGTAGTGGCCTGGACGAAGAGAGGAAGATGGTCAGCGGGGTCATTCAATGGGACCTTGTCGCAGGCTGGCTTACGGGCATGTCAAGTCTGAGCAGAAAGAGCGAGAAAGAAGATCAAGTAGATGAACGGCTGCGTGCTGTAGAACTTTCAGGTGTCGCAGGTACGTAGTAGGCAAAGTGCAAAAGTGAGGGAGGAATCTTGAATGCACTGGTCGGGCATCGTACTGTGTAAGTACAGAAGAGGGAGGGGTTGTTACGGTGCTGTTCTAGAAGCAGCGCACAAGGTTCAGGGATGTCACAGAGGGTCAACAGGCTAGAGTGCACAGTGTCCTGTCGACTTGATGCCACCACCGTTTCTTACCAAGTTCAAGTTCTTGACTTGCTGATTACCCACTGTCTTGTTATTTCTCTTCACAGGTTATATACCCTGCTACTGCGCCATTTCCCGGTTCTTTAGCACCCTCTGATTCAGCACCGCCTCGGATTTCCCGGCTGTTCTTCCGAGCCTCGGTAGCATGCGCTTGCGCTTGTGCTTGCACTGCCCACGACCCCCATCACCGCTACGGCTGTGTCAAGATCACCCACCACTGGTCATCAGCACAACACCACCGGGAAAGTCAGTCTTTTCGCCTGCGTAGAAAACGCGCGGCGGCGCTGTCCTCGACACCATGTCCTCAGCGTCAACCGAAGCTCCCGCAGCCAGCCTCAGCCTTCCGCCTCACTCCGACTCCGACGCGCCGTCCTCGTCCAGACCCTGCCTCCAACGTACTGAGACCGATGGCAGCCTTCGCTCCTGCTTTATCTGCCTCCAAACCACCTCCGAGACCCCCAGCGCGACGTGGGTCAACGCCTGCCCTTGTACCCTTGAGGCACACGAGGAGTGCATGTTGACATGGATCGCCGAACATGAACGGGAGAGCACCAAGCTGTTGCGATGCCCGGCCTGCAAGGGCAAGATCAAGACCATCGAGCCGCAGGATCGCTTTATTGGCTTGGGCGACAAGCTGCACAAGGTGTACAGTCGCGTGACGCCTGCCATCCTTTTCGGCATCCTCACCGGCTGCTCTATGGCGGGGTCGAGCTATTACGGACTGATGAGCCTGTCCGTGTTCACGGGGCCTGGTCCGGCCATGAACTGGCTGGGTCTGGGGAAGGCGCTGGCTGACAGGAGGTCGCTTCAGCATGTGCCTTGGTACAAATGGAAGGCTGGTTGGGAGTTCTGCTTGCGGTTCTGGCTGTTGAATTTCATTGCTCCCGCTTTGTTGGTACAGAAAGCATTACCTCCTCAAATTATCGACATCTTGACGGTGCCAGCCTCTGTTTTCGTAAGTATCTTTCACCACGCATTCCGACAATCACAGTCCACTAATCGTAGAACTAGTATGGCGCCACATTGATGCTGAGAGAGGAAACACCTTCATGGCCACCATCCCCGGCTTGGGTCATGACCGCCCTCCCCTGGGTGACATTCTCCTACAATCGCATTTACTTCGACCTCTTCGGCCCATACGAGCGACGTCTGAACAAGGCACTCCGGGGACGTGGACTAGCAAACGGAGATGCGCCCGCGGAGGGGAACAACGCTGGCGCGCAGCCAGCCAATGAGGCAGCCGACAATGCCGCGGCGCCCGATGCAGAAGATGAAGGGTACTTTGCCCAGGCCCTCAGAGTTGGCAACGCTGTCCTTAACATGATGGGCGACGATGACAACGGCGACGAGCTTGTGGCCGAGATCGAGGTGCAAATTGGGCCTGAGGACGAGCAGCAGGTGGTGGAGGAGCTTCAGAACGAGATCAACGAGCTCAACGAGATCATCGGCAACATCGGCAACAACGATCAAGCAGCTGTTGTGGTCGAGGAAGAGCCCGCACAGGAGCCGCAGCAAGCTGAAGAAGCCCAGGCGACTGCTGAGGCAGTACCAAACGCCAACGCGGCCGAGCCTGCGCCAGCGCTTCCCGTCGAACCACGCGAGGACAACCCGCCGGGGGCCCGCCCCGGCGCGCCCCAGCCGGCTGAAAACGACAACAACCAGCAGGCGCCCGAGGAGCCCGTGCGCGAAGCCCGTGGAACCTCGACGACCCTCACGGATTTTGTCAACGGCGTGGTCTCCGCCCTGACGTTCCCGCTCGTCTGCTGGGCCTCTGGTGAGGTCCTGCGGCACACGCTTCCCAGCCCATGGGTGACACGACCTCACCCGAAGGTGGTCACCGGCCTTCTGCAAGAACAATGGGGTCGCAGCCTCGTCGGAGGCGCCATGTACGTCATGGCGAGAGACATGCTGAACTTGTACACGAAGCACAGGCGCGTCGAGGTCCGGAAACACAGGCGAGTTAGGAACGTGCCCCGGCGTAAGGCGAAGGGCCGGTCCAGGCAGAACAGCGAGGCGCCGTCTAGTTCATGACCCCCCGTCTGGCATGACTCCTCTCTCTGGTGTTGGTGGTAGTGACCTCACCGGGCTTGGAGAATCGATGGCGCCAAAGTTGGCACAACATAATGAGAACCATTTTTGGCTGTACTGTACAATAAGGCATTTCCGATGGCTAGCAAGAAGTGGCGGTGGATTTCAGCATCAATACCCTATATGCCAACAAACCCCTTTGCACCCTCATGCATGCTTGCCATACTCTGTGTTTGAGGAACAGATCTCGATGCGTCTTTTCCACCCACCTACAGTAACGCCCGTGAAAGGCCCGGCAGATTTTATCCGTCATCGCACGTCTCCCCTTTTGCGTAGCGTCGCAACCCAACTCACACGTGGCAGAGAGAGAATTCAAGGACTGGGCGAAAAGAGAGCAGGTCGCCAAACTAGGAAATGTCGGCTACTGATTCACAGCAGTCAAGATATACCTACCACCACCCACCTACACTAAAGCGAAAAACACCAGACACACCGCCAGGGGGCAACGATCGACCGACGGCGTTCTGGCGGGCCGTGCTCGACGCCGGCGCTGGCGACGGAAGGGCTCGCTCGCCCAAGGCTGACCAGGAGCGAGCGACACGAGCGCCGAGCCACCGAAAGGACCAACGACGTCCGTCCCCACCGATCCCGCGGGGGGGCTCTCTCTCACAGGCTGCGAGACGGCACAAGCCAAAACCAATGCGAAGGCTCTCCGGAACGGGGTGGCGTGCAGTACCTACCAGGCGTGCCCACTTTGGGGACGGCCGCCACCAACAAAGGTCGCGGGATCGGAGATGGAAGACGAATGCTTCTAGAAGTTGACGAGAGAGGAGGAGCAGAGGGACGATCTGACGCGATTTGGCTTGGGTTGGTTGGTCTGTTGAACGTCTTTGCAAGTCGCGTAGCGACGCCTAGGCGCGCACAGCGTTCCTGGCCGGGGGCAGGTTTTCTGGTAGCCGTCCTGACGAAGCTGTCAAACTGCAAGGGACGAACCAGGACGCCGTGCGTCGACATGCTTCAGCTGCCTGTGCCTACCCCTCGCTACCTATACGGACGAAGCTCCGGATCCTTGCATGCAGCCGCGTGGGCGGCCGTCTGCGTGTACTCTCGTAGGGGCAAGCCCCATTGTTGTCGTGACGGTAAGAGATATCGAAAGCCCGCCTACCCACAACGTCCCATTGGTATTATATGACGTTCTAAGGGGTATCATTACTCTACTGCGTTTGAACCGAGTCCCTGCATGCTATGCACCTTCCATAATGATGTATCACATCACAGCACACCTCTACGGAGCAGATAGCTCCGACTCCTCCTTCAAGGCGTCCTTCTCCTTGAGCGCTTCCTTGGTCGCCGACCCCTCGCCCCTCTTGGGAGCGCCGCCACCCGTAAACTTATCCAGGCTGAGCCGCGGGAGCGACACGGTCTTCCTCCCGCCGCCCAGGGCTTCCTCCTTCTCGGCAGCCTCCCGTTCGGCCTCGGCCTCCTTCTCCCGCTTCACCTTCTCCATCGCCTCCTCGGTCAGCTCCTGGCGCGACATGCGCTCAATCACGTCCTTCTTGCGCGTGCGCCGGTCGCCGATCCAGATCACCAGCCCCGCGCTGGCGTTGCACGTGATGGAGCAGCACAGGATGACGGTCGTCAGCGCGAACGGCCGCCGGTCCGGCGGGATGCCCCACGTGCACGCGCCCAGCGAGATCTGCAGGCAGCTGTGCAGGTCGAGCAGCACGGTGATGAGGACCATGAGCTTGATGGGGAAGGCGAAGTGCGTCTCGGTCTCGTGCGGCCGGTAGAAAGTGTGCGACTTGGCATACTTTCCCTGGTGGTGCAGCAGCTTCTCCTGCTGCTGGGGCTTGAGCACGGAGAACTCCTCGCCGGGCGCGAGCGAGGCGATTCTGGGCGAGTCGCGTGCGGCCTCGAGATCGATCTCGGGCAGCACAGCTTCCGTGGGCAGGTCATTGTGATCGCGCAGCTTGGGGAGGAGCAGCTTACGGCGGATCTTCCAGCTCACACGGTCTAGGAGGTGTTAGTGATGTTCTGGTGGTTGCCGGGAGCAATAGGAAGACTTACGATAGTGGGCGATGAAAATCATATGGTAGGTATCAACAGCCCGGAACGGAGCAAGACCGTCACCGACAATGGCGAACAGAGCAACCAGGATATAGTCGATGATCTCGACCACGTAATTCTGTTTCGCGCCAACCTCAATCCAACCGATCAAGAAAAGAACCCAAGCTAGTCCAAAAAGCGTGATCAGGGTGGCATAGAGGGTGACGAGGAAGCCAAGCGGACGACTTGCATAGCGGATAAATCCCTTCCAGCCTCGTGCAATTTTGGACCGGCGGGAGTGTAACATATGGCGGACGTGGTCTTCCAACCTTTCGACATCTTCCGGAGCCCAACCTTCCAAAGTCACGCCGTGAGGGAGGGCAGCATAGTGGGTGCTCCCCACATTGGAGGTGATGCTGAATGCGCGACCTGGAGCTGGTCGCTGGCCGCCAGTACCTACACGACCAGGCTCCTCTGTGATGTTCTCAAGAGACTCATGATAGGTGCCCGCGCCCGAGGCCACCGACTCACGCTTTTCTGGGGGTGCCCAGGACAGATCGTAGGTCGGTCGGCGGTTCACGAAGCGGCCAAGACTGGGGATGAATAGTGAGTTCTGGAGGTTGGTGATGGAGGTTAGGGTGGAGACCTCCGGATCGACAACATCCAGCAGGTCGACGATCCTGTGATCATACTCGGCATCCTGGGCCAAAACCTCTTGCTCTTGCTTCGACAGCTGCGGCACCGCAGCCTTGGAGTTGAACCGGGACAGCCATCCTCTCCTCCGAGTCGACGAACCCGTTATGCTCCCGGCTTTGTTAGCCCCGGCCCCATTGGAGGACGGCTCGGGGACAGAAGGCAAGGACGTCAAGGCGTAACCTTCGGTGTCTTCTCCCACTAGTGGGCGGTGAGGCTCTGAGCTCGACCGGCCGCGTCCGTGACCTCGGTCCTGTCCTTGCACGAGAGGCTGTGGTTGCGGACTTGGCTGTCCAAAGTCGGTGGCTGATGGAGGCTGCGCACGGAGTCTCCGCAGGCCGATAGACGACCGCTGGCGACTATGCTTTGCAGTGGAAGCTGGACGCCAAGGCGACGGCGACGGCGGCGCGAGGGCCGGGGGGTGCTCTGTGGTGGGTGTCGCTGGATAAGCACTGCCAGAAGTCGGCGCAGAAGGCACGCCAGATGCGGCCACGTCCGGGGTGCGCAAGGTGGAATTAGTGTCGAAATAGGGGTTTTCGTCAGCTCGGGCTGGATTATTCGAAGCCATGGCAACCAAGACGCACGCTGGTTCAACGAGGGCTCGAGCAGGCTCACGGCTGGAACCGGCTTCGCTGCGGAGGCAGTCAACGAAAAAGAAGGAAAAGAAAGCAAGGGAAAGAAAGGAAGGAAAGTCGCTGCAGTGCAAGTGAGAGAAATGACATGTTGATGGAAATTAAGGCTAGGCCACATTCTGTTGGTGCCGACGCGTTGGACAAATTCACACAACCCATGGACTACTTCCTAGGCCATGCGGCATGACGTCATTTGACCCATGCCTACTGGGGTTGGACGAATGACTGTGTATTCCGGGCCGTTGTACAAGTGACTGAACTTTACCCGTGGCTCAAAACAACACAATTGGTGTCATTCAAGTCAAGTAGGTATCTACCTAATCAGTTAAGGTCTGTTTCAAGTCTAGACTTCCAGGTCGGTATTATAGCTGTTTATAAATACAGAAAATTAGGCCTTAATTTTTCATAGTCAAATCGGCGCTATAAATCGTATTACCTACCACAGTTACTATAGTGTTATGGGTATTTTGTTCGAGAACGGATATCCGCATGGGTCAAAATGGATTTCCGCGCAGGTGGGTCCCTGACAATGCAGGTATAGTGGGGCTCGGTGGGGTCCGGTGGGGTTTGGCGGGCGTCCCACAAAGCCACCCCTGTCAAATCTTTCCATTCTACACTTGCATACTACCAGGTACGTACATTTGTAAGCTTTTTATCGGTATGTAACCTTAACTTCAGCGCGCGTTACCCCTACCGAATCATCTTTTTGTATCGAACACAGGTTGTGAGATTGATGGCATCATGTTGCCAATGGCATGTTGGGCCTTGATTTAGCTAACTGCCAAAGAGGCTTGCAACTGACCTGTATTTGACCGACCTGAAAGGCACTGACGTGTTTGAAATTCATAGAAAAAAGAGTGCTGTGCTGCCTCATGAGATGAGGTACTGAGAAGAGGCAATTGTCTAGTTCAACATCGAAGGCTGCTTGAAAGCCTCTTTTGTACAGGTGCACTTGGTATGGACCTGGCCCCTCAATTCCCAAATAACGAGTGCCTCAATTTCGTTCCCTAGCTCCAGCAGCTCCAGCAGCTCCGACCACAGCCACACCGACAGCCTGGACAGCACCAGTCACCACAGCAACACCATAGCCTCCCATTGCAGCACTCTGAAGGATGGCAAAAAGGCCACCAGCCACCACATTACCGGAAGCAGCCTGGGAACCGGCTGCAAGCGAGCCTACAACGGTGGGGGGGGGGGGGGGGTTGGCMCCCACGMACCATTAGAATCTCGCTGACCACGCCGACGGACGCATGGTCATCGGAACGAAAAACTCACCAGCAACGGGCCCCGCAACGCCGAAGCCCCCCAGCGCCATCACCGGGGCCGCGGCGGCCATCGGAGCCGCGATGAGGCCGACGCCCGCGGCTCCGACGGCGACGCACGCTGCGGCCTTAGGGTTGGTCGTAGCCCAGCCAGCAGCCTGTGGGGGGGAAGGGGGAGCGGTCAGCGCCACACGTCTAGGTAGTAGGGAGTGCGCGAGGGAGCAGGCGCGTCGACCTTTTCCGCGGCGCCGGGTGCTGCGTCAGTCAACTCCTTGGCCTTGCCCGCGGCGGCGGTCAGGCCGGCGCGGATGGACTCGGGGTTGGCGGCTTCCTTGACGGAGGTCAGGCCGGCGAGAGCCGTGTTCTTGAGGCAGTTCATTATTGTTTGTTGATGGCGCCGGGCGTTCCTTGAGGGTGGATCGTGGAAGGTTGAAATCAGTCGGTATGAGACGCGCAGCGTGGAAACAGTCTTTGCTGTGCAATAACCGGCGGGCCTCCTGCAGCTGAAACACAACGGCAACGGCAGCACACTGGCTGACTGAGACCACCCCGAAAGACTGCATTAGATGCCTAGCCTTAGGTACTGACATACCTGCCGTCAAGGATAGTTCCTGCCTGCTAGCATGATACATAGTAACGTAGACTTGACATTACGTATTAGGACAATTTCTCAACGGATAACCAGTCGCCAGCAGGATGGACGCCTGCAGCACAATCGCCGGTGAGATATTCAACTGAAGTCTACTGGTGTGTTAGAAAGGCGAAGAGTGCCTGGCAGGGCGCTTATGAAGCGGCCTCATACCACAGTAAACAAAAAAATACGAACACATTGGAATACAGGCTGGGCGACTGCTGAGCTAAAGCACTGACAAGAGTGTTGAAATTTCAACAGATACAGTCTGTACAAGGTCTGTACACAGGACTTAACACCAAGAATACAAGGAACGCTCCAGAGATGAGGAGTTCCATCGGAGAACAAGAAAATAGTATTCTCAAACCATAAAGGCATCAAAATAATAATTACAGCTAGTTTCAGTTGTTTATACCACAAGTGTTTACTAGTGTAAGATCCCGATCGTAATAATCGACATCTATAAGGATTTTCTTGATTGAATATATCAAAAAATTCTTTTAAGTAAATTTCTAGGTATTCTAGAATTTACAAACCCATAGAATATCATTTTACATAATATCTTCATGACATTATCAGTACGATTGAACTTTACTTTATTTTAAACCAAATCTTTTGAATTTTAAAATTATCGCATAAATGATCTGGTCAATATCTTTTAGGCATACTAATATATTTAATAATACCTAATATACCCCAGTAGCATTAACATCCCTTAAGCTTCACAGCATACTTTTTCCACCATTAGGCCTGTTCTTTAATAAAGCTAATGATAGTTCTCTATCGTTAAAAACAGTTATCGCTACCAGTTGTAATACTGGTTTTTTAGGTTCTATAATCAAATCCCTTTCATTGTTATAACTTTATCTTCATTCTAAACCAAGGCTTACCCCTACAGTTATTGAGGGAAACGATCAGGCTATAAACCCTAAAGATTGATTAAGAACTAAGCAAAAGGCTAGTTGTAATGCCTATAGGATCAAAGCAAAACAAAATCTTGAAATAATGAACGCTTCAGATATAGCTAACAATGAAGAAGGAAAAAAATAAGGCTAAAGATACTTTAGATTATTCTAATTAGAAATATCTCACATTTTTCATCAGAATTTAAAATTTACTATCAGCTAAACTCGAAAAACAACCATATAATCCATTTATAAATCTAAGGCAAAAACAATTGAACTAAAGCCAAAAACATCTTTGCTAAAACCAAACCTCAGACCCTACTATTTTAATATTAAAGATGAAAGATAACAATTAAAACCTAAGTTATATTCTTGAAAAAACTTTAAAGTTGTTAAAATAGCGTTCAAGTTCAATGCAGTTAAAATTAACCTCAGTGACTGCAATTTAATTAGAATGGAGTATCTAATTCAATGTAGGGTATAAGTTAAATAATTAACTATATAAAGTAGCGTGTAGACCGGTTAGCATTCTATTAAACTTGGAAGAAAAAATCATTTATTACTAGACTTTTGTAAAACTATTGTAACTTTAACTATACTTTAATTAATATTATTGAAAAGTTTAAAGTTTTATTAACATTAATTATTGTTCATTAGGTTCAGAATAGATGAGTTAAGTAGAAGAAAGAGTTAATGTTTGGTTACGCTTTATATTTTATCATAGTGTAGAGAAATGATTTTTTATTATGACCCAAGAACATCGGTGGGTCAGAATACAGGCCAGTATGGGGCTAAGCCACTAAGAACCTGATGTCCAACACATCAGGTGGGGATATATCTCTTATGTCAGCAACCTTAGGGTTAGGGTTACGCACTAAGGATCATTAGGATCATGTTTCGATCCAACAGATCCAGGATTATTGGGATCATGTTTCGATCCAACATGATTCAGCACTGAAGGCGTATGAAGGATTAAAGATATAAGGACATGGTCAGCACCACATATATAGTATTTCCTTCATAGCTCTTCAGTTGTCAATCTAAGTATTCAGTCTCAGTATATTCTGAATAGCCTCATGGCTTTTGATCATTACTTGCACGGTTGCGATATTGTTCACTCAGCACCTCTGCTACCTTCTTGATAACATAAACCCTCTGACACCTTCTATATACTCACGGGTATTTAGTGTGATCATTACATTTTTGTGAAAGGCTTTTTTGAATTCCGCTGGTTTTTTACTATAGTAAGTAGAATGAACTTTTGCATTTCGTCGGTTTTTCATAGAAGTCTTAAAGTAGTACCGGTATCGTTATTAATAACACCAAGGAATTTCATAAATTAAGTTTTGAAGAAAAGTCTTGAAATTAACCGCTAAAGGTTTTTAATCTTTAATAAGTGATTATAAAGTTACTAATACCTTTACAGTCGGCAAACGGCTAAGTTTTTATTATTGAAATTGAAAATCGCTAGGTTCAAAACTCCAACGTTAAACAACAACTTAAGCAACAAATAACCTACTACTTTTAACTTACTCTTTACATCAATCTTTTCTTCCTTATATTACAAGATCGAAAATTCAATGTGTTACTAAATACATTAAGATTGCTATGGTAAGAAAAAATACTAAAATCGTTAGGTTTGTAAGTATATACACATATCAATCTCACATAGAGAATGATTAAATCGCGTTATCAGTAAGGTGGATTCACTCTTTTCAACGTTAGATATATACTTATATATTAGTTGCTCTCAGTGTAATGACTATTGTTGATAGGGTTCTTAACGTTGCAACGTTGTCGATTCGCTGGGTCGAAGTAATAGTAGTATTGTGTAGTCAAGTGGTGAATGTATTATTCTAGGTTTGGCAGACCGCTAGCCGATCTGCACACTATTTTGTATGACCAATTGCTTGGCCCATGCTCTAGTATGCAGTGGGCGCATACTGCATTTTACTTGCAGTCAATACAGTAAACCCACAAAATAATACACTCAACCTACAGTCAATATAGTCAACTTTACTTACAATAAAGTTGATTTACTACACTGAAATAACTACTATTTTAACACTAGCGGCTTTTTGTTTTGTACACAAACGCCAGTATGGTTCACCGGTCGTTTCTGGTTACCACTAAATTACTTCTTTGTTAACTGACCAGATTTTAGCCAATTCCACAATCAAATTAACCCCAATTACCTTCATTTACTCTACGGTTCCGAGTTCCGACTTCATCAATTCCCACAAATAAGTCTTTCGATACAGGCTCATACAAACCTTAAACTCAACCATGCCAATCAAACAAATCACTATCGCCAGCTTCATTCATCTGACAGTCTTTCAGTTTGCCAGGGCACTCATATTCGCCGGCACATAACTTAACCTTGTTAGGCAGCCTATCAACGTAGCCCTTAATACGTATGGTTAACTTATTACTATCTACAAAATTCTCAAAGATCTTATTTGGTAACGATTTCATCATAGCATCTATAGGATTATTTTTACTTCTATCACCGTATCTTTAAGCCAATAAGCCTAACTTTTTATACGGCCGCTCCGTCGCCTTACCCTTAACCTCGTAAATAATATTTGACTTAATGATTATAATATTTAGGTCTTGGAGGTTAAAGTTGTGTTTAGGTACAAATTTTACAACTTCTCGAACAAGAAGTTCATCAATTTCAACACTATCGCTTTCCTTGAAATTTTTACCAGAGGTTTTAATAATACCTTACGCTTTAAGCTTAATCGCTAAATATCAATCGTCTTTTCATTTCCTATTAATCCATGTAATATTGTAAACCTGGCCCGGTACATATTCCTCATCCTTAACATTCCTCGTTTTTAGTAGTTGGCTATACCAGTGACATTCTATCGACTTTTTGATCATGGGGGAAGGGGGGTTGTATTAGCTAATTTTCTTAGCTAAAAAATCGTTATCGTCATCGTTAGTCACTTCAATGTAAGGTTTGACCTAAGTTATACCGCATGTTGCAAAACTGTTAATAATTTTAACAACTACTTCAAAGTTAACAATATTCAAAATCTCAAATACACCTACCCATTTACTTGGTTTCCGCTTAATAACGATCTTGATTTACAACGTCAAAGTAAGTCAATCGTCGCGAAGCCGTTTCTAACGTTAAGTACATTATTGACTTAACTTTGTGCCGATTCCTTTTATAATTTCTCTAGGGCTTTACAATAGGCTATAACCTTCTTTTAAGTATTTACCAATGATAGAAATTTATTCTTGAAACGAGGATATCCTCCAAAAACTAACAGTATCAACACCAATCTATTAGGATTCATAATATTATTTAAGCTCTTTGCTGTCCTTTAAAAACTTGCCTTTTCATTCGCAAAACTTCCAATTTTCAACTAAAGATATCGTACACTTTACAAAGTAATATATATATCTTTTTAAATCTCACAATACATCAGTAAGCCTTAAAAATTACCTATTTGTATCAAATCCCTATCATTTTAATGTTTATCCAAAATCTTGCAGCTTGAAAGTTAATAATAGTATTGTAAACAACGATATCAAGTAGACCTAAATACGTGATAATCAATACAATTCTCAACGTTTCCTACATATATTTTAATAACAAAAACCTAAAAAATTTGGCTCTGTAAAAACAGGTTGCAGAGTTAGCAACGTAAAAAACAGGCTTATTATCCTAATGAAACAAATCAATAAAAATCTTGCAATAAAAATTCTTATTGTCTTTCAATACAAATTTAAAACTTCAGAGGCCTTTTGAATATATTTCACAATGATGGGAAAAGTTTTCAATAATATTTAAGGTAAAATATTCCATATCTTTATTTTCCGAGAAATTCAAAACTTTATATAATCTGTCAACTAGGTAATCAAAACGATAGTATAGTTAATGCAATTCTGACTCTGTTAAATTCAACACCGTTACCTCTAAGCCTTAAGGATGAAACTGAAAATTCTTTCACTTAAAAGCGAAAGAAACCTTTAGTTATTTTGAACCAATTCGTTAACTTTAACATCGAGATGAACGCCAAGAATCTTTATTTAGTTCAGATAAAAAAGGAATAAAATAAAGAACTTAAGAATGTAGAATATAATAGGTCCAAGAACAATTTGAATAAGCGTAGTTCCTAATAACAATAATTACTCGCCCGGGTCAAAACCAACTTTAGCCTTGCTAGAATTTCAACGATTGATTTCCGTAACAATAGTACTTTTCTTTCGCAATGCTACATATTGCGAATAGCTTTTTTGTTGGAATAGAAGTCAAATATAGTACAATCAAGTCAACTATACTTATAGTTAGTTGATTGTAATTACTGTAAATTGACTGCAGTTGATGGAACTGATTGCAAATGTAGTGCAGTAAGTGTTCACTTGGAAGTGAGGCACGAGCCAAAGCATTTAACTATACAAATTAGCGTGCAGAGAGGCTAGCGATCTGCTAAACTTAGAACTTGCAACTCATTAAAACCAATTTCAATGTAGCACCAGTTACTTCGACTACATTGATTCGAATCAACTAAATTGCAACGATAAATGCTTACAAAAACTTTTATTAAATAATTTACTACTTTTATATCTAGCATTATAACTTGAAACGTATGATCCGCGTGATGATTACAGAGGTTCAAGGTATATAATAAGTTAAAAGTTTACTTAAGGTGAAGATAGGAGTTTTCAACACTCAAATAATATAGTAAGACATAGTTAACTAATTATTAGGCCGTGCCCTAAGTAACGGCTTTATACTATATAACTTTATTAAGAATATTGTTATCATTAACATCCTTCCTACCCTAGTAATTTACGATATAATACAAATGATTTTACCAAAAAGCAATAAGGTACAAAGTTTAATATATTACCTATTATTTATAAATCTTAGTCAGAAAGTAACAAATTGACTCATAACTAGATTTACCACAAATGCAATACATTGTGCCATTATTACAACAATAATTCTTATGATCAACAGGTCTGTTTAAATCTTACTCTAGTGATTAATGTCAATATAATTATAGCTTTCAATCTAAATATCTTAGATAATATTTGAAGCGTTATATCCACCCGTACTTGCGATTGAGGTAATATATTATCGCAAATTCTTCTTCATCTACATTACGAAAAGAATTAGATTAAATATATATACCAAACGAATTTG
Source organism: Anisogramma anomala (assembly GCA_038502455.1). NCBI lineage: Eukaryota > Fungi > Ascomycota > Sordariomycetes > Diaporthales > Gnomoniaceae > Anisogramma > Anisogramma anomala. The sequence continues at coordinate 18,173,862 of JASMMZ010000006.1, read as the reverse complement.
ATTTACGTATTATTAAAGTTGCAAACAAGGACCGTAACTGGTTTAAAGAGCCCTTACAGGTGGTATTTAGATGTTGTAAGGTGTATTTAAACTCGTTTACGTCAGTAATTACTACAAATAACAACTCACGAAACGTGGCTTTACCAATGTAGGTCTTTCTTATTATTTATTAGAATAATATCAATTTATCAAAAATTTGGTTAGGATATCTATTAGGATTTCCTCATTTTTTTTCTCCACTATTATCTTCGTTCATTTCTTTGTAACCTAATCCGTATAATATTATGTTATGTAAATGTCGTGCTATAAATAGTTTGTTATACCGTTCCAAATCTAGCAAAAGGTTTCTATATACTTTGGGAAGGTTAGGTAATAATCATTGGCGTAACTTGTAAGAATTTTAGGAAACAATAAGTAAAAATCATAAAAAGGATTTCTATTCACTTGCAAATGTTTAAAAATGGTATTATTTTCGTGTTAAAAAGGCTGTAGGGCTTTCCATCGTACTATGCTATATCATTTTGAATATTTATGAAATATATAAAAAGTTTGTAATTAATATTGATCATTTGAATAGGTTTAGAAAAAAGGTCGCGATGATTATCCCAGTTTTCAATAATATTTCCCAACGTTTTCGAATTATAATATTAAAGGTAGTTACCAATCGTCTTACCCGAGGGATAAAGTCTTATATTGGGATCTATAATAGGTTTACGTATATAAACGTACCTATCGTAGGAATCTTTGCTTTAAAAAACTTAACGATTTTATAAGTAGGATTAAGGGGAAAGTTTTACTTAGTTATAGGGAAGATTTTGAGGGACTTGACAATCTTACTTAATCAACCGGATAGCACTAACGTAAATTCCTTTTGCCGTATTGGCGGCCATTGCTTCATAAGTTCTGCCGTCTCTTAAAACGTATTTCACGTTGTCCTGTAAAAGTACTAGGCTATCGATTAAATTAACAGGTGTTTTATCATAAGGGCATAAAGAGGTTTAACTTAAATAGAAATCAAGGAAAAACCTTTTGAAACGTATATAGGGGCATGAAAAACCATGAACGAATTTGCCTTGACTTCATTTGTTTTGAAAATGAGGATTTAAAAGGTAGTTTTCAAATTAAACCAGGTAAAAAAGGGTTTATATTAAATTGGTTGAGCCTCTATCAGATATGTATATTCTTTAACGAATAATCTTTGATTTTAAGTTGTTTTTATCCCTTCTTTCAATTACTTTCCACATATGAAAATCTCATAATCGAAAAAATGACAAAATATTTAAAGAATACGTTTATTATAATCGTGGTTTTTACCGCCGTTTGAATCGAAAATGTAATAGCTGAAAAAATTAACTAGGTGCTTTTTAATTGGATCTTCGTCGATATCCAGCCCCCAAAAGTCTTGATTATAGTTGTTTTTTCCTTGAAAAAGGGTCCCAAAACTTCAAAAAAAATTGTTTTTAACTAAATACTATCTTAAATTTGTAGATAACGTAAGGTTTGGTCATTTTCTATAAAGTGGATTTGGCGATTTGAAGACGTAAGAACTTAGCGAGTGAACATAAAGTTATACAACGTATCATTTTTTACGCGGCTAATAATTTTCGCTCGAAGTAACTATTTTGAGGATTAAAGTAACGTAAAGGGGGGGGGAGATAATGAAGTAGAGGGAAAATACTTTATTTAAAGAAAAGTTCGATATGAGGGGTAAAATCGAACGTTATTTATCATTAATGTTTAAATGGCATGACACTTTTTTACAGTAGTATTTCCTGTAATAATAATACCCTCAGAAATACTAACTTAATCGTTTCCTAACGCAACTAAATTTTAAACTTTTGGCGATATATCTTAACTATTTTCTTTAAGAAGAATTTAATGAAGATTTCTTGGTATTTGTAATAATAATACTGTTGCTACCTTCAAACTTCCCTAATGACTGGCATAATTAAAAAGTCATCTTTACTTAATACTGTAAAAACTAACATAGTAATAAAATCTCTTCGCAAAAGTTTTTCTTCTACCTTACAATTACAAAAAACGTAAACGGAAAGTAGCCATTTATTTACTTAGATTATCTATTATTAACCCAATAAATACTGATGTTGAAATAGTAATTAAAGGCAGTATATTCAAGTTCACTTTATTTACAGTAAAATTGATTGTACGTACTGCAAATTAACCATAGTTTGTGGGATTTGACCACACTAACTGCAAGTGTAGTACAGTAGGTGCCCACTTCAAAGTGGGGCACATACCAAAGCGTTTGGCTATACCAATTAGTGTGCACACCGGCTAGCGGTCTGCCAAACTTAAAACTTACAACCTCACCACAACCAATTTTAATGTATTACCAGTTACTTAGACCACAGTAATTCGATTCGACTACGTTGTAACGATAAAGGCCTGCCAACAATTAATTAGTATTGGTGAAGCTTTAAACGTTACAATATTATTGATTCGGTTAGTTTAAGTAATAGTATTATTATGTAGTCAAGTGGTGGATGTATTATTCTAGGTTCAGCAAACTGCCAGCTGGTTTACACACTATTTTATATAGATAATTGCTTGGTCTGTACCCTAGTATGAAGTGGGCACATAATGCACTTAAATTGCAGTCATTAAAGTGAACTTGCAAAATAATACACTCAACTTGCAGTTAGTATAGTTAACTTTACTTACAGTAAAATTGACTTACTATACTACAATTACTACTATTTCAAAAATCATAGATATTTGTTGGTAGGGCTGTAAACATTGCAACGTTGTCGATTCGATTAGTCGAAGTAACAGTAGTATTGTGTGGTTAAGTGGTGGATGTATTGTTTTAGGTTTGGCAAACTGCTAGCTGGCTTGCGCAGTAATTTGTATGTCTAATTACATGGCCCGTACCCTAGTATGAAGTAGACGTATATTGTATTTGACTTACAGCCAATATAGTAGACCCATTCAAAACAATTTACTCAACATGCAGTTAGTATAGTTAATTTTACTGTAATTAAAGTTAATCTTTTACATTGCAATTACTAATATTCTAACACTAGCAGCTTTTTATTTTATGCTCGTACGTTAATGTAGTTGACTAAACTTTTTTGGTTACTCACGAATTGCTTTCTCATCAACTGGCCAAAACCTTATTAATTCCTGTTGACTTTCTCACTCAAATTAACTCCAATTATCTTTAATTTCCCTATGGTCCCAAATTTTGTCATTATTTATTTTCGTATACAAGTCTTTTACCACAGGTTTACTCTCAGGTTTTATATTTATACCGCAATAGATAGGTTGTAAAAGGCTTCTGGTTGGCTTTAGATGCCAGTATAGTTGTTACAAGGGCGTTATTTCAAGTACTCTTAAGCCTTAACCACTTTAATATTGTAAATTATATCCAAATTAACACTCTAGCTCTTTTGACGAAAATTAAGGCCAACATCAACACTGAGTACGCGAATTAACAATCCGTTAAAATTAAGTTGATGACCTTTTACCAAAGTCGTAACCGGATTACAATTCCAAAACCTTAATTCCTTAATTACTTGCTATTACAATATTACAAAGCTAATAATTCCGACGAAAAGGATATCGTTAATTTGCGTACCTATCAAGCTGGAATCCTTTTTTTACGTTATTAGTAAATATAGGTCGTATATTAAATACATTATACTTAGTCGTAGCTTAAAGTACGACTAATAGGTTAAAAGTTAATAAGAGTCAGCTTGAAACAAGCTATATAGTAGTTTAATATACCGTATTACCGTTTCCGGGGGGCCCATAGAGTAAGTGATATGTAATTCCTAGAGTAATTTTAATAAAATGATTCGCTATTAATTGGTTATTAACTACGCATGTACTTACGTTATATTCCGGCTATTTAATATAAACTTACCTTTAATCCTAGTTAACAAAATTACTACCAAAACAACTACTAAACGTTAACTCAACTTTTAAATCGTTATCAATTACATAATGATCCAGTTTTTGCTTTTATTATCATATCTTTCAACGATTAAACGTAACTTTCTATATAACCACCCCGTAATCTTACCTTTAACCTCGTGTATAATTATAGACCTGAAAATCGTAATATTCGGATCTTAAAGATTAAAGTCGGTTTTGGACACGAATTATATAACTTCTCGAGTAAAAAGGGCGTTGATATTAACCTTGTCACTTTCCTCAAAGAGTTTGTTAAAAGTCTTAATAAAACCTTATACCCGCAACTTCAATATCACGTTTTTATTGTTTTTCTCCTTTCTGTTCACTTAAGTAATATTGTTAATACGCCCTAATATATATTTCTTCTTTTCAGTATTCTTTCTTCTCAGTAGTTTTCTACGTCGTCGTCGTTTAATTAAATTATCAATAATATGTGGAGGAGGATCGTATTAACTTAGTCTTTCAACTTAGAGGTTTCAACCGTTAGTCGCCCTAATACAATGCTTAACCTGCGTAATACGAAAAGTCAAAAAGTCATGAACAATTTCAAAAATTACTTCTGAATTAGCGATACTTCAAGTATTCATAAGCTATCCTATTTACCTATCATCCACTGAATAACGACTTTACTCTTTAATAGAAAAATAAACACGTCGATTATTGTAAGGTCGTTCCTAGTATTAAAGTCATTATTAACTTAACGTTGTATCGATTACCCCTGTAATTTCTTTAACGCCTTACCGTAGGCCACAACTATTTTTAAAATACTTACTAATAGCGAAAATTCACTTATAAAACGTAGGTACGTTCTAAAAACTAGTAACATAGATATCAAACTATGAAGGCCTACAATATCATTCAAGCCCTTTACCGCTATATAGAATGGTACCTCTCAATCGGTAAAGTTTTTAATCTACAACGTAAAGATATCGTACTCTCGTCAAAGTTATATATATACCCTTTTAACCTTCTCAATACTTCAATAGGCTTTGATAGGAACCTATTTATGCTAAATACCCATTATCTTAACATTTACCTAAAACTCCATCGCTATAAAGTTGGTACAAATATTGTAGACAACAACATTGGGTAGGCCTAAATTACTATTAATTCATAATATTCTTAACGTTTCCCATATATATTTTTCTGATAGAAACTTTAAAAACTTGACTTCTTCAGAAAAAAAAATACGAAGTTAATAATGTAATAAACAGGCTTATTATTCAAATAGAGTACATTAACAAAGACCACTTAATGAAAGTTTTTATTTTTCAATGGAAACTATGATTTTCAAGAAACTTTGATATATGTTTGATTAAAATTGCAAAGCTTTTTAATAGTCTTGAAAATAAAGTATTCTATATCTTTAAATCCTACGGATTTTAAGACTTCATATAACCTGTTAACGGTTAGGAAGTTAAAGCACCGGTAAAATTATTATATCTTTAACTTCGTTAAATTTAACAGAATTATTTTTAGGACTTAAAAATGAAACTATAGGTGTCTCCATTTAAAAGCGAGGAGAAAACTTTAGCTGTTTTTAACTAATTTATCGGTGTTAATATTAACTTTGATACTTAGGGTTTTTATGTCCTCCAGGTTCAAAAAAGAAATAAGGAACTTAAAATGTAAAACTTAATTAACTTCATAACAATATAAATGAATATTATTCCAAATAATAATGGTTATTCGCTTAAACCGAAATCAACTTCAACTTTGCCAATATTTTAATGGTTAATTTAGGTAATAATAATGTTTTCCCTTCGCAATTCCAAGTATTACGAATAGCTTTTTTATTAAATACCTTAATACTTTCATATTTAGTATAATACCTTAAAACACTTGGTTTTTATAACGATTGCGAAAGTTAAAGGTATATAAAGAGTTAGAGGTTTAGTTAGTGCATATGCAAAAGTCCTTACTTCTTAAACGATATAAAAATATGTAATAGGCTAGTTACTAGGTCACGTTGGAAGTAATATCGTTATACTATATAACCTATTTAAATTTATCTTTATCGTCAAATTTCTTTTTACCTTTAAAGTTTAAGATACGGTTAAAGTAATTTTATTTAAAAGCCATTTAGTACTAAGTATAATATATGGCCTGCTACTAATAACTTTTAGCTAAGTGGTAACGAATAAACTCATAAATAAACTTATTATAAATCTAATATCCTTTACCACTATTACAACTATACTTTTTATGGTTAATAGTTACGTTTAAATCGTTCCCTCGTTAGCGTTAATAAGGTTGTAACTTTCAATTTAAAGGTATTAAACCAAATTTTAAATATTATAGCCGCCTATATTTGCGATTAATATAATATGCCATTACGCGGTCTTTTTCATTTACATCGCGAAAATTATATGTTTAAGGGTTTATACTAAAATAATTTGGCGTACGCGTTATCACAATCGCAAACTAAAACATTAACTATTGAAAAAAAGTCTTTATAGGTGGTGTTTATGCGTTATAATGTGTATTCGAACTCGTTAACGCACTTAACAGCTACCTAAACCTATTCACCAAACGTAACTTCGTTAGCATAAGCTTTCACTTTTAGTTGCTAATATAATATAAGCTTATTGAGCATTTAATTCAATATATCCATCGGTATTTCCTCTTTTTTCCCCATTATTATTATTGTTTACCTCGTAATGGCCTAATCCATATTATATTACATAAGGTAAATATCGTACTCGAAATAAATATTTATATCATTGTAAATTCTGCAGAAATTTATTACTTATGTTCAAAAGATTAGGTAATAGTTACCAACATACCCTCCAAAATTTCTTGGAAAAAATAAGTAAAAACCAGAAAAAATAACCTCCATTTATTTATCTATATTTAAAAAGGGTATTATCTTTATATTAAAAAGGATGTAAATCTTTCCATTATACATTTCCACGTCATTTTCAATCTTATAGAAGTCCGTAAAAAACTTGTAATTAATATGAACTATTTTAACAAATTTTGAAGGAAAGTTACGATAGTCATCCCAACTTTTGTTGATATTTCCTCACAATTTAAGCCTTAAAGCTTCCTATTCGCGGTTTTAAGGGTAATTGCTAGTAACCTGACCCTAGGGGTAATTTTTTTTAGTAAAATCTATGGTAAGCTTGCGTGTATAAACGTATTTTTCATAGGAAGGGTTTTAAAAAACTTATCGATTTTAAGTGAACGGTTAAGGGGTAATAGGGACCTAACTATAGAAATGGTTTGAAAATGCTTATTCATTTTATTCAATTAACCGTATTATATCAACATTAATAGTTTTTCTGCGTTGATAAACATTTCTTTACGTATATTCCCGCTATTAAAGACGTACTCTGTGCTGTTACATAACGATGCTAAACTACCAAACGAATAAACAAAGTTTTATTATTAGTGCGTAAAAAGACTTAATTTAACTTAGATTGAAAGTGAGGGCTGTTTAAACGCGTATAAAAGCGTTAAGTATCTTTAATATATTTTTATTTAGGTCGTAGGTCTTAAGGGCGTTTCTTAAGTTAGACTGAGTTGAAAAGAGTTTTTGCTACCTTAGTTAAGTTTTTTTCTAACACGTGAACTCCTCTTCGTTTAAATTTTGACTTCAACTTAAAGTAAACCGTCTTTCAAATTTCTTTTCACATAATAATTTTCTAGTTCTTGAAAAATTTACGATATTTGCGAAAAACGCAGTCATTATGGTTAAATTTTTCACCGCTGTTTTGCTTGACAATATAGTTACCGACGAATTAAGTCAAATATTCTTCGGTCAAATATTTGTTAAAAATTTTCTCTTAAAGGTAGTTATTATAGTATTTAGCGAAAGTATACCTAAGAGCCTTAATTTTTTTTTTTGGCGGAGTCAGCGATAGTCTTCAAGTAAGTACTTATGGCAATTATCTTGGTATTTTGGTGTAAAGGGGTTGTGTGAGCTTGGTAATTCAACATAAAGTTGCGCGACGTGGTTTTCTTAACTCAACTTGGTAATCTTTGGTATTTTCGTTGGAAACAGCGATCTTAACGATTAAATTAGCGTAAGGGAAAAGAAAAAAGTAAATTAGGAGTAAATGTTTAGTGTAGATGGTAAAATCTAAGGTCGTTCATAATTAGTAATAAAAGTAGAACGTTAAAAGATTTAAGTTGGAAAACTTTATAGTTTTTATAATAGTAGTATCTGTAGTAATACTAACTCATCTATTTGTTAACCTATTATTTATAACTTTTAATGGTTAATTTTAACGCTTTTTTAAAAAAAATATTTCAAGATTTCTCAGTCTTTTTCATAACGATACCGTAATTATCGTTAAGCTGCTATAAAAACCAACGAAATTGAAAAGTCTTCTTTACTTATTACTATGAACACTGATATAATTCGTAAAAATATTTCGTAAAAGGTTTTACTTTACCTCAATCGCCGTTATTAATATAAATCATAACCGTAAAGTAGTTTTTATCTACTTAAATTTTCTATACTTGACCTAATAAATAATAATTAGTATTGGTAGAGCTTGAAACTTTATAATTTTATCGATTCGATCAGTTGAAGTAACAGTAGTATTGTGTGGTTAAGTGGTGGATGTATTGTTCTAGGTTTGGTAGATAGCTAGTCAATCTGCACAGTAATTTGTATGGCTAATTACTTAGCTGATGCCCTAGTATGAAGTAGGAACATAATGTACTTGACTTACAGCTAACATAGTAGGCCCACACAAAACAATTAAGTTAACTTGTAGTTAGTATAATTAACTTTACTGTAAGTAAAGTTAACTTACTGGACTGCAATTACTACTATTCCAACAATATTGTAAGATATTAAGGTTTCAAGAGGACTAAATTTTAATTATAATATTGTTGGTAGGCCTTAGACATTGCAACGTTGTCGATTCGATTGGTTGAAGTAACAGTAGTATTGCAGTAGTCAGATGGTGGATGTATTGTTCTAGGTTCAGCAGACCGCTAGCCGGTCTGCATTTTAATTTGTATGGCCAATTGCTTAGCCTGTTACTTAGAGTAAAGTGTAGCGTACTGCACACGACTTACACCCAATGTGGTAAGTCCGTATAAAGCAATACACTCAACTTATAGTTTAGTATAGTTAACTTTACTTACAGTAAAGTTGACCTTCTGTACTGTATGTAATACTATTTTAATACTGGCGGCTTTTTAGTTTGTGCGCGTACGCTAGTATGGCTGACTTTTTTTTTCCGGTTGCCACTGAATTGCGTTCTTGTCAACTGGCCAGATTCCTATCAATTCCAATTGACTTCCATACTAAATTACACCTAATTGCATACAAATTAACCCCATTTGACCTCAATTACTCCGTTTCCCTGAGGTTTGAGTTTATCAACTCCTATAAAAAATTCTTGCGCCATAGATCTTTATAAGCCTCCACTTTAACTGTGTCATTTAAACAAGCTACTATCAATCCCCTAGTAATCTTCCAGTTTGCCGGCATATCCCTGCTCGCCGTCACGTGATTCGAGTTGTCTGGGTGGTATATTAACGTAGCCCTCGATTTGTATAGTTAGTTTATTGCTATCCACAAACCTTTTCAAAGCTTTATTTAGTGATGTTTTTGTTATGACGTTGGTGAAGCTGTCTTCGTCATTAATATATCGGAATTTTCAATCTCCCTCCGTTCGTAGGCTTCGCGAAGCGCCATTAAATCGATTATCAGGCGTTTTACACTAGTGGTCCCGAGTTTTAAAAAGCATTTAAAAAGGATTTTTAAGTCGGTAAAAATTACCACCGGGATAGGAGAAATCCGTAATTATCTGGTAATAAGGTTAAGGATTTTCCATAGTATCATGCATACGTTAAAGCCCGCCATTATATTATAAATCTCTGATACCAACACTTTTCATGTAATCCTTTTGCATTTTACGAAAAATTAGTAAAGTAGGATTTCAATAATGCTGAACTAATCTTCCTGTCTATATTCGTTAATGAGGGTTATCAAAAAACTGATCTGTAAAAATAAGTCGGTATTATTTGCAAAAGAGCCATCCTTAAAAATTATTAGTTTAGCTTTTAAAAAGTCGATTAATACCATATTAATCCCACGATCCAGGTTTCGCCTTTATTATTCCAATCTTTTTTTTCGTTGTTTAAAGTCTTTATCCATTAGTATTTGTATTTATACCGAAATGAATAAATAGTAAAAGGTTTTCAGTTAACATATAATAATAGTATAACTACCTTGTATATGCTATTTCAGATACTGTTAAGCCCTGACTTCATCAATCTAATTAATTGTAATAAAAATAACGCTTTAGCCCTTTTGGCGAAAGCTTATGCCGGCATTACTATTAAATATACCGATTAACGATTTATTAAATTTAAGTTGGTTATTTCTCGTTAATATCGTTACTGGCTTGTAATTTCAAAACTTAAAGTCCTTAATCGTTTACTATTCCAATTAAATATAGCCAACCGTTCCAACGAAAAAAATATCGTTAATTTGTATACCTACTATACCAAAATCCTTCTTTTACGTTATTAGTAAACACGGATCGTATGTTAAAGACTTTATTACTAGCTGGGATTTAAAATGCGATTAGTAGGTTAAAAACCAGTAAACACCTGTTTTACCCAATCTATACAGTAGTTTAACATATCGTATTACCGTTACTAAAAGGTAGATAACACGTAGCCCTATAGCAATTCAAATAGTATAATCCTTTATAGATCCGTTGTTAATTATATATAAACTTACGTAATGTTACAGCTATTAAGTTTAAACCTGCCTTTAATTTTGGTTAATAAAATTGTTGTCAAAATAACTACTAAGCGTTAACTAATCTTTTGAATTGTTGGTGACTATGTAAAGATCTAATCCTTACTTTCAATACCGTATTTTTAAGCGATTAGTCGCGACTTTTTGTATGTCTACCCTATAGTCTTACGCTTAACTTCGTGGATAATCCTCGATTTAAAAATCGTAATATTCGGGTTTTAAAGGTTAAAATCGGTCTTTGGTACAAATTATACAACTTTTCGATTTAGTAGGCTGTCTATTTCGACCTTATCGCTTTCCTTAAAAGGTTTATCTGAAATCTTAATAATTCTTTATACCTTAAGCTTTGCTATTAAGTCTTCGTTATCCCTTTTTCCCTACTTACTTAAGTAATATTATAAATACAACCCGGTATGTATTCCTTTTCTTTAACGTTTTCCTTCTTTTTTAAGGGTCGTTCGCGTCGACGACGTTTTATCCGCTTATTAACAATAGGTGGAGGAGATTTGTATTGGCTCGGTCGTTTTGCTTAGGATAATTAAGGGTTTTCATCTTTAGTACCCCTAATTTAAGGCTTAACCTAAGTAATTTGAAAGTATATCAAGCTGTTAACAGTTTTAATAATTACTTTGAATTATATAATACTTAATATTTTATATAGCCCTTTCTATTTGCCCGGCTCCTGCCACGTGAGGACTTCACTTTACAATTGCAAAATAAGCACGTTTATCGTTAAAAGGCCGTTTTTAATGTTAAGGGCATTATTAATTTGGCGGCGTGCCGATTTTTTTCGTAATTCCCTTAAAGCTTTGCTATAGGCTGCAATACGTTTCTAAGTATTTGTCGAAGGCAGAGATACGTTTATTTGGCATGGGTACACTTTAAAGATTATAAACGTTGGTACTAAGCCGTTAAGAGCTACAGTATTGTTAAGGCTTTTTATTGTCATTTATAAACGTGCCTCTAGATCCGTAAAGCTTTCAATCTCTAACGTAAGAATATTATACGCTTGGAAAAATAATACGTATACCTTTTTAACCTTTCCAATACTCTAATAGGATTTCATAGGTACCTATTTACATTAAATACCTATTATCTTGATATATTTTGGGAATTTCACCGTAACAAAATTAGTATCGCTATCGTGGACAACGACGTCAAGTAGACTCAGGTACGTATCTATCCACAACATCCTCAACGTTTTCCACGTATCTTTTGCGGAAAAGGACTTCAAAAACCTAGCTTCGTAAAAAATAGCCTTATTATAAGTAAAACACATTAACAAAGGTTTCGCAATTAAAGTCCTTCTTGTTTTTTAATATAAACTTAAATTTCCGGAGGGCAAAGTCATACGTTTGACAGTAGTAATATAATATTATAATAACTTTTAAGGAAAAGTATTCCATATAGTTATTCCTTACAGACTTTAAAAATTTGTATAACTTATTAATAACTGGGTGGTTAACATGCCAGTATAGTTAACGTATTTCCGGCTCTATTAGGTTTAACATTACTTCCTTCGGGACTTAAAGATAAAACTATAAGTACCTCTATTTAGAGGGCGAGTAAAAACCTCTATCATTTTTAACCAGCTCGTCTACATTAACTTTAACTTAAACTTCGAATACCTTTATATCCTTTAAGTAAAGTAGAAAAGGAGTAACGAACTTAGGGATGTAAAATATAATCGGTACTACAACAGTTTAAACTACCAGTATCTTAAACAACGATAATTATTCGCCTAAGCCAAAGTCAACTTTAGCCTTACCTGTATCGTAACGATTAATCTTGGTAGCTATAGTGCTTTCCCTCTATAATGCTATGTATTACGAATATCCTCCTGTTAAATATCTTACTACCTTTATATTCGGCATAATACTTTAAAACGTATAGTTTGCGTAACAATTGCTAAGGTTAAACATGTGTAAGAGATCAGAGGCTTAATTAGGGAAAAAGAAAGAGTATTCACCATTTGGACAGTATAGGAAGGCGTGGTCAGCTAATTACTGGGTCTTATTAGGAGTAATATCATTTTCTTATTACTTAATTTGTTTAAAAGCGTTAATGTTATCAATTGACTCGTAGCCCTCAAAGTCTGCAATTTAATTTAAATAGTTCTATTGAAAAGAAATGAGGTATTAAGCGTAATATACTACCCTTTTATTATTACGTTTGGAAAAAAGGTGTCGAATTAACCAGTAACCGGACTTACCAAAAATCCAACACTTTTTACTATTATCACAGCGATGGTGTTAACAGTCAGCAGTTTCGCTTAAATCTTAGCCTTGCTAACGCTAGCGTAGGTGTTGCCTCCAATTTAAAGCTAAGGTTAATAAGCCTAACATTAGGAATTATAGGCGCTTGTACTTACGTTGACGTAATTGACCACTACAAGATTTTCCTTATTCATGTTAAGGAAGTTGCCGGCTTAGGAATATATACCGAGAAAATTTGGTATACGTGTCATTACGGTGGCAAACGAGAAACGCAGCTAGCTAAAAAAGACTTCGTAAGTGGAATTTGAGCGGTATAAGGCGTGTTCAGATTCACTAACACCCGTTATTATTATCCGTACCTGTTCGCGAAATATAGCTTCGCTAGCGTAGGTCTTTCTATTGCTTTTTAACACATTATTGATTTATCAAACATTTAATCAAAAACATCCATTGGTAATTTATTCTCTTTCTTCTTTGTCATTATTTCAATCCACCTAATTATAACCTAGTTTATATAATATTAAGCGAGGTGGATATCGTATTCGAAGTGGTTCTTTATGCTATCGTAAATCTCGCGAAATATAGTAGCGTTCGTTAAGAAGGTTAAGTAATAGTCTTTGGCGTAACTTGTAAGGATTCCTGAAAATAGTAAGTAAAAACCGGAGGGTAGGACCTCTATTCACTTGAAAATATTTAGAAACGGCATTATCTGAGTTTCGGGGAGGTTGTAAGGATTTCTATTATACTTTTCTATATCATCCTAGATTTTAACGAAATCCGTTATATGTTTGTAATTAATATTAACTATCTTAATATGTTTCAAAAGAAGGTTGCGATAATCATCCCAACCTTAAATGATATTTCCTAATGGTTTAGCCTTAAAGTCTTTAAAATACGATGTTAAAGGAGGTTACTAGTTGTCTGACCTAAAAGGTAAAGACTTATGGTAAGATTTATAGTCGGCTTTCGTGCGTAGGAAAATCTAAAAGGAAAGGGGTTTTAAGGTATTTAGCGATTGTAGCACTGAGGATTGATAGGTACTTGAGGGTTTTGGGAAGCCTAACAATCTTACTTAATTGACTAGAGTAAAACACTAACGTCAATACCTCTGGCCGCGTTGGCGGCCCTTGCTTTACGCGTTTTACCGCCGCTAAAGGCGTACTCCGCGCTATTACGTGGTGGTAATAAGCTACCGAATAGGTTAATATATTTATTACCCGCGCGTAAAAAGGCTTAACGTAGCTAAGGGTAAAAAGGAGGTCCTTTAAATCGTATATAAAGGCGTTAAAATTCTTTAACACCTTTCTCCTTAGGCCGTAGATCTTAAAGGTATTCCTCAAGCTGAGCTAAGTTTAATAAGGTCTTTGTTAACCTAGTCTAACTCTTTTCTAATACTCAAATCCCTCGGCATTTAAGCTTTTCCTTTAGCTTAAATTTAACACCTTTTTAAATCTTCTTTTATATATTAATAGTCTAATTATTAAAAAAATTACGATATTTATAAAAAGTACGGCTGCCACGGTAACGTTTTTCGCCGTCGTTTTAGTTCACGATATAGTGGCCGACAAAGTTGGTAAGGTGTCTTTCGGTTAAGTCTTCGTTAATATTTTCTCCCTAAATATCACTTTTGTAATGTATAACAAAGACAGGTCCGAGTACTTTAAGTGTTTTTTTCCTTTCGGAGTCGGTAATGACTTTAAATTAGGCGTTGGCGGTAAATATCTTAAGGCTTATGTAAAATATGGTAGGCGTGTAAGGCGAGTGACTTGGTAATCTTTAGACGTAGGGACTTGGTGTTTTGATGTGAAGTCGCGCAGAAACTTGGCGACTTGATGACTTAGCGTAAGGTCGCGCGACGTAGCTTTCTCGGCATAACTTGGTGTTTCGCTTGAAGTAGCGAAATTAACGATTGAAATGGCGTAGGGAGTGAAAAAAAAAATGAAATAAGGGCGAAGGTTTAGTGTAAAAGGCAAGGTCGAAGGTCCTTTGTTGTTAGTAGAGGGTGGTGGTTATAAGTTGTTTAGCGTAGAGACTTAGTCGTTTTTCTTGTAATAGTAATACCCGAAATAGTACTAACTTAGCCGTTTGCCAACTTGCCGAACTTTGAGACTTCTGACAGTCAATCTCAATGTTTTTCTTTAAAAATAATCACTGAAGATTTCTTAGTATTTTCAAATAACGATACCGTCACTTACTTTTAGATTTCCGTTTTAAACTAACGCAACCCAAAATTCTTCTCTGTTTTCCTGCCATTAGGGACTGGCGTAATACTAATAAAGGCCCTTCGCAAAAATCTTTCCTCTACCCTAGCCACCGTTATTAATGTAAAGCGTAACCGGAAAATAGCTTCTTTTTCTACTTGGCTTATCTGTACTTAACCTAATAGGAAGGCAAGCACTAATCAGTGTTAGTAGGCCTTAGACATTGAAATGTTGTCGATTCGATTGGTCGAGGTAATAGTAGTATTGCAATAGTTAGATGATGGATGTATTGTTCTAGGTTTGGCAGACTGCTAGCCGGTCTGCACTGTAATTTTTATGGCCAATTGCTTAGCCCGTAACCTAGAGTAAAGTGCAGCGTACTGCACATGACTTACACTTAATGCGGTAAGTCCGCATAAAGCTATACACTCAACTTGCAGTTCAGTATAGTCAACTTTACTTACAGTAAAGTTGACCTACTGCACTGCATCTAATACTATTCCAACAAATATATTTTTAATTTGTATCATAACAATTGAATATTTCAATTGCCTTGGTTTACTCCATAGTTATTTTTATATTTTTCCGTAGTCTGCACTTCTTATTTAATAAATCACGAAGTCTAAGAAAGCATTTATTGTATTTGGTGGTCGTGAGCCTTATATCTATTACAAAACTAACAATGAAAATATTTATAATTTCAGTGGAACCTTAAAAAATATCTCCCAGAGATCGTAAAAAGTCAATTCTAAATTTCACTAATAGATATCTAATTCTTAAAGCAAGATAGAGAATATTTCGATTGGATAATCTTTAATCCGCAGATCTAACTTAGTGAAAAAGGTAAGGCATTACTAAAAACTTTATACATTCTAAAACACAATATCTTTATATATTGTTACAAAAACTAAATCAGATGGTTCAGGATATTCTGTGTTAAAAACTCCTATATTTTCTCGTTTTAAACGGCGTCTACCAGTAGAATATGAAGAAAGACTCTATAACGTCTTTTATCGAGGGTTGAATAGGTTTTCTCGATTGTAGGCGCGTTCGTTGTCCTAGCGTCAGATGTTCTCGCATGCTCGCTAGTTACCATCACAAACATTATGGTTATCTTCACAAATTCGCTACTCCTGGTCACTTTCGCATACTTGGCAGTCATACTTACAAGGTGAACGGCTTTCCTTACAAAATCGACGATCATCTTTACAAAAATTGGAATTAATTAGCCGATCGTTATAACAAAATAATGTTATGAAGATTATAAGGAGATGACTTACGACAAATAGAAGCTGCCGTAATAGTAATATTAGCGGCAATATAATTTACAATATCATTATTCACATTTTCAATAATGTCTTTAACACGGCCATTTGAACTATTAAAACGTTAATTTATAAAATTGAAAAGCCTATCAATTTCCCAATAAATTGATTTCAAGATACGTACTGTATCATTACGTTTCTATTACAATTGGAATCCACCACCGCCACCTATAAGGGCAAAGTTTTCGATAATAGTAAAACCTCCAATTATGGTTTATGTAGGGGTATAAAAGCGAATTGAAATTGATGGGGAAAATGGGATTACGAGAAAATTACTGGGTTTTTATACTTGAAATTAAAGCTTTAATTAAAGCTTACTAGCGTCAATTTAGTTGTAGCAATATGAAAGTAAGTAACCAATCGGCTAATAACACTTATATGTGTTTGTTAATTATAGAAACTTTCGATAAAATAGGAAAGAGTAAACGGTTAACTATTGGAATAGTGATGATTTCTGGCGTAAATAAAGATAAGCTATAAGTGAGTAGATTTTGAACATTTTACGCACTTACTTATATACTAGTAGTTTTTTTAAGTTTATAAATTCTAATAATAGTATTTTTTAGTTGAAAACAACACGCCTAAACTCAATTTGATAATTAGTTCATATTTATCGTTTATGGGTCCGTATTAGTATATGTGTTTACGAAAGTGTCATATTAAAAACATAAAAGCTAAGTTCTGACTGTTACAGAGTTTTCACTGGTAAATCTTATGTGTGCTTGTGTATACAAATAAGGAAGGATCAGGCAAATGCTTGCCCCAATATAGGTTCCATAATTCTATGCTGTATTAATATACATTGCAATATAACTTTCTAATAATGACTTTAATTTCGTATTTTTCATTAGTTAATAATGTAGTATCCCCATTTAAAAATTCAAATATCTCGTTTATAACCCGAATATTTGTCAAATAGAATCCTATATATAAATCCTAACATTACGCTAAGTAACTTTAGTTTACTTAGCGTTTCATTTAATTGGAAACATTCGAGTTTTGTAAATTTTGATTTTAATAGGTAGTTGTCGATCGTATAACATGCTATAGCTTTTGTATCTGTTGCGCTTTTAAGGTATATTATGTTTATGAAGCCTGACAGGCTTTTCGAGTTTGCTAGATTTATTGCATTTATTTCATTTGTTGTTTCATAATTTGTATAAACATTTTTAGCGATTCCTGGATTTTTATTGGTTTACCTGGGTTGTGTTCTACAAGTTATTAAAAGGGTTCTTGAGGATTGAGTTTTAAATGTAGTTGGGCTTTTTTTAGTAGTTTGATTTTAAAATTCGTTAGGTAGGTTTATAGGGGTTTGGTTTTGAAGGTTGTTAAGGTGTCTTTTGGAGGCTGTCGTTTAAAAGTTGTTCAGAGGGTTTTCGGGAGCTAGGTCTCAAAAGTTTTTGTTCTAAGGATCCGAAAGCTTTGGAGTAATTTGTTGTATAATCGCGTTTTTGACGCTTTTTCTAACGACTTTAATTTTCATTTTGAAGGGTTTCAACGCGATAGGCATTTAACTTTTAGTAAGCTACTTTCGGACTTAAGTTTCGTTAGCACTATTGTAAAAGATATTAGTTGCTATTAGGATGTTAGCTTACAAATATATAATATTCGTACGATTAGCTCAATTTTCAGCTTAATTTTAACGTTTTGGTTTAATTTTCATCACATGTTGATTAACTAATTGTAAAAGATTTCAGTAATTATAGCATTAGCCTTTTCATTATTGTTTTTATTTGTGATATTATGTTTAATTTTTGTATGTAAAAATCTTGCGATATAGTTAATAAGGTATTCGTCAGTGGATTCTTTATCAACTACTTTAACGTGTAGTGATTCATGATATTTTGAGTAAAAGTTTTGCCGAATTTACATAGGGTTTATTTATTTATTAGTTTGCTGTTGTATTCTATAGATATTTTTACGGTGGTTACAATGTATATTTATTGAATTGAAGGGATAATGTAATGAAAATATTCCTATTAGTTAACAATGATATTATTAACATCATTTTAAAACTGGTTTCAAAATTGGTTACGAATAAAAACAAACAATTTCAAAATTTAGATTTAATAAGAAATTATCATGTGCGTTGAACTTTACTTGTTTAAAGAATTTATATCCCTCTTTCTCACCTTGCTTATTTATAATTAACTTAGTTAAACATTAGTTGTTATTAGTAAACCTGTAATTGTTATAATAATGATCGATTCGCATTATTTTGGTTGAAATAACTGGTAATATTGTGTTAATAAAAAGTTGTGTGTAAGTTTTAAATTAATTAGACCGCTAGCTAATCTATACGCTCATTTGTATAGATCTAAGTTTAGTCCGTATCCCGCACTAACTTAGGCACACCTCAATTAACATTCAAATAATTGCAGTTAAAAATTGTTTTGATATATGTACTATTTACACTATCCAAAATCCGGTTCAGAAACACTATCCTTGACTGCTCCCTATTTCAATTTGTTTAAAAGGTAGTATCTCTCTTTTTTACCTTACTTATCTATAGTGTCCTATTACCTAAATAAACTCAATTACCTAACAACTATTAATTGGTGTTAAAAGGACTTTGGCAGCTACTATCATCGTTGAAATATCTTATAGTTGATGTAATGATTAATGTAGCATATAAGAAATGAACGATTAATTAAAAGTTCTAAATTGTAGAAACTACTAACCAGATTCCACACCTATTTATTTACGTAACAACATTGGTCTGTGCCCTTTATATGAATGGACACTTCAATTATGACTTGATTTGAGTTATGACAATTGTCATTGAATTGACTGATGAAATTGACAATGCAATTAGCCCAAGACGGAGCCACAATAAATAATGTGATTATCTATCAACTGCAATAGGTATCTTGGTGATTCTCAGCATCCCCCAAAACCTGTGTGTATGTGCCTATTTCCTGCTGCCAGACCTTTTCTTGAGTGAGCTGACCAGCTTGGTCAAGTCGTACTTGCCGGCCCCAGCACCAGCAGCCTTGGTCTTCTTGGACTTCTTTTCCGACCGCGCCTCACCATCGTCCTCAATGCCGAGCTTCCGCTTCTTCCGGCCCTCCTCAAGCAACTTCTTCATGCCTGAAGTCGCCTTGAACTTGGGATTCGACGGATCGATGGCAAACTCGTGGTCCTGGAACACAGCCGTGAAACGGTCGTCGTCTACATCCATCTCGAAGTCGTCCTGCAGGCCGGCAGCCTTCTCCACATACTTTTTGCTCTTCTTGTCCTTCTTCTTTTTCTTCTCAGCCTTCAGGATTTCGTTCATGTCAAAATGAGCCAAGTGACCGTCCTCCTCGTCATGGCTGTCCGCCATAAGAAGCTCCAGCTCGGCCCGCTCCTCCTTGTTCTTCTCTTCCTGTGCTTCTCTTCTCTCGCGCTTCTTCAGTCGGTCTTTCTTGAGCAGGGAAGACTTCGTGGCTTTCTTCGGTTCCTCTGCTGCGAAGAACGGGTCGTCGAAGCCGAGGTCCTCACCTGCGTCGTCCTCCGCGGCCGGCTTGGCACCCTCTCTTCTTGCGAGATAGGCCTCTTTCTTCGCTGCCTTCTTCTCGCGCTCCTTGCGGATGTACTTCTCCGCCGTGGTCTCATTCTCGGGGTCCTTCGTTGGTGCCCCGGTCAGCGCAGGCGCGAAAGTGATCTGCAAGTCGCCCACGGCTGCCGATGCAGACAGCTTGGGCTCCGGTTCGTCTGTGAGGCCCAGTGATTCACGTATCTTCCTGCGAGCGAGCTCCTTTTTGCTCAACTGGGGCGCGTCGGCCTCGGCGGCGAGCCCTTCCTTGTCGTCCTCATCCTCGCTATCGCTGGCCAGGTAGGCCTTGAGGTCGTTTTCCGCGATGGCGGTCCTGCTGCCACTGAAGGCGTTCTTCATCATCTCCTTGCGTGACGCCTCCTCAGGGTGCATGTCCCAGGTCAGCTTGACCTTGGAGTGTTGCAGTGCGTGGGTGACGAATTCGATAGGCGTGAAGTTGTCCGGTACTGAGTCGCACTCATCTCGAGGTTCGTCTTCAAAGGTGATGTCGTCTGGTACGAATCGCAGATCGAGGTAGTTCGATGATGACAGGTACTCGTTACCGTCTGTTGCCTCGTAAATTTTGTGTGCCGTGTTTTTGTCCGAGCAAGTCATGATTGCGTAGTAGTATCGTAGCCTATCCAGCTGGTATGTTCGCAGTGCATTATGGTCAAATTCCTCGTCGTTGCCCTCCCGCAGCAGTTCCTTCTTGACCTCCTCGTCGCTGTCTACAGCATCATCGTCCTTGTGCTCGCTGTCATCTTCCGCATATTCCTCGTCCTCGGCGTTTTTCTTGAAGATTGTCTGTGGCGGCCCCTCGAGCTCCTCACGCTGCATCCGTTCCTTGCCGAACTCTGATGGGTAGATGGCGATCTTTTCTATGCACCCGCCTATCGGAACGAAGCTGTTGAAAAGCGCCATCAGGTCGACAGATTTCAAGTGGTCCCAGTCAAGGTTGACGATAGCAATGCGATGAGTGATCTCTCCAGTTGGGACGGTGGCCTGTTCGGTCTGGTACCTCTGCATGTCGGGCGCATTGTCAACCTCCTCCTCCTCGTCTTCCGAATCCGTGTCCGAGTCGTCCTCCGAGGACGACGAAAAGCCGCCGCCTCGCGCGAGATCATATCTCTTCTCGGCCTTCTCCAGCTCGCGCAGGACAACACCGTCGTCGTCGACCTCGGCGTCACCGAGCTCCTCGTCCGCCTGGTCTTCGTCGTCCTCGTCGTCGCCCTCCTGATACAGTCTCTTCAGCGCGATCTTCTTGGCGTCGGACTTGATCTTCCGGCCATATCGGTCCACCCTGGCTGTTGCAGTGAACTCGTCGTCCTTCAGCATGTGCGAGAAACGCTTGTCGATTGTGGTTTTGGATTTGCGCTTCGAGGGAAGGGCATAGCGAGGATCGGTTTGAAAGCTTGAGAAGCGGGAATCGGTGATCGGGGCCGGGACACCATTGCGCTTCTTGGAGGACTTCTTGGAGGATTTGGAAGACATTATACCAGCCCCACACTGAGAAGGTCTTTGTCGGATGTGCAGCGTGACAATCAATAGTGCTAATGAGTGAAAATGTGAGGTTGCCAACTTTTGATCCTTGCGGCAGTAATTTTCTGTAGCAAAGCAGGGTACCCCTGTTAGCAACTGTCACATGTGCGGGGAGCCGTTTGCCACATGTATTAGGCATACCCTTGTGTATTCTACTAGTAGAGAACGGAAGTTGGCACTGGTAAAAATGGAAGTTGGCACTGATAATGCACGTTTCTGCAGGTAAGTGGGTTCGGCGGGCGGCCCGTAGAACTACCCCCTGTGAAATTTTCTACCTCTTCACTTGCGCGCATTTAATAGTAGTTGTGTCTTGAGGAACTACTATGTACAACCAAACGCAACAACCACTCCGTGTGTAATATTGCATAATACGTCAACAACCATGCAAAGTTTTGCTTCAGCCACTCGAGACCACACATGAACAATTTACCAACTACTCTAGCAACCGAGGTACTTGGGCTCGACAGCTCAGTTACGAGGTTTTCACGCTTTGCCTTGCCACTGAAATAAGCCACATGTGTGAGTGGCGAATGAATCGAAACACACCGGGATTGGGGCCATAGTGTGTTATGTGACGAAGCCTGTGAGCTGGAAGGGCCATTGTTTGGTGGTTACGTGGACACAAGAATGGAAACCCCGAACTTGGAAACCACAAAGTATTTTCAATGGCAGTAGGAATAAGGATGGTTCTGTTGGGCTGAAATTTCGGCCCCGGGCCCACTTTGCTAGGAATGTTCCAATGGAACTTTCACATTAAAACGAAAGAAAACAACAGTTGCATCAACTTATATGGTTGGAACCTTCAGTAAAGTATATATAGATTATAGATATCCAAATAGCCGTCTTTATTGACCCAGTAACCAAAGTTTCCATATCAAAAGAAACAAAATGTAGTGCCAGTAGGTGGCACCTAGAGTTTATCTAGGTTTATATCGTTGTATTATCTGGCTTAGTTAATCTATTTTAAAACAATTCAATACAAACCTTTCTATACATCTTAACTACTAGTTTCTCTTGCTTCCCTATTCTCCCTTTTTAAAACCGTTGTATACGTATCCTTATTGCTGTTTTCAGGAAAACACAATTATTGAATTTTCTCAAAAAAGTCTTATACAAGCGTTTAACTGAAATAAAACATAAATAATAAAATAATCAAACTTCCAAATATATAATAAGTATAGCTAAACCGTTACAAATGAGGTGTATATTCATTTAACGAATATTTTGAAAATTTCTATATATGAATTCGTTAATATATTATTATGTTAATATTATTATTATATATAATAAGTAATATACGAAATAAGTATTAATCCTTATTATAAAAAACCTGAAACTATGACTGAGCTAGAAAGAATCGGAATAACTATTAGCGAATATCGAAAAATAAAATAAAAGGTATAATAAACAGTGGAATTATTTTTGATATCGATATTTCCAAGATTTGTATTAAATGAAAAATGACTTTCTTATTGTAAGTTTTATCTACGTTATAACTATTTGTATCTTAATTACAACTTAAAATAAATAAAGTCAATCTAATACCATAATATATCTTCTATATAATTCATATTTAAATCTATTGCGTTATCTAGAAAAGATGTATAAGAATATCAACAGTAGATTTACTTTCATAATGATATAATAGAGATAAATACCGCAAATATTGGTAGGCCTTGCTTATGATAGGCCTTTAGACGTTGCAATATTTTCGATTCGATTGGTTGAAGTAACAGTAGTATTACAATAATCAAGTGGTGAATGTATTATTTTAGGTTTGGCGAACTCCTAGCCAGTCTCATCATATATTTAAGTTACTAGCTCTTGAGTTTATAGGTTACGT
This sequence comes from Anisogramma anomala, assembly GCA_038502455.1. Taxonomy (NCBI): domain Eukaryota; kingdom Fungi; phylum Ascomycota; class Sordariomycetes; order Diaporthales; family Gnomoniaceae; genus Anisogramma; species Anisogramma anomala. Next base: position 18,150,552 of record JASMMZ010000006.1, on the reverse strand, counting down.
GGCTTTACACGTAATGGGATACATATGGGTAGTACTCGGCCCAAGCGTGGTCCGGACGTGGTTTGCAGACATTACGTGTAAAGGCACGTAATGGACTATACATATAAGTCCTATATAAGGAACTTTTATACTCTTCTTTAGTTTTCCTTAATAGCTCAATTGTTAATACCATTTGGTACCTACTTGGCATACTTTTTTAGGTTGAATTATAATATATAATTAAGATCCCCCCTTTTTTTCATAGGGATATTCATTATGATAAACGAATCGATGATAAATATTAATAATTTCGCGTTATATTTTGGCTTTATTAGGGAGGATGAGCTGTCGGCAAATACTTAGTCCTCCACCTATATAAATACACCTTCTACCCTTTTGAGACCGATTAAAGCCAATATATCTCGTTTTAAGGACGCTGTAAGTTATATCGCTTTTATGTTAAAGCAGACGTAATAGCCCACCTAATCGATTTCTACTTTGAATCTAGTTGTTTCGAATTTTTCTACGTTTGATTTCGCCTATGTTATTATTAAGATTTAATAATTTAAAGCCGACTTAACGATTATTTCAATTCATTTTTAGTGTTTCAAAGCGGTTAAAAACGATACGATGAGTTATAATTTAATAAATTTACTTTTACATCAGCGGTAACATGTAAAACAATTGAGTTTATATTAGATACGGATATAATAAAAAATAGGGAGAGCTGATATGTGTTTGTTATAAGTGGAGATATTATACACCGGTTTTAAGGTAAGTTATTACGGCGTATTATAAAACCAGAGGATACAAAGGAATATATAATACAAATAAGTTTATTCGATTATATTAAGGTTATTTGGAACGATTTTTACCCCATAAATAAGGCTTTGGTTAGATTAGAAGCATTATTTATAAGTGATCAATATTTGTGAATACCGTTTGTTATTTAGTTCTAGACGTTATGGTTTACGTGGGTAGTTTAAATTAGTTTTCAACCGTTAAATATAATTACTGTTGGAATAGTAGTAATTTTAATACAATAAATCAACTTTACTTACAGTAAAGTTGACTATATTAACTGTAAGTTGAGTGTATTATTTGTGGGGCTACTGTATTGACTACAAGTCAAGTATAGTATGCGCCCATTACACACTAGGGCACGGCCCAAGTAATTGGTTATACAAATTACTGTGTAGACTAGCTAGCGGTCTGCTAAACCTAAAACAATACATCTACCACTTGACTATTATAACACTATTGTTACTTCAATTAATCGAATCAATAAAGTTGTAATGTTTAAAGCCCTATCAATACTGATTGGTACTTATCAAGTAAAGTACAGATAAGCTAAGTAGAATAAAAAGCTACTTGCTGGTTGTTACGCTTTATTTACAAAAGGTAGAGTTTTTTTTTTTTTTTTGCGAAGTACCTATACTATTATGTTAGTTTTTATAGAAGCAAGTAAAAAAACCTTTAGTTTATATTGGTTTTTACGGTAGTTTAAAGGTAGCGATGGTATCTTTATTCAAAAACACAAAGAAATTTTTCCCAGATCTTTTTTGAAGAAAAGAGTTGAGATTAACTATTAAAAGTTTCCAACCGATAAGTTAGTAAACAGCTAATTTAGTACTATTACAGGTATTACTACTGCGACACCGACTAAGTCCTACTCCAAACAACCACAAAAAATAACTTTTAACCTTTATTAATAACAACAAACAACCTTTGACCTTGCCTTTTATATCAAACAGTTATTCCTACTTTACTCTTTTTATTCTCCTTTCGCCAACTTAATCGTTAAGATCACTACTTTAAGTGAAAGCACTAAGAATCACCAAATCGCGCCAAGAAAGCCACGTTGCGTAGCTTTACGTTGAATTACCAAACTCTATAACAGCTAAAACATTAAGATGGATACCTTAGGCTCTTACTTTAAGGCTCTTAACAATCTTATCTAGAAAGAAGTAATTGAAATTTTTGGTCTCTTTTTTATTAAGGATTACAATAAAATCCTTTATAGATAAGATATCGATAAAATCTTAATTGAAAAGTATTTAGTTAACTTCGTTGATTACTTTGTTTTCGATTAATACGGTGTCGAATGAGATTGTAACGAAAACACCTTTCAAACTTTCTAGATTTTTTTTCTCGAATATTAGACTTTCAATATGTAGAGGTTGATTTAAAAAGGGGTTATGAATAAGCTGAAAGCCGAGCTTCCTCGACGAGAAGTTTACGCGCCAGAAAAGAATACCTTTAATCTGGAAAAGAATATTTTAGAGTTGGTATAACTTAAGGAGTTCTCTGAAGACACATACTCTAAAGAAAAAAGCATTAAGATAGCTTAACGCCTTTACACTCGTTTCAGGGAACCTATTTTTAATCACAAGATAAGTTAAGAATTTTTATATGCCGACGATGAAGAACTTGTTCATTTGTTTAATAACTTAGAACCCTTACATAATAGTGCAAAGTACGCCTTTAGTGGCGACAGCGCGTGAAATAACAGCCGCTAACTCGGTAAGAGGTATTAACGTTGGCGTTATACGGTTAATTAAGTATGGTAATCAAATCCCTTAAAATTTTCTCTATGGTTAAGCCCTTTTTTCACCTTAATCCTTTATTTAGAATCGCTAAGTCCTTTAAGACGAAGTTTCCCACAGTAGGTACGCTTATATGTGCGAGCCTATTATAGGTTTTACTATAGGATTTTACCCCTTATACTAGGCAACTAGTAGTTATCTTCAATACCGCAACCCGGAGACTCCAAAGATTATATTAACAGGAAACGCTAACAATAACTGTGATAATTATCGTGACATTTTCCCCAAATCTGTTAAGATAGCTAATATTAATTATAAGCTTTTTACGGATTTCTCTAAGATTTGGAACAATGTAAAGAAGTATGACAGGAAGCCTTATAATCTGTTTTAATAAGAAGATAATGCCCGTTTTAAATATTTGTAAATAAATAGAGGTTTTTCCTTTCAGTTTTTACTTATTGATTTCCAGAATCTTTATAGGGTATTCCAGTGATTATTACCTGACCATTTCAATGCGCGTAAAAACCTTTCGAGAAATTTACAACGGTAAGAAAAGTTATTTCAAGTACGATATTTACATCGCGTAATATTATACGGATTAGGATATTTCGAAGTGAACGACAATAATAGTAAAAGAAAAAAGAGGAGGAAATATTGATGGATATTTTAAATTAGATGTTTAACAAATTACTATTATGTTAGTACGCAATGAGAAAGGTCTATTTTAGCGAGGTTACGCATCGAAACTAGGTATAGGTAGTTGTTACGGGTATTAGTAAATTTGAATACGCCTTATAATACTCAGATATTACTTGTAAAAGCTTTGTCAGTTAGTTATGGTCCTTGTACGCGACCTTAATGGTACGTACGCAAAATTCGTTTAGTATATACCCTTAATGCAATAACTTGCTTCATACAAAAAAAAAACGCGTATTGGTATATTATATCGATCACAAATACGGGCAGCCTTAACGTTCAAAATCTGGTTTAATATGTTCGGATGGAATATTATAATTATACTGGCATTAACAACGTCGGTAAAACTTAAGATGACCTGTTAACCGTGAAAATTATCGTTGTAATAGTGGTAAAAGGTATTGGATTTATAATAAGTTCAGTTATTCATTCATTTAACATACCTCAATCAAGCGTTATTAATAGTAATTAATATATTACACCTAGTACTCCGTTATCTTTAAATAAGACTACTTTAATCGTATTGCAGACTCCGAAAATAAAAAAGATTCTGATGAAGACAACGCGCCTAAATGGGTTACATGGTATAATAATGTTACTGTTGGTAGGGCTTTGGACGTTGCAATGTTGCCGATTCGATTGGTCAAAGTAACAGTAGTATTGCGTGGTTAAGTGGTGAATGTCTTGTTCTAGGTTTGGCAGACCGCTAGCCGGTCTTCACAGTAATTTGTATGGCTAATTTCTTGGCTTGTGCCTTAGTATGAAGTGTGGCTATACTGTATTTGACTTGCAGTTAATTATAGTAGGCTCACAAAAAACTATACATTTTACTTGCAGTTAGTAAAATCAACTTTACTTATAGTAAAGTTGATCTACTATATTGAAAATACTACCATTTTAACACTAGGGGCTATTTATTTTGTAGGCGTATGTTAGTGTAGTTAACTAATCTTTTCAGATAAATATTAAAGTACAACCTCGTTAACTGGCTAAACCCCTGTCAATTTCAACCAATCTTTACATCGAAGTACACCTAATTGTATGAAAATTTACTCTGATTGTTGTAAATTGCCCTACGGCTCCGAATTACAACTTTATAGACTCCTATAAAATGTTTTTTCATCGTTATTAATATATATAGTCCTTTACTTTAACCGTACTAATTAAATAAATCAGTATCATTAATCCCCTAACAATCTTTCAGCTTGCCAATAACATCCCTAACCACTATTACATAACTTAGGCTTATCGGGCGGCCTATTAATGTAACCCTAGATACGTATAGTTAGTCTATTGTTATTCATAAACCTTTAAAAGGACTTATACGGCGATATTTTCGTTATAATATTAATAGGATTATCTTTACCGTTAATTTATCAGAACTTTTGAATTTCCCTCCCTTGGTAAGCTTTACGGAGTGCTATTAAGCCGATTATTAGGCGTTTTTCTCTGGTAATTCAAAGTTTCGAAAATCATTCGAATAAGTTCCTCGAATTGGTACAAATTACCCCCGAGAATTAAAGAATCTTAAACTGTCTAGTAATAACGTTCAGAGTTTTTCACAATACTATACCTATATTAAAACCTAATATTATACCGTAAATCTCTAAGAATAATACGTCTTGTATAATCCTTTTGTATCTAACTAAGATTTAATAAATTAGGTTACCAATAATATTAAACTGATTTTCCCTCTTATCTTTATTAACGAAATCTATGAGAAAACGGATTTGTAAAGATAGGTCGGTATTATTTGTATAAAAAAACCTATTCGTAAATATTATTAATTTAGCCTTCGGTAAGTCGATTAAGACTATATTAATTTCTTGGTTTAAATTCAGCATTTTTTATTTAATCTTCTTATTAAAACGGTTAAAGTTGTTGCCTATTAGATTTTATATTTACGCCGTAATGTAAAGGTCGTAAAAAGCCTTCAATTAACATAAGTTAGCAATATAGCTGTTACGGGCACGTTATTTCAGGTACCGCTGGGCTGTGACCGCGTTAGTCTTGTAGATTGTAACCAAATTAGTGCCTTAATCCTTTTAAAAAAACTAAAACCATTATTAATACTATACATACTAATTAACCATTTGTTAAAATTAAATCAAGTACCCTTCGTCAACATTGTTACTGGCTTATAATTCCAAAACTTAAAGTCCTTAATCGCTTGCTATTCTAATGATATAAAGCTAGTCGCTTCGAAGAAAAAAGTATCGTTAATATATATACCCACTAGGCCGAAATCATTTTTTACGTTTCCAATAAATACGAGTCATATATTAAAGACTTTATACCTAGCCGTAATTTAAAATACAACTAGTAAGTTTAAAACCAGTAAACACTTGTTTTAGCTAGTTTTTATAAAGGTTTAATATATCGTATTACCTTTATTAAAGAGTAGATAGGCCTTAATTCATATAATAATTTTAATAATACGATTCGTAGTAAATCTGTAGTAGATTACGTATAAGTTTACGTTATATTTCAGCTATCAAGCATAAATATGCCTTTAATTTTAACTAGTAAACTTATTGCCAAAGCAACTACTAAACACTAATTAATCTTTTAAATCGTTAGAAATTACGTAAGGATTTAGGTTTTGCCTTTATCATTGTATCTCCAAGAGATTAGGCTTAACTTTTCGTACGGTCGCTCTTTGGGTTTACCTTTAACCTCGTAAATAATACATTTGGAGTTTGAAGATTGAAATAGACTTTAGGCATAAATTATATAACTCTTTAAATTAGTAAGCCGTAGATTTCGACCTTGTCGTCCTTTTTAAAGAATTTGCCAAATGTTTTAATAATGCCTTGTATTCGGAGTTTTAGTACTAAGTTTTCGTCTTCTTTTTCTTTTCTATTTACCCAAACAGTATTATAAATACGACCCGGTATATATTTATTATTTTTAACGTTCCTCTTTTTTGGGGGTTGTCTGCGTCGGCAAAGTTTCATTAGCTTGTTAATAATAAGTAAAAGAGGTTCCTGTTAACTCAGTCATTTCATTTTAGAGTCTTTATCGTTAGTAATTCTAATGTAAGGCTTAACCTAGATAGTTCGAAAAGATTTAAAACCTTCAATAATTTTAATAATTACTTCAAAATTAACGATACTTAAGGTTTTATATAAACCCTTTCAATTACTCGGGTTTCTCTATAAGAGAACTTTATTTCATAACCAAAAAGTAAGTAAGTTAATCATTATAAGGCAGTTTCTGGTGTTAAGGGTATCGTTAACCTGACAGCGTAACGATTCTTTTCGTTTCTTTTCGTAATTTCTTTAATATTTTTCCATAAGCCGTAGCTCGCTTTCAAGTACTTATTAATGACCAAAATTCACTTTTCAGGCGTGGATACGCTTTAAAGTCTAGTAGTGTTAATACTAGACCGTTCAAGCGTACAATGTTATTTAAGATCTTTACTACCATTTAAAAGCGTATCTCCGAATCCGTAAAACTTTTAATTTCCAACGTAAGGATATTATATATTCGACGAAGTAAAGCGTATGCTCTTTTAACCTTTCCAATACTTTAGTAAGCTTTTACAAGCATCTGTTTACACTAAATACCTATTTTTTTAGAATCTTCCTGAAATTGCACCGCTGTAAAGTTAATGCTTGTATTGTAAACGATAACATTAAGTAGGCTAATCACGTGTTAAGCCACAATATCTTTAGTATTTCCCACTTATTCTTTACCGAAAAGAACTTTAAAAACTTGGCTTTATAAAGAAAGGCTGTAAAGTTAACGACGTAAAAAACAGGCTTATTATCCAAGTAAAACACATTAATAAAAACATTGTGGATATTACTATATACTTCTATAGCTGGTATACATAGGCTAAGTGGAAGTACACTATCTTGTAAGATGCACTCCTACAGAGTGAACGATAACATGTCACGCTGTAGGCTGCACTTTTGCAAAGTGCAAAGTGAATTATGCATGGTACGATCTAAAAGGGGTGTTCCCGAGTGTATGGAAAAAGGGTCACTACCCGGATAAGAGGTTTATAGCTTCACATCCGTAGCGTGTACTTTCTGAAATACTTCTTCCTAACCCAATTATTTATCTTTACTATAATACCAATTTTACAATCACTTTTCATTTACATTTACATAAATAAAGACCTTACTAATACTAATTAGTAGTCGATAAATCGATTATAAATAGCTTAGGAAAAATGAAATAAACCAAAATTAAATACCTATAGCTAGATATTATAGAGGTTTTAATTATTTTTGATTTATTATAACGCCTTATACGAATTATACGGGAGTGTAGAATTACGTAAAAAACGCCTTTAAAACCCGAAGCGTAATAAGACTAAAATATCTGAAATGACGTTAAAAAGGATTACTTTAATACAATATTATCAATTAGTTGGTTCTTTGTTTACTAAAAGCCTAGTTAATTTAATCGTTAACTTGTTTTTGGCGTTTTAAATGCACCCTAGTCTTTTTTGAAAGGCGTTTTTATTACGTATTAGGTTACATAAGTTAAGATTACCAAATTTCGAAACCCTTCGTCAGGACCCACCCGATTTAAACATAGCATTCAAACTGCTTACTAAATCCAAAAGCGATTACAAATTTAACATTTACACCACTCGCAAAACTCAAAAGTCGTTATATATATAATACTCAAACCGCTTATAACTACTAGAAACGGCTATAAAACGGTAATCTGAACCACTTACTAAATACAAACCAAGTATTATACATCGAATTACACCATAAATCTCCCTATATCCATATTTTTCTTCCTTTTCCCTCTTATATTTGCCTCATCCATTACCCTACATTCGCCTTATACCACGTATTTTAAATTTAGTATTTACAACATTTTAGTTTTTCCTCGTCGCTCGGATGATATAACGTTAAGAATACTAATAAAACTAATTTAACACGCCCAATTAGGCTATAATTTCTCTTTATTTGTATATTATTTGAATTCAATTTGTATTGGTAGACGTTAGATACCTCATTTTCTTCGTATTTACGCGTTTATACGCTTTTTTTAAACTCTAAACGCACTCGAACCTCGATTACAACACGAAACCTACAGTTTTCGCCGCTTTAATATTACAGGTACACGTAAAAATCACGTACTTTGGACACAATTATAGCCTTATTAGTAACGGATTTGGCAAAAGCTAACAAATGTATAGAGTATCTTTTTATATATACGTCTTTTTGTAATAGTATTTTGAAGTATTTAGACCTTAATCTATGGAATAATAAAATCGAAATAGCAGTAAAGAATTTGAACTATTTTACGGTAAATACGTATGTTATTAATATGATTTTTGAATATTATAGAAGTAAAATCAAAGAGCGTAACTTAGTCGACTATTTTAAAAAAAAATTAGATTGGACGTCGAATATATGGCATATGGTTGATAGTAAGATTTCCAGAATATTACGAAAAAATTATGGAATAGGAGTATTAATACAACTGGTGGAAATAATAACCGTATTATTAAGGTTTTGTTAGCAATGGCCCAACTTATACAAATACCGAAAGAAAGAAACGATAAGATAATAGAAGTAAAGTTTGTAAAGAGATACTGGTTGAAAATGAATTAGGAAAGCCTACTTAAAATGACAGACCGGAAACAATAAAAGCCTCCGTAAATAAAAAATAAACGTTTAACAAGGTAAAACGCCTACCACGAAGTGAAAACTAAGTTGAAAAAATCGAAGAAAAATGAATAAATACCGTAACGATCATCCACGATGAGTGTTAAATACGAACCCTTTTCGGAACGTAATTTTAAATAGAAACTAAGGTAAAACTACGCCCCGAATGCCATTGACTACCAGTATAGCCACGATGATAGCAGCCCAAAGAAAGATAACACCCCGCTCTAAGGAATAATAAGTGGTGTAAAACGCTAATATATATCTTATGGACCAATGTCTAACAACCACGACCCTTACCGTAACCTTTTACAGTATCGCTTTCACACTAATAGAAACGACCTTATAAAGCTTACCAACTTCGCCGGACTTTGGAATAAAGACGAAAATGATAGCGGCGAACTATAAAACGTATTCTATAACAAAATACGTGTAATATTTATCACATGTAAAAAACTAGATATCAAACCGTCCTAATTTTACGTTATTTTCCCCGACATATTGTTTAAGTAGATTAACTAATGGTATATGCACTACTTTACATAGTTGGAAATATTTACGAAGTGTTGTAACTGTTTGAAATAACACTTTGATATAGAAATCAATTACGAGCTTTATAAATTTATAAAAGGGCTTAAATTGATATAACCTGGAAGTCCGTAAAATATCAACGGAAGAACTCTAATAAAAACCTATGAAAAGTATTTACTGCCCTATTAACGAAGTTTAGGAAATGTTAAATAGTTTTCAAATCACAATATTAGGGTAATAAATCATTTACTTAAGTAGTAACGAAAGTATATCGCGGAAACCCAAATTTCGACTTTATATTATTTAAACCTAAAAAGGACTTAAAAGTCTTTTGTACAAGTCTTGAAATATTGTTTAAGACTTTTATACACCAATAAGCGAGTTTAAAATCAGTATTTGCAACCGATAAAACCGAAAACCAGGGTCAAATTACCAAAATAAATCTTGCCTAAACTATTTACCACATTTTGGACCGAAAATTTAAGGTATACCCAAAATAAAACGAACGCCCAAAGTATAGGTACAAAAGACAAAACCCTAGTAATAAAAGGTAAGGACGATCGTACGGTAATAGGAAAAACGTACCGAGGTTACAACAATACTTACGAAAAAGAATATGAAGCCTTACAGGCTTGTAAAAGCGTTACATCGTATACGGTAAAATAGGTTGCTAATTTACTAATCACCTAGTTTACAAATCGATTCGGATTAAACGATAGTTTTGAGCCGATTGAGTATTTAAGGACCCGATAAAAGCCAATTTTGCAATATAAGTAGCTGAATACAAAGGCGTAGATAATAAATTTAACATTTAGCTTTAAGAATATACTTTCGGAGAAAAATACTTCCAAGGTAATAATGTTTATTTAATGGCTCAAAACGATAGAACCGTCAAACCTATTTTCATAGGCCTTTAAAACGCCTCCTTATTACGTATTATACGCTTGAACTACGAAAACAGAGCGGTAAACGCCTATATAATATTATAATTCACGTTTTTAAATAAATATAATAACCGGTTTTGAGGCATTGTACCTGATATTAGTATAAACGAAATCTTAACGGCCGGAAAACGACAATTCGATGCGTTTGTAACGAAGTTTTCAAAGTTTTAGTTAGATCGAATAAAGGAATACCGAAATGTTTTATTCGGTAAAAGTAAAGTGCCATCGTTTGAAACGGTCGATGTAAGTATACGATTCGAACCGGTTAAATTTTACATAATAGATTTTAAAATACTATTTTTGTTTTTATTATCTAATATTAATGAGCTCGAAATTAAGGTTCGGAATACAACTAATCAATTTATCTATACTTCGGATAGTGTATTTATATCGGTTCGGTTTAAGTTCAACTATTTGTGGTTTTTCTCTAAAGTACGTACAATTAAGGCTATTTACTTAACGTAGCCAAAATTGCGAATATTACACTATCGATTCGGATACTCGATCATAAAATGCCTTTTAAGATTATTTTACACCATGGGTTATACGGATATAGGAAAGGATATATTCAAAGTTATCGAAATATTTTACTATAAGTGTTAGCTATATTTACAGGCCTTACGGCGGTTTAAGTTCCGCCTTCAAAACGACGTGAATTTAAACTACGAGTCAATTATTGATATTATAAATTCAGGTAGTTAACGGGTACTTTACGCTGTAGATGCGGTAATATTATTTTAGGCCATTAAGTTTATACGAATCGTTTCCATCATGTATTGTTAGGAAGCTTTAGTTAACTGTTGGTTAAACATTTATTTAGGGCTTTCGGATTGGATTATTCACGACGTTGATACGGCTTTCGACTTTACGGAATAGCGTACCAAGTCTAAGATCGGCGGTAACGAATATAAATAAATACCAGTAAAAACACTATAAGATATTGGTAAGTATAAACGGTATTATAAACCGATGAAAAGGGTATATGCGTTTTTATCTAAAAAGCTAAAGGTTATTAGGTTCAAGGAATTTATTTCATAAATAAGGGTTAGCGCCGTTAATATCACTTTCGACCCGAGTAAGCTTATCCTTACGTTTTTTGTTTTTGTTATTTACCTAAAGATCTATACAAACTTTATACCGTTACTAACCACGTTGTGAAATGCGAATGTCATCGTGAAATCTATGGTAACGTTACGTTTCTTACGGGTTAAGAACAATGTTTTGAAAACGTTAGCTATAAAGAATAGCCTATGTAAAACTAGTGTTTTTAACTTATTATTATAATTCGAGGTTTTAGTTTAAAGTATTAAGGATTAATGGATTGGTCTTTGGAAGATTACCGGGTTTAAAGGTTATAATATGCTTTTTAGTTTGCTAAACGGTACGAATTCGTTTCGTTGGACGATGGTACGAAAATACAGAAAAGATAGATAGGAGCGGCCTAAAACCATAGTTCGACTAGAACCACCGATAGAATACCCTTTAAAACGGCGAATTTAAACCGTTCCCAGTTTTAACCTACCCCCCAATCGTATTTTCGACCCGTTCTTATCAAACGAAAACAGCTCGTTTGTAACAAACCCATTAGCATTTTGCCGTCGGGGTCGCCTTTGTAGCTCGAAAATTAAAAAACGCACCGGAACCTTTGCCGCAAATTCTTTTATCATTCAAAAAGAGATGGATAACCACGAATTTAATCTAAAGAATCGTTACGCCGGTATTATTACCATCCTAAACGCCTCGTTCGAATAATTTACCCAAATAGAAATATATTTCTTCATCAATTAAGGCGTATTTTGTTTTACACGGTTCGACCTGAAGATTTACGACGTCTTTAGGATTTCTCCTGCTCACCTCATATACGAAGTTAAGGATAACACAAGAAAACTATACGAAAATACTCGCTTGGTTGTCAAAGGTTATAACGACGACGGCAAAAAGAATATTATAACCTGGTCACCTACCTTATAACAGGCCAGCTACCGCTTGATTTTAATACTTATAGCCTCCCTCAATACCCCTGATGACTAATATATTAAACTTTGTGATATTACATTAGCTTCCAAATAATATAAAAAGAGGTTTAAATAAAGTATTTATGCCGATATACCTACAAATTTTGAAAAATACCACTTACCTAGAATTATTTTACGTATTATGAAATCGTTTAATAACTTAGTTGAAGCTAGTGTTTACTGGTATAACACCTACTAAAGATATTATAAGGAACGGTTTGAAATAACTAATTCAACCTTCTAGCCGTACCTATTAATATTAATAACCCGTTTTAATGGCTTTATACTAATGGGTATATGAACGGACGATATATTAAAGTCATGTGATGCGTCGGTTTCTCTATTTAAAAATAGGAAACTTTTGGAGGTCGGTTTAAAGGCGAAACCCAAGACGTACCTAATTAAAAACCATATAATCAACTTTAATAGCGTTATTATCACTTTTATGAACGGCTTTTTGGGTTTTGCGTCAGAAAAGCAATTGGATAAAGTAAAATGGGCTGATAAATACAGATACTAGCGTATATGAAATGTTTAAGTTATTTAAGTAATATAACCGAAAACGGCTTCTAACCTTTCAGTTGCCGTTCAATGTTCAACCATACCATTAAACGATACGTATAAGGCGCTTAACAAGTGCCTTATGTAATAAATATATAATACGAAACGAATTTTGCAGTTTGTAACGATAGATATACGTACTATAAAGCTATTTATTTTTACCAACAGCTATTTTACCAATAACAACGATTATAATTTGAAAATAGGTTTCGTTTAAGTTTTTGACAACAAAATAAAGGCTCTAAACAGCTATACGTTCGAAAAAATATTATTTATTGAAGCTTTATCAAATGTAAATAGGTAATGAAAAGCGTCGTTGCCTTGGAAATTTATATTATAGTTAGAAGTTTCGATTCGGGAATTACTATAGCTATAACGGTCCGAATAATTATTTCCAATCTTAATTTATGTTTTATCTCTTTATTTATATATACTAATCCCTTCTGCACTTTATTAATATTTGGTCAAATTTGGTATTACGAATGAAAAACGTTTGATAATCGATATTATATCTTTAAACGAGTTATATAAGCGCCGTGAAATCAAAGAAACGAGGTCAATTAATGGTAAATCTAACACAGCGAACGTAATAACGAAGAATACCCTAAACAAAATATTGGAAATGATTATATTAATAAGCACATTATTTATTAAAGTCTTTAAAAAGATTTGACGACCCTAATAAGCTATTATATCACTTTTACCGATTTAAAACGATTCGAACCCTATCATTCGCGTCGTTTCACGAATCATGTAACGGTTCATAATATATACCTATATTAACCTAACAAATTTACCTTGATTGAACTCTATTATTTCTCTTCATTTTTAATATGTTGTTACTTTTTATTTTACGTACTTCGGCCCTCCTAAGTATTTTACTCTTTTTGTTGGTAGGCCTTAGATATTGCAACGTTATCGATTCGATTAGTTTTCGAAGTAACAGTAGTATTGCATTAGTTAGATGGTGGATGTATTGTTCTAGGTTTGGCAGACCACTAGCCGGTTTGCACTGTAATTTTTATGGTCAATTGCTTGGCCTGTGCTCTAGAGTAAAGTGTAGCGTACTGCACTCGACTTACACCCAATGCGGTAAGTCTGCACAAAGCAATACACTTGCAGTACGGTTAACTTTACTGTAAATAAAGTTGACCTACTGTAATGTATGTAATACTATTCCAACACTGGCAGCTTTTTAGTTTGTACGCGTACGCCAGTGTGGCTAACCAATTGTTTCCAGTTACCACTGAATTACCTCCTCGTCAACTAGTTATACTCCTATCAATTTCAGTTAACTCCCATACAGAATTACACCCAATTACATACAAATTAACCCTATTTGATCTCGATTGCTCCGCAGCTCCGAGGTCCGAGTTTATCAACTCTTACAAAAAGTTATTCCGCCATAACCCTTCGCAACTTTAACTGTACCACTCAAACAGATCACCATCATTAATATCGATCCCCTAGCAATCTTCCAGTCTACCAGCACATCCCTATCCGCCGTCACATGATTTGGGCTTTCCGGGCGGCCCTATTTACATAGCCCTCGATACGTATAGTTAGTTTGTTGTTGTTTACAAACCTTTTCAGTGCTTTGTTTAGCGTAGCCTCTATTATAACATCAATAATATTATCTTTGCTATCGATCCATCGGAACTCCTTCATCTCCCTCCCTTTGTAGGCTTTACGAAGTGCTATTTCGTCGATTATTAGGCGTTTTTCGCTGGTAGTTCCGAGCTTTAATAGGTATTCGAAAAGGCTTTTTAAGTCGGTATAAATCAACACCGGGAAAGGAGAAATCCGTAACTGCCTAGTAATGTAATTAAGCGTCTTCCATAATGACATTCATACGTTAAAGCCTGTTATTATACCATAGACATTCGAATCCAAAACGCTTCGTGTAATCCTCTTGTATTTGACGGAGGTTTAGTAGATTAGGTTGCCAATAATGTTAAACTGGTCTTCCCGCCTATTTTCGTTAACAAGGGTTATTAAAAAGCCAATTTGTAAAGATAAATCGGTATTATTTGTAAAAGACCCGTCCGTAAATTTTTTCAGCTTTACCTTCAAGAGGTCGATTGACATTATATTAATTTCGCGGTCTAGGTTTCGCATTTGCCACTCCAAGATTTTATTTAGTCGATTAAAGTATTTATCCATTAGTATTTATATTTATGCTGTAATGAAAAGGTCGTATAAGGCTTTCGGTTATTATAAGATGGTAATATATCTACCCCATACACGTTATTCCAAATACCATTAAACTCTAACCTTATTAATTTTGTCGATTATAATAAAAATAACACCTTACCCCTTTTAAAAAAAGCTTAAGACGGTATTAACACTAAGTATACGGATTAACGACTTATTAAAGTTAAGTTGATTGTTTTCCGTTAACGTTGTTATTGGCTTACAATTTCAAAACTTGGAGTTTTCGATCGCTTACTATTCCTATATTACAAAGCCAGTAGTTCTAAAGAAAAGGATATCGTTAGTTTGTATACCTATTATTCCAAAGTCTCTTTTTACGTTACTAATAAGTACGGGTTATATATTAAGAAATTTATCGTTAACTGGGCCTTGAAATACAAATAATAAATTAGCAATTAGCAAACGCCTACCTCAACTAATTCATATAATGGTTTAATATACCGTATTACCATTCATAATAAATAAATAACGCGGTGTTTATATCGTAATTCCAATAGTATAATCCGCTATAAATCTATTGTTAACTATATATAAGTTTACGTGATATTACGGTTATTAAGTGTAAACTTACCTTTGGTCTTAATTAGTAAATTTATTAACAAAGTAATTACTAAACGTTAGCTCATTTTCTAAATAGTTAGTGATTACGTATGAATTTAATCTTTACTTTTATTATCGTATTTTTAAACGATTAGCCGTTACTTTTTATACAGCCGCCTTAAGGTTTTACCCTTAACTTTGTGGATAATGCTCGACTTAAAGACCATGACATTCGGATTTTGAAGGTTAAAGTCGGCTTTCGGTACAAATTATACCACATTTCGAATTAGTAAACCGTTGATTTCGACCTTATCGCTTTCCTTAAAAGGTTTGCAGAAAGTTTTAATAATCCCCTATACCTTAAGTTTTATTATTAATTCTTCGTTATCCTTTTTGTTTCTACTTACCTGAATAGTATTATAAATACGACCCGGTATTCATTCCTTTCCTTTAAGATTCCTCTTTTTTGAAGGTCGTCCGCATCAGCGGTATTCCATTAGCTTATCAATAACAGGTAGGGAAAATTCGTATTGACTCGGTCGTTTAACTTAAGGGTCTTTATCGTTAGTAACCCTAATATAAAGCTTAACCTAAATAATCCGGAAAAACATAAGGTTGTTAACAATTTTAACAATTATTTTAAAGTTTGTAATACTTAATATTTTATGCGGCCCCTCCTATTTGTCCAGCTCTCGCCATATGAGTATTTCACTTTACAGTGGCAAAACAAGTACGTCGATTATTATAAGCCCCTTTTTGGTGTTAAGGGCGTTATTAACTTAACAGCGTGCCGATTTCTTTCGAAATTCCCTTAAAAATTTGTTATAAGCTGTAACATGTTTTTAAATACTTGCCGAAGGTGGAGATTCACTCGTTAGGCATGGATATACTTTAAAAAACAACAGCGTTAATATTAGGCCATCAAGACTTATGGTATTATTAAGGCCTTTTATTACTATTTATAAACGTGCCTCAGGGTCCGTAAAACCTTTAATTTCCAACGTAAAGATGACCTACGCTCGGCGAAGTAGGGCGTATACCCTTTCAACTTTTTCAACAATTTAATAGGCTTTTACAAGTACCTATTTACATTAAATACCCATTATTTTAGTATATCCCTAAATCTCCGTCACCGCAAAATTAGTGTCGGTATCGTGAACGATGACGTTAGGTAGGCCTAGGCCCTTCGTAAGAATCTTTCCTTTACTCTAGCTGCCGTAGCCGTAGAGCGTAACTAGAAAGTAGCTTCTTTTTTTACTTAGCTTATCTGTGTTTAACCTAGTAGGCAAGCACTGATCAGTGTTAGTAGGCATTAAACGTTATAAAGTTGTTGATTCGATTGGTCTTCGAAGTAACAGTAGTATTATGGTAGTCAGATGATAGATGCATTGTTCTAGGTTTCGCAAACCGCTAGCCGGTTTATACTGTAATTTGTATGGCCAATTGCTTGGACCGTACCCTAGAGTAAAGTGTAGCGTACTGCACTCAACTTACACTCAATGCGGTAAGTCCGCACAAAGCAATACATTTATAGTATAGTCAATTTTACTGTAGGTAAAGTTGACCTACTGCACTGCATGTAATACTATTCCAACACTTTGCATCTTTTATTTAAATTTACGATTTCATAACTTTTTTAATATATTATTGCTCTTTATTTTATATATTTTCAGTTTTTTCATTATTGCATTTGTTATTAATATTACGATTACTATTGTGGAAAGTAATAATATTATTATGTAACGTATTACATTATAACCGGGCGCGCCGACTCAGCCGTAAAGGGTAATTATTTACTATTAGAAAAAAAAAGGGAGACGGCGACAATATCGCCTCTCGATTATCCTTCTCATTGTTCTCCCCTTTTATATTAGCGTTACCCTTATTACCGTTATCGACGCCGTTATCGGTGTTAACTAGGAGGTAGCCTCGCGCTTTAGGTCATATATGTTTAGGTAAAGGCGCGGTGGGGTTTTTACCCACCTTATGGCGACGTGAGATAACATTGTTAAACTCATGTATATAGTATATACGTGGGCTCCGTTTCCAAGCGGTAATAACGATTGGCGATTCCTTAGTCCACCGGTTAACGCCTATTACTAATTAAAATCGTTTCATTTTGTTTATTTACAAACTTAGGTATTTTTGAACACGTTCCGAATATTTTTTCTTTCTTAAAAAAAGGGGGATTTTGAAAATTCGGTTAAAATGTATTATGAAGCCGGCGGATATGTAATACGGCCTCGGTTTATGGCCTTAAAATTAACAGAACAGTGACATATTCGCTATTAGTTTGCTCATAACGGTGGTAACAGGCTAAAAGACCCCCGCTTTCGTAATAATCGATAATAAACTTGCTCGCGGTCGCGGTTGCGACATATAATACATAGAGTGTATTTATTAGCAGCCTGGGGCTATAGACCCAGGTACGCTGCTTTAACGCCTTACGCGTTAAGAAGGCCTTACAACGTATCCTAGAGATATGTAGCTTAAAGCGGTGCAAGAGGTCCGCCTCGGCCTCCTCGTCTAAAATAAATATTAAAGGCAAATAAACGGATGGATTTGGTAAATACGAATCGCAGCGCAGCTTCATTAGGTTGCGCTCACAGCGCCGGGGGGTTCTCGCGGGTAAAGAGTTTTTTACACACGGGGACAGGGCAAGGTTTATAATTTTAAAAGCTCCCCACTCCCCCCATTAAAATCTAGGGGGGAAGGGAGAGAGATAAGGAGAGGGGGTGATAGCGTAAGCGGCGGAGGCGGCGGGTGACGGTAAGGCTGGAGGCGAGGCAGCGGGCGGCGAGGCCGGGGGCGAGGCGGTTATAAAGGAGATGGCGCACAATGAGGGAAGGCTATTGGTGGTGGTGGCGGCGGCGGCGATGTCGGTAGTAGTGGTAGCGGCGCGGCAGCGTTTATGCGTTAAATGGTGCTAAACGGTCCTGTTTTTACGCGGTATTTATTTATAAGCGAAGTTAGTACATGTATTTTAATTCAATGACTTACTAATTCTAGCGGTTTGAAATGGTTAATTGGAAAGGGAATTTTTATTAGTTTTAAATACGCGCCATTAAAAAGTAAAGGAAAATAAGTCTTTCTTAAACTGATAGCGATACATCTTTTTATATCGACCTCAAAACACGTAACGGCGTAATTACCCCTACGTCATTACATTTGTAATACTTACGCGATTACGCCCATATCGGAAATAAGAAAAGATGTTATCAATAATTATCTTGCTACCAATTAATTACACCAATCAAGCCTTTACTATAATTACTATCGCGGTTAAAAATTACTAATTCGAACCTTTATCATTGGTATAGCAACTATAATATCATTATATAAGCTGCTAATTAAAACTTTCATAATTAGTACCGCAACCATATAATTATTATAAAAGCGATTAACTTAAACATTTATAATTTGTACCGCAATTACAATATTATTAAAGGACTATATATACGGATTCGTTATTATTATACTATCGTTACCAGGTTATAGATACGGAATACATAAGAAAAAAGATCATTTGTATAGATATTACCCTACACCCCCTCAATTAATATATATAGTTTAAATGGCAGTATACTATCTTATAAGGTACCCTACTATAAAGAGCATGATAACGTATTACGTTATAGACTACACTCTTACAAAGTGCAAAATGTATTATACGTGGCGCGGTTTAAAGAGGGTATTCCAAAATATATAGCAAAAGGGTTAATGCCCGGATAAGAGGTTTATAACCCCTCATCCATAGCGTGCACTCTTTAAAATTCTTTTTCCTAACAGAATCATCTATCTTTAATACAATACCAATCTTAAGATTATTCTTCATTTATATTCAAGTGAATGAAGACCTTACTAACAAACCTCGTAATTAAAGTCCTTATCGTTTTTAACGTAAATTTAAATCTTCAGGGAGCTTAGGTATATGTTTAACAGTAATAGCAAATCTTTTTAATGATTCTCAGGGTAATGTATTCTATATCTTTATACTCTACGAACTTTGAGACTTTATACAACCTGTTGATGACTAGATAGTTAAAATATCGATATAATTGGCTTATCTCTGGCTTTGTTAGGTTTAGCACCAATACTTTAGGGCATTAAAAATAAAATTCTAACTGCCTCCACTTAAAGGCGAAGGAAAACCACTGACCGTTTGCAATTAGCTCGTTAACTTTAACGTTAATGCTAACAATAAAAGTCTTTATATCCTTTAAATAAAGAAGGAAAGTGGTAGGAGATTTAAAAATATAAAACGAAATCGAGCCAATAATAATGCGAATTATCGTTATTCTTTATAACAATAGTTATTCGCTTGGTCTGAAGCAAACTTTGACTTTAACAGAATCGTAACAATTAATATTAGCAGTTGTAATGCTTTCCCCCTATAGTGTTACGTATTGTAAATGACCTTTTATTAAATACTCTATTGCCTTTCTATTCGGTATAATACCTTGAAACGTATAATCCACGTAACGGTTACAAAGATTAAAAGTGTATAATATGTTAAGAGCTTAATTGGGGTAAAAATAAGGGTTTTTATTACCTGAACGGTATAATAAAACGTGGTTAGTTAGTTATTAAGCCGCGCCAGAAGTAATATCTTTATTTTACTTAATTTATTAAGGAGTATTATAGTTGTTAATTAACTCGTCGCTCTCGAACTTTAGAATTTAATTTAAATAGTTATATTGAAAATCGTTAAGATACTAAATCTAATATGTTACCTTCCCATTAATTTGTTCGGCTCAAGGGTGTTGAGTAAATCAACAGAAAAACTTGCTACAAATTTAATATTTTCTATTATTATTGTGACGATAGTATTTATGGTTAGCAGGTCCGCTTCAATCTTAGGCCTATTGGTGCCAACGTGGCTGTTACCTTTAGTTTATAGTTATTGGACCAGTCTTTAAGCATTAAAGGTATCCGTAGCGGTATTTTTGGTTGACTTAATTAACTACCATGAGGTTTTCTTTATTTACGTTAGGGAAGTTACCGGCTTGAGGGTATATAATAAGCGAATTTGTTTTAGATGCCATTTGAATTATAAACCAGGAACGTAACTGGCTAAAAAGGGCTTCGTAAGTAGTATCTTTACTTTATAAGGCGTATTTGAATTCGTTAACGGACGTAAATACTACCTGTACCTGCTCGCGAAATGTGGCTTTGCTAACGTAGGTGTTTCCTATTACTTGCTAATATAATATTGACTTATTAAACATATGATTAAATAAATTTATTAGTATTTACTCCTCTTCCTTTTTCGCTATTATTGTAGTTTACCGCGTAATTGCCAAATTTGTATGATATTAGGTAAAGTTAACATCGCATTCGAAATAACTATTTATACCATCATAAACTTCTCGAAATTTAGTAACTATGGTTAAAAAGATAAGTTCATAGTCTTTAACTTATCTTAAAAGGATTTCGGAAAATAGTAAGTAAGAATTAAAAAGGAGAAACCTTTATTTACCTTGAAATATTTAAAAAGAGAATTATCTTCATATCGAAATAGTTATAAGGCTTTTCATTATACTTTTTTACGTAGTTCAAAATCTTGGCGAAACTCATGAGAAGTTTATAATTAATATTAACTATTTTAATAGGTGTTAAGGGTAAGTTGCAATAATTATCACAGTTTTTTTTAGTGGTGTTTCTTGGTAATTTAAGCCTCAAATCTTTCGAGATACAGTGTTAAGGGTAATTACCAGTCGCCTAACCCAAAGGGTAAAGTCTTAGAGTAGTACGTGTAGTAGACTTTCACGTATAGGTAAACTTGCCGTGAAAATGCTTTTAAAGGGTTTGTCGATTAAAGGACTAGGAGGTAATAAGAGTGTAGAGATTTTAGGAAACTTGACGATTTTACTTAATTGATTAGTATAAAGTACCGACGTTAATTCCTCGAGCGACGTTAATGGCTGTTATTTTAAGTTTCTTGCCGATACTATAGGCGTACTTTATGTTATTGCATAAGGGTATTAGGTTACCGAATGGATTGATAGGTTTATTATCATTAACGCCTAAAAAGTTTTTACTTGACTCAAGATAAAAATAAGGTTTCCAAAAACGTCTATAAGGGCGTTTAATTTCCTTAATACCTTTTCTTTTAGGTCGTGAGTTTTGAAAGTATTTGTAAAATTGAGTTAATTTAAAAAGGTTTTCTTTTTAGTTTAGTTAAGCTTTTTTTCAATACGTAAATCCCTCGAAGTTCTTTCCTTTAGGCCGTAGGTTTTAAGGGAATTTTAAAAATGAGGTTAATTTAAAAAGATATTCTGTAAGTTTATTCGAGCTGTCTTTCAATAAATAAATCCCTCATAGTTTAAATTTAACCTTTAGTTTAGACTCTACGGGTTTTTAGGTTACCTTTTACATATTAATTAACTCATCGTTTGAAAACTTACGGTCCTGGCAGAAAACGCGGTCGAAATTTTTACCGCCGTTAAATTTCAAGATAAAATAGCCGACGAAGTTAAATAGGTGAATTTTGATTAAGCTTTTTTAAATGTCGTATCTTTAAAGGTCATGGTTATAATACTTAACGAAAAGGTATTCGGGGGCCTTAATTACTTTTTTGTTATAGAGGTCGGTAATAGCTTGCACGTGAATATCAACATCAGAGATTTTAACGTTTTGGTTTGTATAAAACGTGTAGGGTGCGTAGGGCAAAGGATTTGGTAATTTTCAAGCGTAAACACTTGGTGTTTCGGTATAAAGTTGCGCGGAAACTTGATGATTTAATGTTTAGTCGCATAACCCGGTTTTATTTTAGCTTGAATTAGCGATTCTTGTTATTTTCGCTTAAAGTAGTAAATATACCGATTGAATTAAGGTAGGGAAGGTAGAACAAGTAAAGTAGGGTTAAACGTTTCAGTGTAAAGGGTAAGGTTGAAGGTCGTTTATTATTATAGGTTATTAAGCGTAGGGACTCAATCGTTTTACTATAGTAGTAATACCCGTAATAGTATTAACTTATTCGTTAAGTAATTTGACAAATTTCAAAATTTCCAACGGTTAGTTTCAACGTTTTTAAAAAGGAGTTTTAGTAATGATTTATTGGTGTTTTTAATAACGATACCGTCGCTATTTTTAAACTACCGTAAAAAATGACGCAACTTGAAAGTTTTTTTTAATTATTGCCGTAAAAACCGACGCAATAATAAAGGCCCTTCGTAAAAGAATTACTTTACTTAAGTTGCTGTTATTAACGTCACACGTAACCGGGAAATAACCTTTTCTTTTACTTAACTCATTTTCACTTAACCTAATAAGTAATGATTAGTATGGGTAGGGATTTAGACGTTGAAACGTTATCGATTCGATTGGTTGAAGTAACAGTAATATTACCTATTCAAGTGGTATATATCTTGTTTTAGGTTTGGTAGACTACTAGCCGATCTGCATAGTAATTTGTATAGCCAATTGCTTGGCCTACGCACCAGTGTGAAGTGCAGTCATACTGTACTTTACCTGCAGCTAATATAGTAGCTTCACAAATAATATACTGAACTTATAGTCAATATAGATAATTTTATGAATTGTCGTCGTTAGGATAGTAAACGCGGTTCGCGGTAAGAAGCGACATAATAGGTACGTCATTTGTAGGTAACATGATGGGAATTCTCGAAAAGAGGTTTCATTTCGAAAAAATAAGCGTACCGATAACTTCGAATTGTTGAATTATATTCATTTACTCGTTCAATACGCTAATATTTCGTTGATTCAAATGTAAAACATATTCGTAAGCGGTTTAATCCCAATTAATAACCTTTATATATAAGGTGTCGATAGAATGTCCGTATTAGGTAATGAAAAAATCATTCCAAGTTATTGAAGCGATTGAGAACTGCTTTTTAACGCGTGAGTTTAGTAATTAATTTAGGGGTAAAGGGTTTGGATTCAAATGATAAAAAAAAAAATATAACCCTAAGTTATAACCGCTGATAAGTAATTCAAATATCGTCAGGAAAAAACTCGAGGTTTATATGTAAAGGAACTAGAGCCGGAGCTATGATTTAAAGTGATTGGATTCTTTTTTTGAACCTTGATAAAAAAACTCTGCTAAGAAACTATTACGAAGCTATAGAAAAAAGAGTAACCCAGTCACGTGACATGTGAGAGAATACTCCTGTATGGTTTCCAAGCGGCTCTAAAGCGCCGTAAGAATATGATAACTACTAGATCTAGATCCCTGGTGACCACTAGCTCAAGCACTAGCCTGTAACAACTTGCACGTATTGGCCTACCGCCGCTATTAGCTTTTTAAACCCACGAGAGTTAAGCCGCCTATTATTTCAGTTAAACTATATAGATTAACTGAGCTACTATTGCCCCTGTTACCATTACCTATATTAACTAATGTGTATTAAGTCTCTTTTGAATTTTATCTAACCCACGTGAGTTCATTAACCTATTATTGTCCTTAATTTAACTCTGCTATTTAAAGAAGTCGTTATCATTATTCTTCAAATAGTCTTTCAGTTCGCTAACAAATCTTTATCTGCTAGCATGTAACTTTTATTTACTAAGTGGCCTGTTCATATAGTTCTCAATGCGTATGGTTAGCCCATTACCGTTTACAAACTTCTCAAGGGATTTCTTTGACAATACTTTCGTTATAGCGTTAACAGGATTATTCTTCCTATCGATTTATCGGAACTCTTCGATTTTCCTGCCTTCGTAAGCTTAACAAAATACTATTACGCCGATTATCAGGTTCTTTTAACTAGTAGTTATAAGCTTTAAAAGGTATTATTACAGGCTCCTTGGGTCGGTATAAATTATCATTGTGACAAAAAAAATTAGTTACTTAGTAATTACTTCAAGGGTTTCTCATAGTGTTATACCCATATTAAAGTCAGCTATTATGTCATAGACCTTGAAAGAAAACACACTACATTTAATCATTTTACATTTGACGAACGTTTAGTAGATTAAGTTGTATATAATATTAAATTAGTTTTCTCGCCTGTATTTCTTAATGAGGGTTATTATGATGCCGATTTGAAAAAATAAGTCTGTGTAATTAGTGAAGGAGACATTTACAAAAATTATCAACTTAACCGTTGATAGGTTAAGTAGGACCATATTCATCCCTAGGTCTACATTTCGCATCTACTATTTAAGTCTTTTATTTAACCAATAAAAGTATTTATCTATTAGGTTCTATGCTTGTATTGTAATCTATAGGTTGTAAGAAGCTTTTAATTAGCATAAGGTGGAGATGTAGCTGCTACGAGCGCCTTATTTCAAGTACTGTTGAGCGTTAATTACGTTAATATTATCAATTATAACTAAGTAAATATCTTGACTCTTTCAATGAAAATTGAAGCCAGTATTAATACTAAGTATACGGATTGACGATTCGTTAAAATTAAGTTGGTTTCTTTTTACCAAAGTTGTAACTAGCTTGTTATTCCAGAACTTGGACTCCTTAATCATCTGCTATTTCAATACCATAAAACTAGTAGTTACAACAAAGAAAATATTGTTAATTTTCATGCATATTAAGCCGAAACTATTTTTTTTAGTGATTAGAAAATACGGGTCGTATGTAGAAGCATTTATACCTAAATGTAATTTTAAATTGAATTAGTAAGTTAAAAACCATTGAATACCTGCTTTGATTAGTTCGTATAGTGGATTGATATATTGTATTACCGTATCCAAAGGGTATGTAATACGTAATTCGTATATTAACTTTAATAATATAATTAGCTTTAAATCGATAGCTAATTACGTATACATTTGCGTTTTATCGCGACTATCAAGGGTAAACCTTCCTTTAATTTTAACTAGAAAATTTACTGCGAAAGAAACCACCAAGTGTTGATTGTTTTTTCAAATTGTTAACGACTATATAAGGATTTAATCTTTACATTTATTACTATATTTTTAAGCTATTTTGCGTAACTTTCCATATAGCTGCCTTATAATTATACTCCTAACCTCGTATATAATCCTCGATTTCCAAATCGTAAAATTTGCGTCGTAAAGTTTAAAGTCGGTTTTAGATACAAATAATACAACTTCTCTAATTATAAAGCCGTTAATTTTAACAATATCGATTTCTTGAAAAGGTCTGCCCAAATTTTCAATAACGCCTTATACTTAAAGCTTCAACGCCAAGTTTCCATCATCCTTCTCTTTCCTACATTACCGAACAGTATTGTAAATACGGCCGGGTATACATTCCTCGTCTTTCATATTCCTCATTTTCAATAATTCTTCACGCTAGCGACGTTTTATTAACTTGTTGATAACATGTAAAAAAGAGTCGTTTTAACTTATTCGCTTGATTGGAAGGTCTTGATTGTTATCGTTAATCTCCCTAACGTAAGGCTTAACCTGAGTGGTACGAAAAGTTGTGGGGCCGTTAAAAATTTTAATAAATACTTTAGGACGCGAATCTTTTAACTATTGGACTCCTAACATATGGAAGATGATCCAACGTACAATTAAAGAAGATATAAAAAATAAGGTTACCCGCCATTGAATTTACATTTGTCATAACACTTCGCTAGAATTAACTGAAACTTTTTATAAACAGGCTTAACGGAAAGACCCCATTTAAGATCTTACCCCTTAAGACCTTTTGTAGGAAATATAAAGGCGTTAACGACGTTTAACACCTTTATACGTAATTTAGGGGACCTACCTTTTACTCTTAGTTAACTTAAGAATTTTTACGCGTCGGCGATAAGGAACCTATTAACTTATTTGGCAGCCCAGTATCATTACATAACAACACGCAGTACTCTCTTAGCAGCGATAGGATACGTAAAGTATCAGCCGCTAGCGCGGCCAGAGGTATTGACGTTAACGTTTTATATCAATTGATGAAGCAAGATCATCAAGTTCCACAAAATCTTTAAGCACTTATTATCCCCTAGCCCTTTAATTACTAAGTCGCTTAAAATCCTTCCCACGATAGGTTTAACTATATACGTGAACCTACCATAGGTTCTACTATAGGACTTTAATCCTCAGGATAAGAGATTGACAATTACCCTAAATATTGTACATCAACGGCCCTAAAATTTAAACTGTTAGGAAATACTACTAATAAAAACTGGAATAATTATTGAAACTTGCCTCTAAAAGCTTTCGAAATAATTTATATTAACTACAATCCTTTTATGCATTTCGCCAAGATTTGAAAAGATATGTAGAAATATAATGAAAAGCCTTGTAAACTTTCAAACATCAAAATAATACCTTTTTAAAATATCTGTAAGTAAATGGAAGTTCCCCCTTTTGATTTTTACTTCCTATTTTCCGGAATCCTTACAAGGAACGTTAGGTAATATTACATAACCTTTGTAACTCGAGCAACCACCTGTCGCGAAGTTTACGATGACATGAAAAGCCACTTCGAATACGACGTTTACTTTACACAATACCACATAAGTTGGGCCACTATACGGTGGATTACGATAATGGCGAAAAAGGAAGAGGATGAAACACCAATAGATGTGCTTAACCAGATATTTAACAAATTAATATTATATTAGTAATTAATAGGAAAAGCTCCCGCTAACGAAGTCACATTTCGTAAATAGGCACAGGTTGCTGTTACGGGCGTTGACGAGTTTGAATAAACCTTATAACGTTTAAATTCAATTTGCGAAGGCTTCTTTAGCCAATTAAGTTCCTCGCTTATAACTTTGATAGTATGTATACGAAACTCGTTTGGTATATACCCCTAATCTGACCACTTTCTTGACGTAAATGAAAAAGAACTTATGGTATTTAATTACGTTAATTACAAGTACGGTTACAGGCGCCCTTAATGTTTAAAGTCTGGTCTATCGACTTCAGACTCGAGTTAGCAGCCACGTTAGCGCTGATATGGTTAAGATTTGAGCGGACCTGTTAACCGTAAATATTATCGTTGTAATATTAATAAGAGATATTAGATTTGAAGTAAGTTTGGATATTAGTTAACTAGGTACCCCCCTGCCAAGTAAAATAATAAAAAGGTGATATATTACATTTAATACCTTACCTCTTTTAAACAAAACTACTTGGATTGAATCGTAAACTTTAAGGGCGATGAACCTATTAACGGCGATAATACACCTAAGTAAATTAATTGGCATAAAGATACTACTTCCGACACGGTTTAGTAATTAACCGACCATGTCTTTTTATACCGTTTAGGTGGTGAAAACGCTTACCTTTACCCCAATGAAGCCACTAACCTATTACATACCTTCAACCTTCATAATAGTTACGCGAACCACACGTTTCAAGGTATTATATCAAATAAAAAAGGAATAAGATTCTTAAAAAAAAGCTATTTACAATACGTGGTATTGCGAAAGGAAAGCATTACAGCTACTGAGATTAATCGTCACCATATTAACAAGGTTAAAGTTAGCTTCGGACTAAGCAAACAACTATTGTTACTAAAGATAACGGTAATTTAAACTAGTATAGAGTCGATTACGTTTTACATCCTTAGGTGCCTTACTCTTTTCCTTTTTTTACTTGGAAAATATAAAAACCCTTAGTTCTAAATTTGACGTTAATACCGAAAAACTGGTTAAAAACGGTTAGAGGTTCCTCTTCGTCTTTAAGTAGGGGTATTTATAATTATATATTGAAGACCTTCAAGTAATAGTATTAAACCTGAAGTAGCTGGAGATAAGCCAATTATATAGACGTTTTAATTATCCAACCGTTAACAGGCCATACAAAATTCTAAAATCCGCAGGGTATAAAGTTATAAAATCTTTCACCCTAAAATCTATTAAAAAGCTTTGCTACCACTGCTAAACTTACACACAAACCCCCCTAAAATTCAATTTTACACTCAAATATGAAAAAAACTTCAATTACGAAATTTTTATTGATGTGTTTTACTTGAATAATAAGCCTATCTTTTATATCGTGAACTCCGTAACCTCCTTTTACGAAGCCAAGTTTTTAAAATCCTTGTCAGTAAAAAATACGTAAAAAGCGTTAAATATGTTGTAAATTAACACGTAAAAAAGCCTACTTAACGTTGTCGTGTACGATACCGGTACCAACTTTATGACGGTAGAGTTTCAGGAAGATATTAAGATAATGGATATTAAGTATAAACAGGTGCTTGTAAAAGCCTACTAAAGCGTTGGAAAGGTTGAAAAGATACACGCCTTACTTCGCCGAACGTATAATATTCTTCTACTGAAAATTAAAAGTTTTACGAATCCAGAAACGCGCCTTGAAATGATGGTAAAAGGTCTAAATGAAACTGTAGAATCTAACGGTCTAGTGCCAAAGATATTGGTATTTAAAGACTATATACGACTGACGAGTAAATCTCTGCAATTAAAAAATACTTAAAAGCAAATTATAGCCTACGGCAAAACTATAAAGGAACTACGGAAGGAATCGGCATGCTGCTAGGTCAACGATACATTTAACACCAGTAAATAATACTTAATAATTAATGTATTTTCTTCGTCATTATGAAGTAAAGTCCTAGTGTGGCAGAAGCTAGGAAAATCGAAGGGCATATCAAAACCTTAAGTA
Organism: Anisogramma anomala; assembly: GCA_038502455.1. Lineage (NCBI taxonomy): Eukaryota > Fungi > Ascomycota > Sordariomycetes > Diaporthales > Gnomoniaceae > Anisogramma > Anisogramma anomala. The sequence goes on along the minus strand of JASMMZ010000006.1, from coordinate 18,121,363 downwards.
TAGCTAACTTTAAGATAGTTATTAAAACTTCTAACTGTTTTATATTTTTTCGAACCACCCAAATCTAGCCCTATATTAAGGCTATTAACGATTAAAACTCTTAAGATAAATGACTAAGCTTGAATGAACCTTGATTACCCGTTATCGATAAGCCGATAAAACGCTGCTAGCACGAACGACCCCTGAAGAACAGGAATAGTAAAAAGAAGGAATATATATCGGGTCGTTTTTATCATACTATTTAGGTAAGTAGGGAAAAAATGAAAATGAAGACTTAGCATGAAAACTCAGAATATAAGGTATTATTAAGACTTTGAGTAAACCTTTCAAGGAAAGAGATAAAGTCAAAATCGACGGCCTATCAACTATAAAGGCTATATAATTTATACTGAAGCTTCATTTTAACTTGAACGACTCAAATATTACAATTTTTAAGTGGAAGATTATTTACGAGGTTAAAGGTAAGACTACGGGGCAGCTGTACGAAAAGTTACGCCTCATCACTTAAGGATACGGCTATCAAAGTAAAACCTAAATCTTTACGCAATAACTAACGATTAAAAAAATTAATGAACGTTTAATAGTCATTTCAACAATTAGTATATTAGCTAAAACTAAATGTAGATTTACGTTTCATACCCAAAATATAACGTAAGCTTAGATGTAATCGGTAATGGATTTACAGCGGATCGTACTACTAGAATAATTATATAAGTTACGGTATATCTACCCTTTCACACGGTAATACGATGTATTAAGCCTTTATATGGACTAGATAAAGTAAGCTTTTACTGTTTTCTGACCTACCAATCGTATTTTAAATTACGGTTCAACATAAAGTCTTTAATATGAAACTTGTACTTACTGATAATGTAAAAGAAAGACTTCGGATTATTAGGTATACAAACTAACTATATCCCTTTCATCGCAACGGCTAACTTTGTAATATCGGAATAACAAGCGATTGAAGATTTAAAGATCTGTAATTATAAGCCAGTAATAACGTTAATCAAAAGCAACCAATTTAATTTTAACAAATCGTTAATTAGCATATTTGGTATTAATACTAACATCAGTTTTCGCTAAAAGGGCCAGGGCACTAATTTAACTATAATCGACAAAACTAATGTAGCTAAAGCCTAATGATACCTGAAATAGCGTATCCGTGGCAGCTATATTACCACTATATGTCAACTGACGCCTTCTAAGATCTCTATATTATGGCTTAAATATAAAATCCAATAGGTGACGACTTTAACAAAATTAATAAAAGAATTTAATGACAAATGCAGAATTTTCACTAAAAACTTAATACAATCTTAATCGACCTATTATTAGCGAAGTTAATGATCTTTACGGATAGGTCGTTTATAAACAATACCAACCTATATTTACAAATAGGTTTTCTAATATCCCTAGTAAATCAAAATAGGCGGAAAATCCTGTTAGCATTATTTACCACTGAATCCATTAGACCTTAATTAAATATAAAAGTATTATACGAAAAATGTTGTCTTTGAATGTCTATGGCATAATGACAGGATTTAATATAATTATAACACTGTGGGAAACCCTTAAAGTTATTACCAAGCATCTTAAGATTCCTTGAATTCCGGTGGTAATTCATACAAACTCGAGGAATCTATTCGAATACATTTTGAAACTTGGATCTAATAGCGAAAAATTCCTAATAATCGACTTAATAAAACTTCGCGAAGCCTACGAAAAGAGGGATATTAAGGAGTTTTGATAAATTAATGGCAATGAAAATTTTACTAATGTTATAAAAAAGACGTCGCCAAACAAGGGCTTTAAAAGTTTGGGGATAGTAATAGGCTGACTATACATATCGAAGGCTACGTAATAGGTTACCTGGAAAGCCTAAATTACGTAACAGCGGCCAGGGATGTATTGGAAAATTTGAAAACTGCCGGGAAATCGACGATATTGACTTGTTTGATTGGTATAGATAAAGTAGAATATTATATAGGTTTGTAACGGAAAAACGTTTTATAGAAGATGATAAAGGTGGACCTCAGAGCCGTAGAGAAACTGACGGCAATTAGGGTTAATTTGCATATAAATGGGTGCATTTTAATACGGAGATTAATTAAAATTAAAAGAGGTCTAGCTAGTAAACGAGGTTGTATTTTAACATTTACCGTGAAAGATTGATAAACTATACTGGCGTACGCATACAAACTAAAAATCTGCCAATATTGGAATTGTAGTAAATGCAATGCAATAGGTCAACTTTGCTTACAATAAAATTAACTATATTGACTACAAGTTCAATATGTTATTTGTGGAGATACTATATTAGCTGCAGGTTAAGTACAGTATACACTCACTTCAAACTAAGGCACAGACCAAGCAATTGACTATACAAATTACTGTGCTGAGCGGCTAGCAGTCTGTCAATCCTGTAACAATACATCTACCACTTGACTATTGAAATACTACTATTACTTAGACCAATCGAATGGACAACTTTGTAACGTCTAAAGCCCTACCAACAATTACTTTTGGTTCCGTATTTCCTTTAGTAGTCGAAATAAATTTATCACTATAAACTTGAACTATATTCATTATATTCTTACTTGAGTCAAATATTGCAAGTTTGTCAATAAGTTCGAGTTTTTGAATTTTAAACGAAAGTTCAATCAATGGTTAATAAGTATTCACGAGTATCGTAACCGGATAAATATATATATATAATAGGGGCTTACGCCATTGAAATATTTTTGTCGAAGAGCAATAATAATCGCGGTCTGCTATTTGAACAATTTTTTTATTCAAGTTTAGAACTTAAGATGTCAGAAGATATAGGTAACGATAAAAGAGCGTTAAGCCAGGCAAGTTACAAGAAGTTACCTACATTATAACTTTTCGAATTAGTTTTAACGGAATTTTAAATTTCGATTGATTTTCCTTCCGACGTAAGTGTATAAGGAAGTGGAAGAGGTTAATATAGGGTCTCCATTATAAGTGACATAAAAAGCTTAATTTTTAAAAATAATTTCGTATAGTAAAGACATAGATTTATTGACGTAATTATGAAATCTAATAAATAAAGTTCGATTTAATTAAAGTCAATATAAATGAGGATTCATTCTTCATTCTTATTATTTTTCATAACATTTACTTCCTGGATATCCAGAGTGATTCCAGTTATCAATATTATTGTGTTGCGAATAAGGTATTGATAGAACGGTCAAGGTCAAAAAAGTTCGGTTATTATATTTTCGAAATTTACGTATAAGACTAGAGTTATGGCGGAATATACGTATTACCCATGGGGTAAAATTTCTCGAAAATATGAATAGATAATCCAGCCCTATATCAAAATATATTATTTTGGGCATGATACGGGAAATGAAATTTGACATATTTTAGATATGGTATCAACTGGTGATTTTAAACGTTAGAGGAAATTACCAAATAATTAAAACTTGGGGAGGGCTAGTAATCGATACGATGATATTATGCTGCAGATCCAAGTATGATCAGGGTACTATCAAAGTTATTTTGGATAAATTAACGACTCGGATCTCGCGGGTGGCATAATGCATTGGGAATTAGTTTTAGTTGGTTTTAATTAAAGAAAGATTACAAAATAATTCGGATTTTGTAATCGATATCTTAAATGGCTGCTAAAAAGAAACAGAATTAATTCTGTTTTCCGTACAAACTAACAAAATTCCGCGATTCATTTCATAAGGAAAAAGCAATGGGTTTACCCTAGTATCATGGAAAGTTCGACTATTATATCCTTATTCAACTGAATAAGGATTGAGTTTTCCCAGACATACTATGGTGGCTATTATATTCGATACAAGAAAATTAAATTTTCTAATTTCAAAGTTAGGTTACCGAATTAATAAATTAGGGTTGGGTATTGGTAAATTAATTATGGATGCAACGTTGACATTATTAATTTCTAAGTTGGGGGGATGGAGGGTGAATGATTTCAAGTCGATTACGACGCTTCAAATGAAATCACCGAGTAAAATAGAGTTTTTTTGCCTTCAATTGAAAAAAAAAATACCTATATTACTTAAAGGAGCGTTAAGTATAGCATGGGACTTTTTAACAAAGTTTTACCGTATTTGGATCGTATTTGTTTGAAAGGAAATAACGGCTTTTTACACATATTTTAATTTATTCAAATGGTTAATTACTCCCTTTGGGTTGATACGAGCGTTAGCGACGTTTTAACGCTATATTATCATGTAATGGCAGATATTTCGAATAATTTTGTCACGGTTTACCTCAACAACATTTTAAATTTTTTTGGTACAAAATACGACCATATCGCAATGATTGGCGAGTCTTTGGGGCGTTTTCTCGATGCTGGATTAAATTTAGACTTGAAGAAGTATAATTTTATGGCAAAAGAATTAAAGTACCTTAGTCTTATTGTAACGGCGGGCGTAGGTATCCTAGCAAACCTCGAAGAAGTATGGGACGGTTTCAAATGTGGGTTTCCCTATATTATTTAAAATCATCAAAGTTTTTAAGGTTTACGAACTTTGATCAAGACTTCATTGATAATTTTTCCTAATTGTTGAATTACCTTTTTCCACTTGCAAAATGAAGAATCCGTTAGACTGATACGGATCATAGGGAAAAGGTTTTCCAAACATTAAAACAAATATTAATGACGGCCCTAATTTTGGCATATTAAGACAACGACCAGCTAACGTTAGTGGAAACCAATTACTCGGGGATAGTTTCAAGAGGGTCTTTCTTGTAAAAAGATAAAGATAGTATTTTTCAACCGGTTACAACATACTATTTTACACGGTTATCGTATATAAAACGCAATTATATTATCCAAAATTAGGTGCTTCTTATATCAATATCCTGTTTGAAAATTTGGATATCGTAATTACGTAGTTTTGTACCTTTTTTACTATTTCAATGGATTATAAAAGATTGGAGTAATTTTAACCCCGTTTCATTTCGGAATAGCAGGCTTGTCAGGATGAAATTCTTGCGTTTTTTTGGCTATTATTCAAATGAAAGACCCGTAACCTAACGTATTCGCCTAAATATATTAATCTGTAGGTTATATGATAAACCTGAGGTTTAGGAATGCCGTACGTGAGTTTTTTAACCTATTATTATCGTTAAATCAAGTATAGTAACGATAGATTTGTTTATCATAAAAACGTATATTTCGGTATAGTATACTGATAAATTCGTCGAAATTGAAACCTCATGATTGAATCACGATAATATATACCTAAGAGTTAAGCTGAAAGATAACGAGGCATCAATAGTTATAATAACATTTTGTTCCCAACCCGTATTGATACCGTCAACTTCGGTAACATCGGGCGATCACTTTATGTTCGGGTTAGGTATTTCAATTGAATTCTAAGATTCAAGTATAATTAACGATGTGTTATAAGCGATTAGATTATTAACAGTTATTGAGGACGCTAAGTGTTTCCCGGCTGAAATTAGATATTCCGTATAAATTATAGATTAAGGTATTAACCTAAAGGGTATATTACATTGACCAAACCGTTTATTACTGTATAATTCAAAATTATGAACGTTGAAGGTTTAGTGGTAAACTTACGACTTGCTTAAAATAAGGTATCCGAGCAAAAACGTCCTATTCCATATTTTCCAACGAGATTACTATCACGAGGGGATAATCATAAATATTCGACGCTTATATTAAATATAAAAGTAATATAACGACACGAAATCTCATCCTACCTTATAATAAAGCCTTTGATAGCTCCTTCCTATTTCAAATCGTTGTTAATGACAACTTCATAAATTTCGAGTATCTATTATTTATATTTGTACCACGGATTTAATAAGTACGTTTTAAATAACCTTTTACTTCGTGGTAGATATTCAATAGCTTTTATTAATGGTGTACCACCCTTCAACAGACGACGATACTGAGAAGGTAAATTGAAAGGTTGAGAAATATTAAGGGACTGTTATTCTGTCTGTACGTGTGAACGTATTGTGGTATTCCGGTCAATATTTCAAGGTAAAGACTAAGCCAAAGGTAGGAATCTACCAGACCATCATAACAATAAGTACTCATGAAAAGTATGACTTATGAGTAAGTAGTTTCAAGAGAAGGTAGTCCCGTGAGAAAGCACGGGATAGGATAGGCAAGTACTCAAACAACCTCCCCTCAAGTATAAAAAATTCCGGGGGCTAAAATAAAAAGAATATTCTTATTATTTATCCAGTAACAAACCTTTGAACATTGTTGTTTTTAAAGTCTTTAATCAAATTAGAGAAATTTATTTTTGATACCAGTTTCCATTCGTTGTTGTAAGCTGTAAATATGTTTTATTTGAGGATATATTAAACCTAATATTCTTTACGATGGCATCTATCCACCCGTTTAGTCAGTATATGTTTTATTTCCTAATTTTTAACATCAAATACTTTATCCTCGTATTTCACTAGTTTAGGAGATGGTATAATTCTGTTAAATAAATCGTTTTAAAGGTCCCGAAAAGGTGATAAGTAAACAATGATTATAGTGAGGTAAATTCGTAAGTTGTGTGGAAAGTCTTAAATGAAAGCCAAATCATTGACTTTTTTCATAATTGTGTATGAAACTATACATGGTTATTCCAATTTTCTCTATTCGTGAGGAGATTTGTAGGCTTTTCCAAATTTAAGTTACACTTTATCGCCTATAACAAATTCATATTAACTGTTATGGACTCAGGCTATTGACTATTGAGTATATAGGTTAAATGACTGTGTACGTAAGGGGATGTACAGTATCCGGCCCAGGCGCGGTGTGGGCGCGGTCCGCAGGTATTACGTGCCAGAGCATGTAACGAGCCGTGTATGGACCATGTATATAAGTCTTACAAAAAATTCTTTACAGCTTTTTTTAGTTTTCCTTTATACCTTAATTATTAAAATAATTTGGCACCTATTTGGTATACCTTCATAATTCGGATCATGATATATAATTAAGGTTTCTTATTATTCTTTCAAAGGGCTATTTCTCATTATAATTCAATTGATAATAAATGTTAATCATTTTACGTTATACTTCAATGTTTTCGTGAAGGATAGGCTATTAGAAAATACATGAATTTCCACCTTAATAAAGATAATTTTTGGTTATTTGATGTGTAATGAAACCGATATGTCTCGATTGAAGCATATTAAAGATCATATCGTCTCTACTTTAATGTAAATATAAGAACCCGTTTAATCGACTTTTAAATTCAACCTTACGTCCGACTACGTGTAAGTAAGTCTTGAAATTACATGATTTAAATCATATTTAACAGTTATTAGAGTTGGTTTCTTTACGTTAAAAAGTACCCGGAAATGATACGACCAACCATAATAAGATAAATCGGATTTTATATAAGCAACGATGTGTTAAACGATTAAATTTATATTAGAAGAGAATATTATATTCATTTTAAAAGGTCGGTTTATCTCTTTTTATTCATCAAGCTATTTTACGCCAGCTGTAAAGTAGATTATTACGGTATATTACGAAACCAGCGAATAAAAGGGAAATATACGATACGATTAAAATTTTCGACTATATTAAGTTTATTTTCAACAACTTTAATCGCGCAGATGGAGTTTTCGTCAAATTGATAGGATTTTTCATAAATAATTAAGATCTATGGTTATCATTTGTTATCAAATTCGAAATGATATTGATTTAAGCGGGCGGTTAAAATTAATCTTTAACTGTTAACTATAATAACCTCCTTTTATGTATTGTCCCACGTATTCAAGATATATTTATTAGGACAAATGTCAATCGTACCGATTATGACGCGGTTTCATTGAAATACCGTGAGTTCAAGAACTATTTGTAATTTATGAACTTAAAACAACGGTTTGGTCGATAATTATCAGGTCTCCTAGAGATATCGCAACTAAATAGAAATATAATTGTTACAGGAGTTTACGTTATCTTGGTATATTCGTTCAAAAGCCATAGTAATCGTTATTATCTTTTTTTATAAGCTCGATCGGGATAAGCTTAGGATGAAAAATGCCGGGCGACGTCGATAATGGTGAAGACGAGTCTGGTTAAATAGGTTACCAGATGTGGTTTACGTTATAGCTGTTCGGAATATTCCTAACGAGCTTATAAACTTCGCCCGGCTTTTCCTTCGACGGAATTATATACTTTTTGACTGAAAATGGTAATTGTAGTCATTATATTATTGGAGACGTGGAATGAGTAATTTTTAAATATATTTTCGTGTAAAATTTATATCATTTTACCAACTTAGTCATTAAATTTAGTCCAAAAACTTTCATTTTATTCAAATACGTATGAACAAGGATCTATTCCTCATTTTTTCTCTTTTCAATATTATTTACTTTTGAAATGCCTAAGTTAATATTAGCTATAATCATGATTATTATATGTAAGGGTTTGGTATAACAGTTAAAAACATAATAAGTTCGGTTATTATGTATTCGAAACTTGGGCAAAACATTAATATTACGGAGAAATATACAGATTACCTATATAGCCAAGTTTTACGTAAATATTAATAAATAAGTAAGTTACTTGTTAATATATACTATTTCCGAAATTATGCGGGATATGTTTTTCAATATGTTACGGATACAATATTAATAGGTAACTTGAGACCTTAGCGAAAGTCATTTCGAAATTAATAATAAGTGAAAATTGATATTCGAAGCGCTAATATTACGTTTTAGATCTGAGAATATCCGGGGTGTTATAGAATCAGGTTTGATCAATTTAGTAACCCAGTCTTGATAGGTGATATAACATACAGGGAAGCATTCGTAATTAGCTTTTATTATAAGCTTTTATGAAATAACACGGATTTTACAATTAATGACGTCGAAAATTGTAAAAAGAATGGAAAATTGGTTCCGTCTCTTAACTAAGCTGGCGGAATTTAGCTATTTGTTTAATAAAGAGAAAGTAACAGTCTTACCCCCATATAGGGTAAATCCCAACCATTATATTTATATTAAACCAAGAGAAAACGGATTTTTACTGTATAAATTTCAAGGGCCCTTATATTAGATGTCACGAAATCAATTTTAAGAGTTTCGGCGTTAAGTTACTGAATTAATAAATTAGGGTTAAATTCGAATGATATTTTGATCGACTACAGCGTCAATATTACTAATTTTCAAATAGAAAGGAAGGTAACAATTTCACGTCAATTACCAGGCTTTGAATAGATTTACTGAATAGGATCGGTTTCTCTAACTTTGAATTAAAGACAACTTATAAATATTATTTAAGTTATCGTCATTAACAAAGTTTCATATTTGAATGAATTTTTATTATATTTAGGTTATACACGAATAAAATTAAAAAATATTTTTTTTCGTATTTGTTTCGGCTTATTGAAATAATAATTACTTCTTTCAAATAAGAGGCAACGTTAACGACGTTTTAATTTTATATTAATAATGTAATAGCGGATATTTAGATTTTTTTTTTGTTATAGCTTACTTAAACAACCTCCTAATTCTTCACTTGGTATCAAGTAGGATTATATAACGAAAGATTGCGTGGTTTCAGAATATTTTCGTGATATTACGTTCAATTCAAACTTCAAAATATATGAATTCATAGTAAAAAAGATAAAATTCATTGATTTTATCGTAACGGTTGGCGTAGAAATTTGGATCAACCCTGAAAAAGTACAGGCCGGTATAAATAAAAGGTTTTACGTACGATTGAAAAGGTTCGAAACCTTTTAAAATTTACTTAGTTTTATCAAGATATTATTAGTGTTCTTTGCGAATTAACGAATGATTTTGTTCGAGTTACAAAATAAGGAATGTGGTAGGATTAAACGAATTATAAGGAATATATATGGTAAACGCTCAAATATATATTTGTTACAACCTCGATTTTGGTATATTAAAAGTTGAACTGTCTAATCATAGTCGAAATCGATTACTTAAAGATAACTTTGAAATGATACCTTTCGTAAAGGGATAAAATCAGCATTTTAAAACCGATAGCATATTATATTGTATAATCATTGGATACGAAAAGTGATTATATTATTTACAATAGAAACCTTTTTGTAATAGTATTTCAATTAATAGAGTAGTTATTTGAATTACGTAATATTTTTACCCCTTTTATTATTAAAATGAATTATAAGGGGCTGGAATATTCTTTATGATAAATATTTTTAAAACGTTCAATTCGATGAGCCGAATTGCTTTCGTTTTTCTCATATTATTTACGTTACTATCTAGAGACTTAGATCGTTCATCCGAATATATTAACCTATAAATTATAATATAAACCCTTACTTCAAAAATTCATTATTGGGATTTATCAATTTAATTTTATAATTATATCAAATATAATAACAATAATTTAATATATCGTGACAACGTATATTACGATAGGGTATATCAATAAATTGAATGAAACTAAATTTGTTTACTCAATGGCGATAATATACGTTAAAAGGGTGAGTCAGAAAACAAAGAATTGTCGAAGAATGTGGTATTGTTTCGGGTTCGGCCCGCGTTTTTACCGCCGACTTCGGTAACATTGAAGGATAACAAGGCGTTAATGGATACAGTATCGTTTGAAGCCCGACCCGCGTTAATACCACCGACTTCGTTAAAGTTAAACTATTACCTCATTTTCGATTTGGATAACTTAACAGAATTATAAAACTATGGTATAATGAATAACCAATTATAATCGGTGTAACTATTAGTAATTACTAAAGGCGTTAGACGTTTACTAGTTAAAATAGAATATTCGGTATAAATTATAAATTATAATATCAACTTAAAAGATATATTACGTTATTGTAGTTCTTGATAATTATTGAGTTAGGAATTATTCATGGTGAAGATCTTATAACAAACTTATAATTTGTTTATTATAATCATACAAGTAAAAAGGTTTTATTTCGTGTTTTTGAACGGCTTTAAAAATGAAACGGGATAGTCGTAGATATTTGACGCCTGTATTAAATACATACCTAATATAACGATATGAAACTTCATCGTACCTTATAACAAAGATTTTTTAACGTCTTTTGATTTTAAATCGTGATTAGTTTTACATTTTTATCAACTCTAAAATAAATCTACCGACTATTAATAACGATTCATGGTATATATAAATTTTCATTACTCGATTTGCGAAATTGATGTTATTATAGGTAATATTCTAATTAAATTTAAGTTATATTCGAAACGGTTTTGGAATATATAGAAACGATTTTATATATATTTTTGGTTGATTCTTCACTATCTCAATTCGAATTAGGTAAATGTATATTCAATAACCTTATTGGGATAGTAGTTATTTTAGTGCAATAAGTCAACTCTACTTATAGTAAAGTTGACTGTACTGATTGCAATTTGAGTGTATCGTTTTGTGTGAGGCTACTGTATTGGCTGCAAGTCAAGTACAGTATGCGCTTACTTTACACTAGGGTACGGGCCAAGCAATTGGTCGTACAAATTATTGCGCAGACCGGCTAGTAGTTTGTCAAACTTAGAACAATACATTCACCACTTAACCACGAAATACAACTGTTAATTCGACTAATCAAATCAAAAACTTTATAATATCTACAGCCCTATTAATACTGATCAGTGTTTATTGTGTTAAGTATAGATGAGCTAGGTAAAATAAGAAGTTACTTTCTGGTTACGCTTCATGTAAACAATGGCGGTTAAGGTAGAGGAAAGAGTTTTGTGAAAGGAATTTGTTAGTATTACGCTAATTTATAATGGCAGGAAAACAGAGAAAACTTTAAGGTTACGTTAGTCTACAACGGCAATCTAGAAATAACCAATGGTATCGCTACTTAAAAACACTAAAACTTCTTTACAGATCCTTTTTAAAGAAAAGAGTTACAATTAACTGTTAGAAATCTTAAAGTTTGGTAAGTTGATGAACGGCTAAGTTAGTATTACTGCAGGTGCTATTGTTATTAAAATGACTAAGTTCTATGGATAAAATAACTTTTAGTCTTCAACATTTACTAATAGTAACAAAAACCTTCAATTTTATCACTTACACTAAACCTTTACCCCTAATTTAATATTTTTATTTTTTTCTTATATCAATCTAATATTTGAAATCGCTACTTTAAACGAAAATACCAAAAATGGCCAAAACACGTAAAAAAACCATAATACACGATCAAAAGCCAAGTCGCCCTATTTCTACACAACTTTACACCAAAACACTAATCCCCCACGCCTAAAGATTGCCAAGTCCCTCGCCTTGCACGTTTTATATAAGTTAAAACGTCAAAATTATTATTATTAACACCCACCGTAAAGCCATTACCGACCCCGGTAGGAAAACATAAATTAAAGCCTTCGGACTCTTCTTTTCAAAACATTACGATAAAGAGTATTAGGGATATGATATAAATAAAAGCTTAAAGGGAAAACATTTGGTTAACTTCGTCGATAGTTATATCGTTGATTAAAACGGCGGTAAAAACCTCGACTGCAGTAATAGCGCTTTCTGTAAATACGGTAACTTTTTGAATAATTATATTAACATGTAAAAGGTAATTAAAAAAGAAATTACGTCGAAATTGAAAGAAAGGCTTAAGCTACGGGGGATTTACATGTAAGTATAAGGTATTATAAAAATGGCATAAAACCTTTTCGACCTGGTTCAATTTAAAAGCTGTCTTTAAAACCTTTTTCCTATAGGAAAAGGTATTGAGAAACCTCAAAGCCCTTACATACGTTTTAAGGAACCTTCCCTTCACCCTTGGCTAAATTAAGCCTTTTTAAGAGCTGGAGATAGGGAATCTGTTAGCTTACTCGGCAACCTAACATGTTTACGAAACGGTGCAGAGTTCGCTTTTAGTGGTGGTAGTGCATATAAAATGTCAGCCGCCAACGCGGCCAGAGAAATCAACGTTAACTCTTTTCACCAGTCAATTAAACGATATATTCAAATATCTTAAACTCTTTAAGTTCATGTTACTTCGTAGCTCTTTAATCAGAATCGCCAAACCCCTCAAAAATCTTTCCACGACATGTTTACCTTTACATGCGAGCCTACCGCAGATCCTACCATAGGACTTTTATCTTTTAGGCTATGCCATTGGAAATTACTCTTAATACCGTAGTTCGAAGGCTTCAAGGCTGAAACTACAAGTAAACTCTAATAAAAACGGGAATAGCTACCGTAATCTTTTACGAAAATTTGTTAAGATGATTAACATTAAATATAAGTTTTTTTAAAGATTTTACCAAAATTAGGAAAAATATAAAGAAGTAAAACGGAAAGCCCTAAAACCTCCTCAACACGAAAATGATGTTCTTTTTGAATACCTGTAAATAGATAGAGGTTTCTTATTCTGTTTTTTACTTATTATTTCCTGAAATCTTTACAAGGTATGTCAAGGGCTATTACCTAACCTTTCTAACCCTAGTTGCTACCTTACGTGAAGTTAATGATAATATAAAAAGCCACCTTGAATACAACGTTAACTTTACCTAATACTATACGGATTAAGCCACCACGAGGTAAACCACGATAATTAAGATGAAAACAAAGGAGGAAACACTAATAGACATGTTGGATCAAATGCTTAATAAGTTAACTCTGTGCCAACAGGTAATAGGAAAGCCTATACCAGTAAAGCCACACTTTGCGAGCAGGTACAGATAGCTGTTATGGGCGTTAACGAGTTTAAATACGCCTTGTATCGACTAAATACCACCTAAGAAGACATTTATAACCAGTTACGCTCCTCTTTTACAAATATAATAATGCGTAAACCAAATTCGCTTAGTATGTACCCCTAATCTGATATATTACTTAATGTAAAAAAAGAAAACCATACTGTAGTTCATCATGTTAACTATAAGTACAGCTATAGGCGCCTTTAATACTCAATATCAGACTTAATGACCTTGGACTAAAGGTAACAGCCACGTTAACGCTAATAGGGTGAAAATTTGAACGGACCTGCTAACTGTGAAAACTATCGTCGTAATGATGGCAAAATATATTAAAGTTGTAATAAATATAGTAATTAGTTAATTTGCCAGCACCCTACTGAATGTAATAACGAAAAGATAATATAATAAATTTAATACCCTACTACTCTCAAATAGAGTTATTTAAATTATATCACACACTTCGAAAATAACGAGGCTTTTAATGGAAATCATACCCCTATATGAATTGAGTAATATAAAGATAATTCTTTGAATACGTCCTAATAACTAACCAACCACACCTTTTCATACCGTTGAGGTGATAAAACCTTTTACCTTTACCCTGACCAAACTCCTGACTCATTATATATCTTTAATTTTTGCGATTGTTACACGAAGTATACGTTTTTGTATATTATATCAAATAAAGAGTCAGTGAGGTACTTAATAAGAAGATATTCGTGGTACGTAGCATTACGAAGGGAAAGCACTACAGATTTAAAAATTAATCGTTACGACACTAATAAGGCTTAAATAAGCTTCGAATTAAATAAACAACTATCGTTACTAGGTATCACGGTAATTTAAACTATGACTAAGTCAATTACATTCTGTATCTTTAAGTCTCCTACCCCTTTATTTCTTTGGTTTAAGGATATATGTTGTGTTATCTTTACATGCGAACGTATGGTGGTATTCTGGTCTATAATTAAGTTAAAGACTAAGCTAAAGGTAGGAATCTACCAGAGCATAATAACAATAAGTACTCATGCGAAGAATGACTCATGAGAAGAGTAGGCGCACTCATGAGTAGGTAGTCTCGTAGGAAGGCACGAGATAAAGAGCGTATACACCATATATATAAGTACTACCCTTCGTGAATTACCAAATACCGGTGGCAAAGAAGAAATAATAATATCCTTATTATTTAAATCCTATATTCACATGATTGTCCTTGAAGGCTTTAATTAATTTCGAGAAAATTAATTTTAATACCGGTTTCTATTCGCCATTACAAGCCTTGAAGTTTTTTTATCTGAAAAGATATAAAATTTGATTTCTTTTTTAACGCCGTCTATTTACTCATTTAACAAATATACGTTTACTTCCTAGTTTTTAATTTTTGATCCCTCGTTCTCGTATTTAAATAATTTAAGTAGTAACGTAATTTTATTAAATAGGTTATTTACTTAGTTCCGCTCAGTTAGGAAATAAGTAATATAAACAGTTGGGTGAATTCGTAAGTTTGGTGAAAACTCTAAGGTAGAAACCAATTTTGTTTTATAATTATACATAACTTTTTATGCGTCAATAATGATTTTACCTTTTTATAGAAAGGTTTATAGGCTTTTCTTAGTTTTAATTAATCTTTATAGCTTATAACGAATCTGTATCAACGATAATTCAAATTGTATCTCCTTTTTGCTTTAACAATAATAATATTTTTCGTTAATTATAAGTTTCGTTACAAATATGTTCGCATGAAAGAATTTCCGTCTATTACCGAGGAAAAATTATTATAGAACCATTTACTGGTACTGTAAGTTTAAATCCAAATGAATACTCGTAAGGATTAACTTTTAAGCTACATAAGTAGATATTATTAATTTTTTATTATAAAGTTGGTACAATATTACCATAATATTATTTAGGATATTCGACGACGAAGTAAAGTAAAAATAATTCGATTACCAGGCTTTTTTTTCTACTTATTTATTCATCTGTGAACCATAAGCTATTGTTATCATCGGTCATATTTCAAATTACATTGACAAACTTTGCAAAACGTTTAATATAAATTCAATTTATTTATTGAAAATAATTCGCTGTAGAAAGCTAGCCGTAGAGTAAAAATTGTTGAATTGAAATAGCTACTTAATATTTTACTGTATACGTTGAATAGCTAAGATTTAGGAGTGTTCGCTTAAAGGTTTTACATGTAATAGGCATTACGGGGTCGAAAAAATCCATGTTAGGTAATATTTAAGGTATGTTTTTAAAAGGCACTATTAACTGTACGACTATAAAATTAATACAAATTGGATATATTAGTTTATTAATTGTTTTAATAAGTTTGTAGCGATCGAGTAGTTTTGAGTTGATACTACGTAATTTTCCGTAATACATACAATTTCTCACGTATATTTTCACAAGTTTACGTTTTAAGCAAAAATATATTCTGTTTAAAGTTGTTATTGTATTTTAAGTTTAAAATGGTATTTTTCATCTTATATTTCGGTAAAAAATTCTTATTTCAATATTGTAAAATCCATACGTTTTTATAAGTATTCGTATTACTATTATGTAGAAAGAGATGAACTAATTCAAATAGGTATACAAGGTTAAAAACATTGAGAAATACATCTTTATCGTTCTTATTATTCACGAAATCCTGTAAAATTTCACGTCAAGCAACATCCTTATAATTATCAATAGAAAAACTAAGTCGTTTATGATCGTATATTTACGCCTTCATCAAGTATATAATCTAATAATCCACTATCAATAGTTGATTAAATATTTGATTTCATACCGGGATATTTATTTTATAAAATAACTAGGCTTTGTTAAAAAGCAAACGGCTAAAGGTATTTCATACCAAATTAAAGTGTTCCAGTAAGTAAACTACATCTAAAAATTATAAAAAAAGGGAAATTAACGTTTTAACTAGTCGTCAATTTACCTTATGCTAAACTCTTGTATTTGGTAAAAATTAAACTTAACATTTCGAATAATTTTATAATCGTTAAAAAATAATGATTAGTAAAGTGCTATTTATTAAAGACGTTTATAAGTGTTTATATACCTATATAAGACAAACGAATTTATATTTCAAGAGATCATAATTGAGCTTAGATTAAATTAAACAACGATTTAAAACCAATACTAACTCGATAATAGTTATCAAAAAAAAAATTGCCGTCGTTATTAGGAATAATCCTTTTGAAAGAAAAAATAATAACGCTAAATTCGTGTTCAAATCTTCTGTTAATATAAAAAAAAATTGACGTATCGGATTTAGTTAATTTAACTGATGTTATTTGTAGAAATAGGCTTATATAACTTTTAAAATCATCTATTATTTTAGCTTAAGATACATGAATATGAATTTCGTATGATTCAATTTTTTTTTACGATTACCGATTTTAAATCATCCTTATTCCTTTCGTATACTTGTAAAAAAAATATTTTTAA
Organism: Anisogramma anomala; assembly: GCA_038502455.1. NCBI lineage: Eukaryota > Fungi > Ascomycota > Sordariomycetes > Diaporthales > Gnomoniaceae > Anisogramma > Anisogramma anomala. The sequence continues at coordinate 18,104,233 of JASMMZ010000006.1, read as the reverse complement.
GTCGATTTTATAATGAGGCGTAATAAGGTATTATTAGTTATAAAAACCCGGCTACCACCAGGTGTATTTTGAATACCTTTAAGTTACGAGGGGGGGAAAGCTTTCGAAAACCTCAAATTATCTCCTTAATAGTTTAAAGTTCAAAGGTATGTACGTAAAATCCCAAAGGTTCACTAATTTAATGATAATTAAAAATTTATCCGATAATAGAACGACGCTTTTACTAATAGAAACTTTGAACACTACCTTTAAATAAATAAAGTATTTTTCGAATATATTAAAAACATCGTTGATGAATTCACGATAAAATCGTTGAAATTCATTTTATAGTCGATTTATGAAACACTAAATGTGGGATGGTAAATTAACAAAACCGATGAAAGAAACTTTACTTCGTTCGAGTCAACGGTAACTAACGAAAGTAAATCGTTCGCGGAAATCTAAATATATCAAAATTTAAAAGAGAAATTTGGTATAGTTTATAATAGTTATTCATTTTTGGTCGCGAATAGATTCGATAATACCTTTTACAATGTTAATAAATATGAGTTTCAAACGGCATATTTATTAAGTGGTTGTAAGTTTACTATTATTCGACTTTTATCTACTTTTTCAACAGTTTTGTATACAAAAAACACCGGTAATACAAAAAGAGATATATCGTAAAAGAATTTTATATGTTTTGAATTATATGGAGTATTAAATTATTAGTCTAGGAACTTTTCATTTCGTTTAAATATGAGGTTAAAATAATGATTAATTTTTTTATATTACTAGGCGTTAATAAGTAAAACCATTATTATTTAATTTAAAAATATCTTGATTAAACCTATATCTATTTAAAAGGCGGTATATTGTTTTTAAATTCGTTATAATTAAATATATTTCATCGGGTTAGTTGTATTAATATGTGTATCGTATATATATTTTACTATAATAATATTTTCAGGTGTTTTTACACCTAACGAAGCATTTCAGTAACGTAAGTTATTGTAAGGTTCGACGAAATCCGCTTTTTCTTCAGCGAGATTCATCACTTTAATGACCTTACATTTTTAAATTTAATACGTTATTACGTACAGAAAAAAGATATTTTATTGAGGTTCAATTAAAGTTTTCGTAAGAGAAGGCACATTCATAAACGCGATATTGACGCGAAAAATCAGAAAACATTAATTTGAGTTTAATCGAAATTATTAGAATAAAAGTAAATTTATGTGAAGCTTTGATAAAAATGAAAGATGTCTAAAAAATTACTCATAGCCTCTTTAATAATTCACATTATCATAAAAATATTATTAACACTTATAACCTATATAAAAGTTCGAATGAATTCCTCTTAATGTACTTCAAAGTAAGTATTATCTTCGTATTTCGTAAAGATTTCCCAGCTCATATGCTTGTTAAGGCCTACCAAATTAGCGGTAAGGTTATAAAGTTATATAATATAAGGAGTAATTACATCGATTGAAATATTAGAAGTATATAAATGTTCAGATATTAATATAAACGATTTATCTTAAAAAGAATAATATATTTAATAACGACATATATAGTTTATTTGGGTTAAATAACCAGGTTCAGGTTTCAAATGAATTTGCGAATAATAAGTCATATAAATAGCTTTCATATTAAAAAAGAATTTCAATATAGTTGCTTCTAAAATCAACTATATTACTAAATATTAACATATTTGTGTTAAGAGTCTTCATTTGGTAATTTATTAATAAAGCGCTCATATCCAGGTGATTGACAAGTCAAACCTTCACTATTCTTCATAATGATAAAGAAATACCGTAAAATTTATACTTTAAAATATAAAAGGTTAACGCGCTTTAGTAGAGTAAAGCAAATAGGAAGATCTATTACTTCGATAATTATTTCGCGTTCGGCTATAGGTATATCTATCATAATATAATTAGGAAAGTTCATATTTAGCTAGGATTTAAATATGAGGTCTTTGCTAAAGCCTATATCTAGGTAAAAGTGGTGATTTTTACCCATAAAACAAACTTATACGATACTTTATAAATAATGATAATTACCTTTAATAGATATTATGTTTTCTTTAAAACATTTTATTATAATAATATCAAGGTTTTCCGTATTATTTATGATATTAGTTGGGCGAATTACGGCTTATATACGATTTAGCTATCATTTACTTTTTTTTGTATCGTTACAAGAAAAACTTCTTTCCGGGAATAAATTTTGATATATTTAAATAAAACGTTACGCGAATCATAGTTTTCGTTATAATTGTTGGCAGGTCTTCAGATCGTTAGAACGTTGTCGATTCGATTGGTCTAAGTAATAGAAGTATTGCATTGGTCAAGTGGTGGATATTTCATTCTAGGTTAAGCAGACCGCTAACCGGTCTAAACGGTAATTTGTATAGTAAATTACTTGGCTCATGCCCTAGAGTAAAGTATAGCGTACTGCACTCGACTTAAACTCAATGGGGTATGTCCGCACAAAGCAATATACTTGCAGTACGGTGAACTTTACTGTAAGTAAAGTTAACCTACTATACTATATATAATACTATTCCAATACTAGCGGCTTTTTAGTTTGTACGTGTGTGCTAGTGTGGCTAACCAATATTTTCAGGTTACCACTAAATTGTCTCTTCGTTAACTAGCCAGACCCCTATCAATTCTAGTTAACTTTCATACTAAATTGCACTAAATTGTATGCAAATTAACCCCATTTAGACTTAATTACTCCGTTTCCCCAAAGTCCGAGTTTACCAACTCCCACAAGAGGTTCTTCTGCCACAGGCCTTTACAAGCCTTCACTTCAACTATACCACTTAAAAAAATCACCATTATCAATCTCCTAATAGTTTTCCAGTCTACTAGAACATCGTTATTTATCGTCACGTGATTTTACCTTTCCGATCGGCTTATTAACGTAGCCCTCGATGCGTATGGTTAGCCTATTACTATTAACAAACCTTTCCAAGGCCTTATTTGACGTTACTTTCATTATGACATCTATGGGGTTATCTTTGACATCGATTCCTCGGAACTTTTCAATCTCTCTTCCTTTGTAAGCTTCACGGAGTGCTATCACGTCGATTATCAGGCGTTTTTCGCTCGTGGTTCCGAGCTTCAAAAGGTATTCGAAAAGGCTTTTCAAGTTGGTACATATTATTACCGGGATAAGAGGAATCTTTAGCTGCCTTATAATAATGTTAAAGGTTTCCCACAGTACTATTCCTATGTTAAAGCCCGCCATTATACTGTAAACATCCGAGGCCAACACGCTTCGTATAATCTTTTTACACTTGACGAAGGTTTAGTAAATCGGGGTGCCGATAATACTAAACTGGTCTTCCCTTCTATCTTCGTTAACGAAGGTTATTAGGAAGCCGATTTGTAAAGACAAGTAGGTGTTATTTATAAAGGACCCGTCCGTAAAGATTTTTAATTTAGCCTTTAACAAATCTATTAGGACCATATTAATCTCGCGGTTCAAATTCCGTATTTGCTACTCCATCTTCTTATTTAGCCGGTTAAAATCCACATCCATTGGCTTTTATACCTACACTGCGATGGATAGGTCGTATAATACATCCAGCTGACATAATGTAGTAATATTCCTACCCTGAGAACGCTATTTAAGGTATTGTTAGGTCTTAGCTACGTTAGTCTTGTCGATTATAGCCAAGTTATTACCCTAGTCTTTCTAGCGAGAGCTAAGGACAATATTACCACTAAGCATACGGATTGACCATCCGTCGAAGTTGAGTTAATTACTCTCTACCAGCGTTATCACCGGCTTGAAATTCCAAAACTTAAATGTTATGACCCAAGCACGTTGGCGGGTCAGGAAACAGGCCAGCATGCAGCTGAGCTACCGAGAGCCTGAAGTCCAACACATCAGGCGAGAAATATCTCTTTGTCAGCACCAGACTAGGCAACCCTCCAGGGTTAGGGCTATCTAGATCACAAGTACTCACTGAGTCTTAGTGAGAACCAGTAAGCCTCAGTGAGCACCGGTGAACCTCAGTGAGCACCGGTAAGCTTCAGTAATGAAGATGGTATGAAGGCCATAGGATATAAGGACACGGTCAGCACCAAATAGATAGTATTTCCTTCATAGCTCTTCAGTTGTTAATCTAAGTATTCAGTCTCAGTGTATTCTGAATAGCCTCATAGCTTTTGATCATTACTTGCACGGTTGCGATATTGTTCACTCAGCACCTCTGCTACCTTTTTGATAACATAAACCCTCTGAAACCTTCTATATACTCACTGGTATTTAGTATGATCATTACATTAAAGTCCTTAATCACTTGCTATTCTAATACTACAAAGACAGCAATTCTAACGAAAATGATATCATTAATTTATATACCTATTACTCTGAAGTCTTTCTTCTACGTTACCAGTAAATACGGGTTATATATTGAAGACTTTATCGCTAGTCGTAATTTAAAGTGTAACCAGTAAGCCAGAAATAAATAAATGCCTACTTTAACCAGTCGGTACAATAGCCTAACACTTTTTATTTCCATTCCTAAATGATAGATAATACCTAGTTCCTATAGTAATTCTAATGGTACAATCCTTTATGAATCCGTTGCTAATTGCATATCGGCTTACTTTATATTACGGCCATTCAACGTAAATTTACCTTCAGTTTTGGCTAGAAAACTGACTGCTAAAACGATTATTCAACGCTAACTAATCCTTTAAATCGTTAACGACTATGTAAAGATCTAGTCTTCGCCTTTATTACCATATCCTCAAACGATTAGTCGTGATTTTTCGTGCAGCCGCCCCGCAATCTTCCCTTTAACTTCGCGAATAATCCTCGATTTAAAGATCGTAACGTTTGGATCTTAAAGCTTAAAATCGGTTCTCGACACGAATTATACAACTATTTAAATTATTAAGCCATTAATATCGACCTTCATGCTTTCTTTAAAGTGTTTGCCAAAAGTTTTAATAATACCTTGCGTTCGAAGATTTAATACTAAGTCTTTGTTATCCTTCTTTTTCATACTTACCCAAATAATATTTTAGATATGGCCCGGTATTTATTCCTCCTTTACAATGTTTTCTTTCTTCTGAAGTCGTTCGCGCTGGCGACGTTTCATCGGCTTGTTGATAATAGGTGAAAAAGGTTCGTATTAGCTAGGTCGTTTGGCTTAGAAGTCTTTATTATTAGTAACCCTAATATAAAGCGTAACCTGGGTAATTCAGAAAGATAAAAAACCGATAGTAATTTTAACAATCTTCTTAGAGTTCTTGATACTTAATATTTTATACGGGTCCTACCCTTTTTCCGGATCCTGTTACATACGAGGACTTCACTTTATAAAGGTAAAACAAGTACGTCGATTGTTGTAAGGCCGTTTCTGGTATTAAAGGTCTTATTCATTTAACGGCCTGCCGATTTTCTTTGCAGCTCATTCAAGGCCTTATTATAGGCCGCAATACGTTTTTAAGTACTTGCCGAGGGCGGATATTCACTCATCAGACCTAGGTATGCTTCAAAGACCAGCAACGTTAACACTAAGCCGTCAGGGCTCACATTGTCATTAAGGCTTTTCACTGCCATTTATAGGCGTGCCTCCGGATTCGTAAAACTTTCAAGTTCTAACGTAAAGTAATTATACGCTTATAGAAGCAGTACGTATGCCCTTTTAACCTTTATAATTCTTTAGTAAGATTTTACAAGTACCTATTTACACTTAATACCTATTTTCTTAACATTTTCCTCAAACTCCACCGCCGTTAAATTGTTGTCGGCATCGTAGACAGCGACGTCAGATAGGCCCAGAAACGTCTTAATTCATAGCATCCTTAACATTTCTAATGTATATTTTACCGAAAGTGACTTTGAAAACTTGGCTCTATGAAAAGATATTATAAAATTTACTACGTAAAAAACAAGCTTGTTATTCAAGTAAAATACATTAATAAAAATCTCGTAATTAAAGTTTTCATCGTCTTTTAGTGTAAATTTAAATGTCTGGGAGGCTTAGGTTTACCTTTCGCAATGGTAACAAAGTTATTTTTAATAACATTTAAGGCAAAATCTTCCACATCATTATATCCTAGGTAATTTAAATGCCGGTATAATTAACGTATTTCCAGCTCCGTTAGGTTTAACACTACTGCTTCCAGGCTTTAAAGATAAAATTATAGGTGCTTCTACTTAAAGACGAGTAAAAACCTCTAGTCGTTTTTAACTATTTTGTCTACATTAACTTCAACGTCAACGCTTATGGTCTTTATATCCTTTAAATGAAGTAGAAAAGAAATAGAAGACTTAAGGATATGGAATGTAATTACTTTTACAATAGTTTAAACTACCGTTATCCCCAGTAATAATAATTGTTCGCCTGGTATAAAGCGAACTTTAATCTTATAAGTATCGTAACGATCGATTTCAGTAGCTATAGTGCTTTCCCTTTGCAGTATTACATACTGCGAATACCCTCATATTAAATACCTTACTACCCCTACGTCTAGTATGAAACCTTAAAACATGTAATCCACGTAACGACTGCAAAGGTTAAATGTATATAAAGGATTAAGGGCTTGGTTAAGGTAAAGGTAAGAATATTCAACACATAAACGGTATAGGAAAGCATAATCAGCTAATTACTAATCTGTAATAAAAGTAGTATCTTTGTACCATTTAATCTTCTTAGGAACGTTAACATCGTTAATTGGATCGTCGCCCTCAAAGTTTACAATTTAATCCAAATATTCATGTTTGAAAGTAAAAGGGTATTGAGTGTAATATACTGCCTTTTTATTGTTACGCTCGGTGAGAAGGTGCCGAGTTAACCAGTAGCTAAACTTTCTATAAATCCAATATCTCTTACCACTATTACGACGATAATATTTACGGTTAATAAGTCCGCATAAATTTTAACCTTGTTAATACCAGCGTAACTTTCACCTCCAGTTTATAGCCGGTGAGCCAGAACTTAAGCGTTATAGGCGCCCGTAATTACAGTTGACGTAATTAACCACCGCAAGGTCTTTTTTATCCCTGTTAAGGAAGGTACCGGCTTCGGAGTACATACTAATTGAGTTTGGTATACGCACTATTACAGTGGCAAAAAAAAAAAAAGCGCAACTACCTAAAGAAGCCTTTGTAGGTAGTATCTAGGCGTTATAAGGTGTATTTGAAATCGCTAACGCCCATAACCACTACCTGAACCTATTGACGAAGTATAAATTCACTAACGTAGGCGTTTCTCATTGCTTTCTAGCATATCATCAACTTATCAAGAACTTAATTAAGGACTTCCATTGGTGTTTCCTCCTCTTTTTTCTTCGCCATTATTGCAATCCACCGCGTAGTGGCCCAGTCTGTGTGGTATTATACAAAGTGGATGTCATGTTCGAAGTAGCCTTTTATACCATCGTAAATCTTACGAAACATAATAGCTTTAATAAGGAAAGTCAGATAGTAATCTCTGGCGTACCCTATAAGGATTCCCAGGAATATTAAGTGAAAACCTAAAGAGGGAACCTCCATCCACTTGTAAACGTTTAAAAAGGGCATTATTTTGGTATTAAGGAGGTTGTAAATATTTCTATCATATTTTTTTACGTCGTTCTAAATTTTGACGAAGTCCGTAAACAGCTTGTATTTAATTTTAACCATCTTAAGAGGTTTTAGGGAAAGGTCACTATAGTTATCACAGTCTTAAATAGTATTTCATGGCAGTTTAAGCCTTAAAGCTTTTAAGGCACGGTGTTAAGGGTAATTTCCAATCGCCTAGCCTGAGAGGTTAAGTCCTATGATAGGACTCGTAGTAGGCTTTTGTATATAGGCAAATCTAACGCGAGAAGGTTTTTTAGGGGCTTGGCGATTAAATTACCAACCGGCAATGTGTACTTAAAGGTTTTGGGTGGTTTAACCATCTTGTTCAATTGAATAGTATAAAACGCCGACGTTAATACTTTTAGCCACGTGGGCGGACTCTGCTTCACGTACTTTGCCGCCGCTAAGGGCGTACCTCACGCTATCACATAAAGTACTAAACTACCTAGCAGGTCAAAAGGTTCCTTATCGCCAGCACGTAAAAAGTACCAAATTATCTGAAAGTAAAAGGGAGGTGCCCTAAACAGTATATAAGGGCGTTAAGGTCTTTTAATACCTTTTCCCTTAGACCGTAGGTTTTATAGGCATTCTTTAAGCTAGGCCAACTTAAAAAGTGTTTCTGATAGGTTAATAAAGTTTCCCTTTAGCACGTAAATTCCTCGGTGTTTCAGTTTTTCCCTTAGTTTAGATTTGATGGTCCTTTAAATTACCTTCCATATATTAAATATCTTGTATCCGAAAAATTCACGAAATTTGGAAAACACATCGTCATAATCTTCTTCGTCGACATTTTCCAAGATAAAGCAGCCGATAAAGTTGGTTAAATGCTCTTCGGTTGATTCTTCATTAACGTTATATCCCCAGATATCGTAGTTATAGTACTTGACGAAAATTAATCTGAGGGCTTTAACTTTCTCCATATATACCTGACTTGGAGCTATCTTAACGGTTTGGTCTATGGTAGACGTATAGGACGCGTAAAGTGAGGAAGTTGGTGATCTTTAAGCGTAAGGGCTTGGTGTTTTGGTGTAGAGTTGCGTGTAAACTTGGTGATTTAGCGTGGAGTCGCGTAACGTAGCTTTTTCGACATAACTTGATGTTTTCGCTTAAAGCATCAAACTTAACTATTAAATTGGTGTAGGGAAAGTGAAAAGAGTAAAGTAAAGGAAAATGTTTGATATGAAGGGCATGGTCGAAGGTTGTTTATTAGTATAGGTTAAGGTCGAAGGTTATTTATTGTTTTAGCGTAAGGACCTAATCGTTTTTCTATAGTGATAGTACCCATAGTAGTACTAACTTAGCCTTGTGCCAACTTACCTAACTTTGAGACTTCTAACAGTCAATCTTAACGACTTTAAAAAAGACCAATAAAGATTTCTTGGTGTTTTTAGGAACGATACCGTCGTTACCTCTAAACTTCCGTAAAAGCCGACGCAATCTAAAAGTCTTCTTTACTTGCTGCTGTAAAAACCGACGTAATAGTAAAGATCCATCGCAAAAATCTTTCCTCTACCCTAGCCGTAGCGTAAAACGTAATAACCGAAAAGTAGCTTCTTTTTCTACTTAGCCAATCTGTACTTAATCTAATAAGTATTAATTTGTATTGACACGTCTTTAAATCGTTACAACGTTGTCGATTCGATTGGTCGAAGTAATAGTAGTATTGCATAAGTCAAGTAGTCGGTGTTTTATTCTAGGTTTGGCAGACCATTAGCCGGTCTGCATAGTAATTTGTATGGCCAATTGCTTGGCTCGTGCCTTAGACTGAATTGCAACGTACTGCACTCGACTTATACCTAATGCGGTAAATTCGCACAAAGAAATACACTTGCAGTACGAGCAACTTTCCTGTAAGTAATATGGACAAACTGTACTACATTCAATACTATTCCAACAATGATATATATAAATATATCGACTAAAAAGCGTAACGTTAAGCTTTATAATATAACTTACCTTATTACGCAATTAATGAAAACTTGTTTATAAAGTTACTGGTAGGTAATTAAAATGGTTTGAATTTAAATAATTAGTCTTATTTACTTTAAATTATATATTGTTCACCTTATGCCTACGAGCTCAATATCGATTGTTGCGAGGACGATTTCTATCGCATTTTAGTTTATTAAAATCTTGTTTTCGCTTATTCCGATTATGGTTTCGGTAGATATATTCGAGAAAGCGGTAGTTATAACGCTTACGATTATATTCTCATGAGGAGCATTTCTCGTACCTCTTAATATTATTTTCGGATACACGAAACTTGTATTTATTCCTACAAAAATACTGCGAATAATATCTTTTATGTATATCTTTTAAAAAGGGCTAATAGTCGAGATAACGACGTATTACTATTACTAAAATTATAGTTTTTAATTTTTTAAATTTTATTCAATTATGTTGTAGAATTTATTTACGATACAAAGACGGCAAATACAATTCAACACCTAGTTTTAGTATGGATTCAATATTAGTCATAACATTATATTAATTATTATAACAATAGTGTAATATATTTATGATCCTTACATAACATACTTTTATTCATATATATTTATATTATTTACATCTATTTTACATTAAATAGCGTACCGAAAATTGAATCTTTTCCACCCAATAATGACATATTGAAGGTTCATAGTGAAACAGTTAACGAAAATATCTATAATATATACGAAACCGTGGCGAAATATTTTACGGCATTCGTAAAAAGTAACTTCGGTATTTCACCAATATATAGCCAATCCTTATAATAAAAAAAAGAATGATTTAATGATTTAACTTTTTAACATTAAAAAAGTATTTAGGAAGGTATTCAAACGTCGTCAAAAACTTCATACGTTCGTGAAAACTATATTTTGTTCTATCATATTAATACCAATATTTTAAGGATTAAGATATTTAGGATTCAATACCCTAATTCCTTTACGTTTTAAACGGCGAATTTCGCCGAACTAATATTAGATAACTATCGTATTTGGGGTTCAGAAAGAATTTCGATGGGTTTGAAAACGAGAGCGGCGAAGATGAGAACAACAGCATCAACAGGGCTTATACTCGCAGAGGTCGCGAAAAGGCTAGCGGTGGCGCCAAGGACGGTTACGGGAGGACTCACGACGGCATCCAAGAAATTTATACTCGCGATGGTCACGAAAGGGCTTACGTTCCTTTCCTTCATAATGAGGGCGATAACGGTTACCTTTAAAAGTATCTAATGAAGTTATAGAAATAATTAAAGCGTAGCGATAATAATGACGAGAAAAGGATTTACGGTTACGAAAATAACGACTTTTAAAACCAAGCTATGGAAGCGCTTTATAACGGTGTTATGTTCTGTAGGTCTCATAACATCGCGTTTTTCAAACTCGCGACGCAGGCTTACTATAAGTTCCGCGATATTAACATTGCCAGCGGCGAAACTAGTTACTAAATTTTTTTTTCTGAATTCCATAGTAACTAAAGGTATAAACCTCGTAATAACATTAAGTAAATAGCGAATCGACATGGGTAAAAAATAAGCTAAATGGGTATGATAAAATTAAATCATGGGTAAAGATACGGTTAGTAAAGATATATATATAGGCTAAAGTGAGGGTTTTAATGAAGGTAAAGGGAAATTAATAGATAATTTTAACGTAATAGGTATAGGTTCATTTTTAAAGCTCCTGTATAAAAGTTTACTGGCGCGTATGATGAGGGGGCTTGGGCTTATTTGGAATAATACCAAAGGCTTATAACTTTCGATAACTTATATATTAAGATAGGAGACTCGTAAAAATAGCGATGTAGGAGAGAGGAAAATGGGGAAAGTTAATGTTTTCTTTAGTAATAAGGTTATATAGTTACAACTCCACACTAGTAATTGATATGTTTAATATTAACTAAAACTATAGTTTATAACTATTATTTGTGATAATATTTATATGTACGAACGTGTAGTGGTATTCCGGTCTGTCATTAAAATAAGGACCATGCTAAAGGTAGGAATCTACCAGAGAATGATTACAATAAGTACTTATGAAAAGAATGAATCATGAGAAAATAAGATGCACTTATGAGTAGGCATTTTCGTGAGAAGACACGAGACGGAGAGCGTATGCACCATGCATGCAAGTACCCTCATTTGTGAATCAAGAATATAAATACTTTTGGCGTTGATATTAATGTTAACGTTGACGAACTGATCAAAAACGGCTAGAGGTTTTCCCTCGACTTTAAGTAAGGGTATTTATGGATTCGTTTTTAAGGCTTAAAGGTAATGGTATTAACCCTAACAGAGCTATAAATACGTTAAAAATACCGGCATTTTCACTATCCAAATACTAACAAATTATACAAAGTCCTAAAGTCCGTAAGACATAAAGATATAAAATACTTGGCTTCAAAAGTTACTGAAAAGTTTTTTTAATAATATTGAATACATACCTTAACCTTCCGAAAGTTTAAATTTATATCAATAAAAATAAGGACTTTTTCTTTTGATATTTAATATCACTGGGCAGTGCCCACTATATAGCTAGTATAGTATGACTCTCGCTAATATGAAAATACATACATATACTTGCGGGAAGGCTCGCAACCTGAAGTCCCCACCTTATACAACCACCCCCATATTTAATAACCTATTTCTAGCTTATATCATTTAAACTTGTTGAAAAAAAAACAATAATCCTTATACCATACGTATAAAAACTGAAAGACGTATCCTCTATACCTATAGTTAATTTCTGAACCATTGCCCTATATATACTGTTGAATGCCTACAGAAGGGGCCTATATCAACTATATAGGTCTCCTATTCCTGAAGAAACCTTCTCCGCCAACGAATGTAGATCGCATTTGTAAAGGTTTTGTCCAGGTGGTCACGCCAAAAGAATACACCCATCACTAGGTGTATTGAACATTAGTTTTCAACTTTAAACCTGTAACATAGGAAAAATAGCCTCTACCTTTAGAACAAAATATTAAGTAAAACCCTTTAACTGGAAAACGGACTTTAAGAAAGACTTTTAAGTAAGGACTTGAGGGACCCTATAGTTTAAAGACCCGTAAGGGCGTGAAAACTGTAGCCTTAGCTGGGCCGTGCTATACAGCCATCTTGGTCCCTGTTTGACGCCTACACGCATCGAGGATCTGATATATTGAAGAGAATCAAGGGCGTATAAAACACATATATCTTGGTTGAAATCCCGTGGCGGTGGGGAAGATATACTTCGCAACTCGGTAAAAGACATACTTTATAGTAGAAAAATCACGAATCGAGCCACTTTTTTGCTACGGACCGCAAACCCCAAAAGTGTAAAGAATCGTAAAATGAGTACAACATTAATTGGGTATTATGCCGGAAAAGTCTTCTGTAAACAGCTAATAAAGGAAAAGACATCCAAGGTGTAGTCGAAGGCTCCACTAAGCGTGCGGGCCTCCGGTGGGGGTGGCGATGGCTTAAAGATAAATAAATAAATAAATCTATCAAATGCGAGCGCTTATAATTAGAGTATTTCTTTAAGACATTAAAATGAAAAATAAATTAAACTTGCATTGAAGTTGCAGTATAAGTTTAAGTTTGAAGGCCCCATTGAGCGAGTAGAGCGCCAGTAGGAGTGGCGACAGCTCAAAGATAAATAGATGAATAAATAAATAAATAGAGCCATCAAGTGCAAGCGCTTATAATTAAAGTCTAGACCTTAAATCGCAAAAGGAATCAAACTTGCAGTGTATAAATTCAAGTCTAAAGGGCCACGTTGACACAAGTAACGAGGGATAGAATCGCTGGTTATAAGGGCTGTTCTCTGAATACACCGCTGTGCGGGCGGTGCGCCGGGACGACGACGATCTCTATAGCCAAAAACGGGTCACCGGAAAAGATTCAAGTGGTGATAAAGCCAATTAAACATGTTGTAGTGGAATAGGATGCATGTGAAGTGATGGTGTTGAGAGTGGCTAAACCTGATTTTTTTTCTCCTTCGGAAGTAGGCACTGTTAAGGTTTACAGTGTAGGCCCCCTACCATCCTTAACAAGATGGTCCGTGCACCCATACCAAGAAAGTTGATGTAAGGTTAAAGATGCCTACCTTGTACTGTCACTATCCTTTAACGTTTCCTGACGCTTAAAACAAGATACAATAAAGTTCTTAATACTATCAGCTTTTGACTTTCTCAGAGTAAGAAAATAATAGAGATATCTTATAACGAAAGTTAGGTAAAATTAGTTTTACCGTTGAATTGTGATTCGAAAAAGTTAGGCATAATATACCCGGCTTTATTTATTATATAATAAGATAATAATAATAAAATTATGCTTTTATTATTGCTATTATGATAATATTAATACGAAAACAATATAATTAATGTAAGTTTCATATAAAGAAAATCAACTACGATATTAAAACTTTAAATCATTGTAAAATTATATATTTCCTTATCTTGCCCCGAATTTATCCAATGCTATAATATACTTATAGCTTTTGAACAACTTTTTTGGAAGTTTATTATATTCTTTTCATTCAATTAATATAAAGCAAATACCTTTTCCCCTTGTATTCGCCGCTAAGATATCCTTAATTTTGAACTCTTTTTATACATTATTTCCTGTATCGTTCGCGATGAGAATCGCGCCTAAATGGGCATCGAATAGAAACTACAAGGAAAAGGGTTTTTAACCACCCATTGAATGAAATTCAAATAAAATATAAGGTATTGATTAAAAACGATGAAAACTATATTCGACAGGTTTGTGACAGTTGCCATAGGGTAAATTATAAACCTAATAGATCCTTCAACTTGAAAAATGAGTTTTAAGATTACAAATGCTAAACTGAACTTCATTGTTTACTTCATTTCATTCCGCCGAGCATAATCGATAATTTATAACTTTTTTATCTGTTATAAAACCTATATAATTCCTGATTAGTTTCGTACAATTTTACTTACATATACTAAAAATATAAAAAATCGTTCTGCTAGGTTAGTTATAGATTTCGCATTCCCGTTTACCTTCAAATTAGGCCTACTTTGTACCCGTTAATTAGCCGATTCGTATTAAATTTTGTAACTGTTGGTAGAGCTTTTGATGTTGCAACTTTGTCCATTAGATTGGTCGAATTAATAGTATTATTTCATGGTTGAGTGGTGGATGTATTGTTCTAGGTTTGGTAGAACGCTAGCCGGTTTGCGCAGTAATTTGTATGGCTCATTGCTTAGCTCGTGCCCTAGTGTGAAGTGGGCGTATACTGTACTTAACTTACGGCCAATAAAGTAAGTATAAACAAAAGAATACACTTAATTTGCAGTTAGTATAGTTTAACTTACTGTAAGTAAAGTTGACCTACTACTTTTCAATTACTACTATTTTAATATTGTCGGTTTTTAATTTTGTGCGCGCACGCTAGTATGGTTAACTAATTTTTTCCGGTAGCCGTTAAATTTCGATCTCCTCAACTAGATACACCCCTGTTAATTGCAGTTGACTTCAACATTAAATTGCATTCATTTGCACTCAAATTGGCACTATTTGCTTTTGATTGCCCTATGACTTCGAGGTCCAACTTCAGCGGTTTCTATAGAAAGTTTTTTACCACAGATTTGAACAAACTTCCAATTTAGCTGTATCAGTTGAACAAATCTATATTATTAATCCACTGACAGTTTTCCTGTTTGTTAACATATCACTGACTGCTGTTACGTAAATTAGCTTTACCGGGCGGTCTATTGATGTAGCCTTTGATACATATAGTCAGTCTATTACTATTCAAAAATATCTTAACGGCCTTATTTAATGATACCTTTATTGTAGCCTCAGCTGGATGGTCTTTCCCAAAAAATTACCGAAACTCCTCGATTTCCCTGCTTTTGTAGGCTTCGAGGAGTGCTTTTACATCGATTATCAGGCGTTTTTCGCTATTGGTTTCGAACTTCGAAAATAATTCGAACAATCTCCTCGAATCAGTACAAATTACCCCCGGGATGAAAGAAATCTTTAGCTACCTAATAATAAAGTTAAGGGTTTCGCATAGTACTATATCTATATCGAAGCCTTATATTAAACCACAAACCTTTAGAGCTAATACGTTTTGTGTAATCCTCTTACATTTGACAAATAGCTAATAGATTAGGTTTCTTATAATGTTGAACTAATTCTTCCTCTCATCTTCGTTAACGAGGGTTATTAGGAAACCGATCTAGAAAAATAAGTCGGTATTATTTACAGAAGATCCGTCCGTAAGAATCATTAACCTAGCTCTTGACAAGTCGATCGGAACCATATTAATCCCCCGGTCTAAGTTTCGTATCTTCCACTTAATCCCTTCATTTAGCCAATTAATGTTTTTATTTGTCAAATATTGTACTTATGCCGTGATAAATAAATCGTAAAAGTCTTTCAGTTAACATAATGTGGTGATATAGTAATTACAGGCATGTTGCTTTAGGCAATTTTAAACTTCAGCCATATCAATCTTATTAATTATAGTTAAATTAACATTGTAACTCTTTTGGCTAAATATATAGCTAGTATTAATTCCAAGTATACGAATTAAGTATCTGTTAAAGTAAGTTGATTACCCCTTACTAACATCGTATCCTGTTTAAAATTTCAAAACTTAGAGTCCTTAATCACCTATTGTTCTAATGTTACAAAGCTAGCCGTTTTAACGAAAAGACTATCGTTATTTTATATACTCACCTGGTTAAAATCTTTTTTTTTTGTTATTATCAAATACTGGTCGCATATTAAAACTTTTATACGTAAACATAGCTAAAAATTTAATCAATAAACTTAAACCCAATTAAAGCTTACTTAAGCCAGTTGGTATAATAGCTTAATATATCGTATTACCGTCCCCTAAGGGTATATGGCACTAAGTTCCTGTAGGAATTTTAGTAAGACGATCCGCTATAAGTTGGTTACTCACTACATATATATTTACGTTATATCTTAACTATTAAGCGTATATTTCCCTCCAATCTTAATTTGAAACCTCATTACCAAAACGGCCATTAAATGCTGGTTAATTTTTTAATCGGTAGTAATTAAGTCAGGATTCAGTTTCTGTCTTCATCACAGTATCCTTAAAAGATTAGGCGTAACTTTTCGTACGGCCGGCCCATAGTCCTACCTTTAATTTTTTCAATAATCCTTCACTTAAAAACCTAACATTCGGGGATTGAAAGTTAAAATCGGCCTTCAGTATGAATTATACAATTTCTTGAATCAATAAGCTATTGATCTTAACCCTATCCCTTTCCTTATAGGGTTTACCGAAGATTTTGATAATATCTTGCACTTGAAACTTTAGTGTCAAGTTTTTGTTATCTCTTTTTCTACTTACTTAAATAGTATTATCAATACAAACCGGTGTGCATTTCTCATCTTCAATATTCCTTTTCCTCAGGGGTTGTCCGTGCCGGCGCCGTTTTATCGGTTTATCGATCACGAGTAAAGGAAGCTCGTGCTAATTCAGTCGTTTAACTTAAGGGAGTTTATCGTTAGTTACACTAATATAAAGCTTAACCTAAGAAATGCGAAAAGTTACGGAGCTATGAACAGTTTTAATAACTACTTTAAAGTTAACGATACTTAAGGTTTTGTATAAGCCCTTCTGTTTACCTGGAATCTTCTATACGAGGATTTTACTTTGTAATGACAAAGTAAATACGTCGATGATCGTAGAGCCGTTCCTAATATGATGGGCATCATTGAATTAACGGCGTGCTTATTGCTTCCGCTGTTTCTTCAATAATTTACCGTAAGCTATAACTCGCTTTTAAATACTTGCTAATATCGGATATTCACTCGTTAGGCATTGGTACTCTCCAATGATCAGTAACTTTAGTGCCAAGTAGTCAAGGCCCATAATGTTGTTTAGACCTTGTAACGTTATTTGAAGACGTGCTTTTAAATTTGTAAAGCTTTAAATATGTAATATGGAGATATCGTACGTTCGGTAAAGTAATGTGTATACTCTCTTAACCTTTATAATACTACAGTTAACCTTTACAAATACCTGTTAATACTAGGTTTTTATTATCCTAATATCTTCCTAAAACTCCACCGCCGCAAATTTGCTATTAATATTATAGACAAAGATGTTAAATAGTCCCAAGTACATGTTAATCTATAGTTTACTTAGCATTTTCTACGTATCCTTTACCGATAAGAATTTCAAAAACTTTGCTCCTTAAAAGAGGTTACGGAGTTAACAACATAAAACCAATGCTTATTATCTAAGAAAAATATATTAATAAAAACTTTTCAATTAAAGTTTTCGACGTATTTAAGTATAAATTTTCATTTTCGGAAGGTTTGTATATATATTTAACAGTAATAACAAAGCTTTTCGATCCTTTTTAAAAAAACCATTCTATATTTCTATACCTTATGGATTTCAGGATTTTATATAGCCTGTTAACGGCTAGTTAATTGAAACTGCAGTGTAATTAATATATGTCTTGGCTTTATCAGGTTGAAAATCCCTACTTTAAGACATTTAAGATAAGACCATAAGTATTACCACTTAAAAACGGGGGGGGACCTTTAACCGTTTTTGACTTGCTCGTTGGCGTTAATATTAACGTTGATACTAAGGGTTTCTACATGATTTTTTTTTTAAAAAAAAGTGGATAAGGGACTCAAATATGTTGAACGTGATTAATCTAATAATAATTTAAACTACCATTGTTTCTAATAACAATAACTACTCGCCTGGTCAAAAGTTAATGTTAACTTTACTAACATCATAACGATTAATTTCAGTGGCCGTAATTCTTTTCCTCCATTGTGTTTAGTATTACGAATAACCTCCTGTTAAGTATATTACTGCCCCTATGTTTTATATAATACCTTAAAATGTATAGTTCGTGTGACAATGGCGAATATTAAAAGTGTTTAAAGTATTAGAGGTTTAATTAGGGTAAAAGTATAGGAATTAACCTCTGAAGCGTTATAGGAAGTTGTAGTTGGCGAATTATTAATTTAAATTAAAAGTTGTACATTTGAATCATTCAATTTTCTTAGGGTCATCGTTGCTGTTAATTACCTCTTCGTTCTTAAAGTTTACGATGTAGTCTAACTAATTCCATTCGGAAGTAATGGGGTATTAAATATAGTATATTACCTTTTTATTGTACATTCGGTAAAATAGTGGCAAATTAACTAATTGCTGAGCTTGTCACAGATCTAATATCTCTTACTACTATTACAATAATAGTTTTTACGGTTAATAAGTCCGTTTAAAACTTAGTCTTATTAGCATCCACGTAGCTATTACCTTTAATATAAGGCTGTTGAGCTGAATATTAGACGTTGGGAGCGTTTATAGCCGTATTTGTGGTCGACGTAATTAACTATTGTAATGTGTTCATTATTAACATAGGGGGAATTACCAGTATAGGGGTATATATCAATTGAATTTAGTATACAAGCTATCATATTTTCGAACGAAAAGAGAAATTAATTGAAAAAAACCTCTACAGGAGGTATCCAAGCGTTATAAGGCGTATTTAAACTTGCTAACTCACGTAACAGCTACTTGTACCTATTCGAGAAGTGTGGCTTCGCTAACTTAAGTTTTACCTATAGCCTACAAGTATAATATTAGCTTAATAAACATTTGGTTTAATATATCCATTAGTTTTTTCTTCTTTTTCTTCTTTACTATTATCGTAGTCCATTTTATGATGATACAATCCATATAATATTTTATAAGGTAACCGTTGTATTTAAAATAGCTCTTTATACTATTGTAAAATTCGCGAAAAGTAATTGCTTGGGTTAGAAATGTTAGATAATATTCCTTAGTATACCCTATAAGAATTTTAGGAAATAATAAGTGAACTCAGAAATAAGAAACTTTATTTCCTTACAAATATTTAAAAAGTGAATTATATTCATGTAGAAAGGGTTATAAGTCTTCCCGTTATGCTTTTTACATTATTCGGAATTTTAGCGAAGTCCGTAAAAAGCTTATAATTCATGTTAACTATTTGAACAGGTTTTAGTAAAGGTCGCGATAATCGTCCCAATTTTAATTAGTGTTTCCTGGAAATTTAAACCTTAAAGCCTCCGAGCTACAGTGTTAAGAGTAATTATTAGTCGCTTAATCCGAGGGGTAAAATTCTATGATAGGACCTGTAATAGGCTTACGCGTATCATCAAACCTGACATAAAAAGGATTTTAATGGGATTGAAAATGTTAATTAAAGTGATAAGAGGTAATAGGGGCTTCAAAGTTCTAAGGGACTTGACGATTTCGCTTAACAAACTGGTGGAGAGCGTTAAAGTTAATTCCTCTTGCCGTATTGGCCACCGCCGCTTCATGTACCCTGTTGCCACTAAAGGCGTATTTCGCGCTATCACGCAAAGGTATTAAGTTGCTAAACAAGTTAATAGGTTTCTTATTTTTTACGTGTAGAAAGGTTTAAATTAACTGGGGGTACAAGGAAAATCCCCTTCAACGTGTATAAGGGTATTAATGTTCTTGAATACTATTTCCCTCAAGACGTATATTATGTAGGTATTCCTCAAACTAGGCTATGTCGAAAAGGGTTTTTGCTACCTTAGTAAAGCTCTTTTTTGGTATGTAAATCCCTCGCCGTTTAAGTTTTGCCTTTAACTTTAACTTAATACTTATTTAAACCTTTTTCTACATGTTAATAGTTTAATATTTGAATAACTTAAGGTATTTACAGAGAGTACGGTTACTGCGATCAAAGTTTACTCCTTCGTCATGGTCGACAATGTAACTTCCGACGTAGTTAACCAGGTGTTTTCCCGTTAAGTTTTTGTTTATATCGTACCCTTAAAACTTTTTATCGTAACATTTTTAAAAAAGGAGCTCGAAGGCTTTAATTGCCTTTATTAGTTTTTAATTAGGTTCTTGTTCAAGGTTTCAACTAGTATGAGATTTGGTGTTTTAACATGAAATAGCGTAAAAACTTGACAAATTGGTATTAAGTTATAAAACTTCGCTTTTTGTGACGCGACTCAACAAATATTGGTATTTAAACTTAAGGAAACAAACTTGGCGATTAAATTGACGTAAAGGAAGTGAAAAAAGTGAAGTAAAGGGGAAAACTTAGTATTTGAGCAAAGGTTTGACATAAAGGGTAAGATTGAGGGTCGTTTTTCATTATAGGTAAAGGTCGAAAATTATTTATTATTTGAGCTTTTAGACTTAGTCGTTTTTACAATAGTAGCATCCATAGTAGTATTAACTTAGCTGTTTACCAACTTGCCAAACTTTGAAAACTTTAACAGTCAATTTGAACGTTTTTAAGAAAAATATTTGTAAAAGTTTTCTTGATTTTTCCAATAGCGATACCGTCTCTACCTTTAGACTGCTGTATAAACTGGAGTAACCTAAAAGTATTCTTTACGTACTACCATAGAGACTGAAATAGTAGTAAAGACCCTTTGTAAAAATCTTTTTTCTACCTTAGCCGCTGTCGTTATCATAAAACGTAACCAGAAAGTAACTTCCTCTTTTACTTAGCTAATATGTTCTTAAACGAATAATCACTGATTTTTTGAGTTAAGGCTTTAGACGTTGTAACGTTGTCGACTCGATTGGTCGAAATAACAGTAGTATTGCATAGTTAAGCGGTAGATGTATTGTTCTAGGTTTGGCAGACCGATAGCCGGTCTGTGCAGTAATTCGTATTGCTAATTTCCTGGCCCGTACCCTAGTATGAAGTGGGCGCATAATATACTTTACTTACAGCTAATACAGTAGGCTTACAAAAAACAATACACTTAACTTACAATCACTATAATCAACTTTACTGTAAGTAAAGTTGACTTACTGAACTGCAATTACTACTATTCCAACAGTAACCGTTGGTTTTCTTTTCTTTAATACGAATGAATGTGTTAAAAATATAATATCCATTTCAATTATAAAAATTTAAAGATGATTCGTAAGTACTTTTAACCGCTTAACTGACCCTTTTGGTATCGTTATCTTCTTAAAAGTGATATACCGTTGATAAAAGTTGTTTAACTTTGACCAAAAAGCTTGAAGTAGTTTAAAAAACATTTGTTCCATCCGAGCAGCAATGATTCATAATAAATACAGAAAATTTATGTAATCATTATTATATATTCTGAAAATGCTCTGTATACACCTTAATAGTTTAAATACGCATGCATTCTAATTAAATGAATTTGAATATTCAATTTGTAAAAAGTGATAAATATCACCTATGGTTATTTATAGTAAGTAAATCTATTATAAAGTTTCTTTTTTAAAATATTGGATTTATAATGATTTAAAAGAAAAAATGTTGAAATGAAGTTTCAATATACGGTACGATGAGGTTTTATATCTTTATATTACATCTATATTCGATATTATCATCGAATATTAACTACTATTCCCTAATAATAAAACTTCTGATAAAAGACTCGGAATAAAATGGTATTATTCAGATGCCCCAGAATAAACCAATGGTAAATTTGTCATACAATTTTCTTTGTTGATCATTTCCAAATCGGTATTTTTGAATGACCACAGTAAAGAAAAATACTTTTTTAATTAATATAAGAGTTGATAATTTATATTGAATATTTTACTTCAACTGGAAATAATTCAACGTTTTTGGTAAATATTAATATTTTAATATTATGAATCTGTTAAAACACTCGATTTGTTGGAATAATATTGGCTATTATATTAGAAAGTCAATTACAGTACTGTTAAGTCCACTATACCGACTTTAAGATAACTGTATTGGTTTTGTGATTGACTGTATTAACTGTATTGACTGTATTGACTGTATTGACTGTATTGACTGTATTAACTGTATTAACTGTATTAACTGTATTGACTTTAAGTTAAGTACAATAGGTACTCACTTTAGGTTAGGTCATGGTCCAAGCAATTGGCTATAAAGATTAGTGTTCAGACCAGCTAGCGGTCTGCGAAACTTAAAACTTACAACTTAAGAACCACTTTGAATACAGCACCAGTTATTTCGACCACAGAGATTCGAATTGATTACGTTGTATCGATGAACACCTATCAATACTAATTAGTTATTATTACGTTAAGTACGGATAAGTTAGGTAGAAGAGAAAATTACTTTCCGGTTATATGTTATATTTGCGTAAGGTAAAGGGAAGACTTTTGCAAGGGGCCACTTTCTTTATGTCTGTTGTTTATGAGGAAATAAAATGAAGACTTTTTAAGTACTTTTGATATTTATAAGGGTTTAGAAAGTGGCGAAGGTATCTTTATTACTTGAATTACTAAGAAATACTATCGTTTCATTTTTTTGAAGTTCGCTCAATTGGTAAACGGCTTATTTAATACTATTACGGATATTGCTATTATAAATTTTAAATCGTAAAATCGATTATAATTTTCAACTTCAAATTTTAAATACTTATTCAAACGGTAAATTTACAACTCACCTTTTTATACTATTATTTTACCCCTTATACCTTGTAGTACTTAATAGAATGATTTTAAAATACGGCGAAATTATTGTCTTTACCTACTGCGCCATAAAAGAGTAATTAAGGCGTTCGAAAGTATTTTCGCAAAATATGGCGATGAAAACCTTGAGCTAATGGATGTTAACGAAAACTTTACCCTTTAATAGCCCACTAATTTCATTGAATACTTCATTTTATATATTGATTATGACAATTAAGACATCAGTTTCGATAGCTTTTACGATTATATGAAATATCTTGGGGGTTTGAGTATTGATTTGAAAAAAAAAAGTCGGGTAAAGTTAAGGTAATATACGACTGATGTATATGAGAGATTTTAATATTAGAAGGATAAGAGAAACGAACTAATATAGCATAAATTCTCCACAAGGAAGTTTTAAATAAAGAGTATTTATAAATATATAAAACCATCGAGATTTTTTAAATTAAACCGAGAACCTTTCCGACGATCTCTAATTAACTTCAAAGATCTTTAAAATAAGGATTTTTTCGATTCTCCAAACGAAACCACCCCTTAATACAATTTTTTTATAGAACGAAGACCCCTTTCGAAACAAAGACGAAAACCCTTAAAATCTTATAAGTTTACACTCCAAATATTTAGAAAAAGCTGGCTAAGTAACTAAATAAAAGCTTAAAATACAAATACAATAAACTTTATAAACCCAACAAGTTTAATGAATAAGGTATAATCCTATTAGGCGCTACAAGTTCAATAATTTTATGAGGATAAGGTATGGGCGCAATGGGCTCTATAGGCCTAACAAGTATAAAAGTCTAAGATACAGGCGAAAAAGATGCAACAGGCACAGCAAGATTAACAGACTTAATAGTAACCTACCCATTAAAGTCAAAATTTATACCATAAAAGCGTCACATGATTAAAAAGCCACCAAATACAAGTTTGGAACGTAACGTAGAGGAATACGGATTCCCTACCAAATTGAAAAATTCCTAGGGTAATAGTGGCAGAAGTAACGTATATGAAAAGTATATGCGGAATTACTAGCCAAAAGTACGCAATTATTAACATATGTGATACACTTAAGTTTGTAGCGAAAAACTTGTATATGAGGATTGAAAAACGTAGAATTTGGAAAAGTAGGGAAAAAGAACGTAATTAGTATTAGTTTCAATATAAATTGAATGGAATTGATAAGGGTCTGTCAGGTGGATAACGGTGGTAATTCAAGGCTTACCGCAATCAGTTGGTTAGACACACTAGCGTATACAAATATTAAATAACAAGTAGCTGGTGTTGAAACAATATAGATTATTATTTTCAACAGATTAATTATAATATTGTGAAATTAATCATACTAATTTCAAGTTGACTATATTAGTAGTAGAATCAATTATATTAACTGTATTAACTGTATTTACTTCCAGTTAAGTACAATAGGTACCGACTTTAAGTTAGAGATTAGACCAAACAATTATCCATACAAATTAGTGTGTAGATTGGCTAGCGGTCTGCTAAACTTAGAACTTAAAACTCAAACACCACTTTCAATACAGAACAAGTTACTTCTACCACAGAGATTCGCCTCAACTACGTTACAACGATAAAAACCTACTAACAATGATTATTTTTTATTAGGTTAAGTATAGATAAGCTAGGTAGAGGAAAAGGCTACTTTCCGTTTACACTTTGTAATTATATATAGCAAAGGTAAGATTTTTACAAAGGGTGTTAGTAGTTCTTTATCGTTGCAACTTAGTCAATTCGAATAAAATGGGCACCTACTGTACTGCATCTGCAGTTCAGTCCCACAAACTGTAGCTAATTTGCAGTCAGTACAAATCAATGAAATTAACAACATAGTTGATTTTACTGTACTTCATTTGACTGCTATTCCAAAAGAAAAAAAGTCTCCTTTTGTTACGCCTATTATTTATAGATATTAAAAAGAAAGACTTTTCAAATACACTTATTACTTAGAAGTAATTGGAAGCTAGAAACGGTATTGTTTTTATTAAAAATATTGATAAATCTTCACTAAAACAAATCTTCCAATAAAAATAATCCAAATGAACAGTTTCCAAGTCTTGAAATTCGTTAAGTTGATAAACGGTTACAATATTATCATTACGGGTATTATTACTATAAATTGAAAATCGTAAAAACGACTAAGTCGCATAACGCTTAATAATAAATATTAAATTTAGCGGCAAACTTATTATCTTTCTCTTTATATCATTTTTTATCTCTTATACTTTTTAATCTTTATTACAATAACTTTGAAATAAGTTGAAATTAATGCCGTTGTCGACCCCGCGATGAAGGAAGTAATTAAAGCTTTCGGAAATATTTTCGCGAAATATTACGATGAAAACCTCTGGTTTACACACGCCTACATAAACTTTAACCGTGAATACCTTATCCACTACGTCTAATATTTTATTTTCAACGTTAATTGAGACAATTAGGCTTATGATATCGATACCTTTTATAAATATATTAAGTTCTTTGTATACTGAAGTAAAGATATATAAAAAGAAAATAGAAAAGTTGGTTCAAGTAAAGTTAAGGGTCGACTTACGTAAACAAAGGATTCTAATACTAAAAGGATCAGAAAATTGAGTTAATCTAGTAAAAGTACTTTACAACTACGCTATAGATTAGGATCTTTTTTAGATACACGAAGAATTTCGAAATCCTTTAGATTATAACGAAAACCTTACCGACAATCTAGACTTGGAAAACCTTTAAAATCCTTAATACAATGATTCTTACAATTTCACAGACAAAAATCTTTCCGATGACCTCGACTTGGAAAACGTTGAAAACTTTTAAAATAAGGACTCTTCTGATCCCCAAAACGAAGACCCTCCTTAAAACATGGACCTTCTTTGAAACGAAAACCCTTTTGGAACCGAAGCCGAAGACCATTGAAATTTTACAAACCTACCCTCTCAAAATCTATAAAAAGCTAGTCAAGTAACTAAAGAAAAGGCTAAAGTATAGGCGGAATAAGAGTCATAGGCTTAATAAGGTTAAAAAGCTAAAGTATAGGCGTAACAGGTGTTATAGGCCCAGAAATTTTAAAAAGATAAAATATGAATGCAGTAGTCTTTACGAGCCTAGCAATTTTAAAAGTTTAAGGTATAGATGTAGTAGGTGTAACAAGCTTAACGAATCTAATAGGTTTGGCGAAACCTTACCTATTAGAGTCGAAAAAAATATCCTAAAAGCGACGGGTAATTGAAATTCCACCGGATAAAAGCCTGGTATATAATGTGAAAGAATACGTATACCTTAACAAACTAAAAGACTATTAAGGTAGTAGTGGCAGTCGTAGCGTGTAAGAAAATTATTTACTGAATTACTAGTAAAAGGTAAGTAATTGGGAGTATACATAA
Source organism: Anisogramma anomala (assembly GCA_038502455.1). Taxonomy (NCBI): domain Eukaryota; kingdom Fungi; phylum Ascomycota; class Sordariomycetes; order Diaporthales; family Gnomoniaceae; genus Anisogramma; species Anisogramma anomala. Next base: position 18,077,841 of record JASMMZ010000006.1, on the reverse strand, counting down.
TACATATAAGTTTGTAACGAAAAACCTTTTTTACGGGAGTTAAGGAATGTAGGATTCATAAATGTGAGGTCAAGAGCCGTAATTAGGATCAGTTGTAGTGAAAATTGACTGGAATTGAAAAGGTTTTGGCAGGTGGATTGAGAAGGAAATTCAGGACTTACTGCAACTAAGTGGTTGATCACACTGGCATACACAGATATCAAACAAAAAGTCGCTAGTGTTGGAACAATATTAGCCGCTATATTCAGTTGATTAATTATAATATAGATAAGTTAATGATATTAACTGTTAGTTGACTGACTATATTGATTGTGGTATTGACTGAATTAACTGTATTGACTGTAAGTCAAGTATAGTAGGTGCCCACGTTAAGTTAAGGCTCGAGCTAAGAAATTGGCCGTACAAATTAGTGTGCAGACCAACTAGCGGTCTGTGAAACAGAACTTAAAACTTAAGAGCTACTTTCAACGTAGCACCTGTTACTTCGATTACTGATATTCGAATTTACTACGTTGCAGCGATAAAGACTTACCAAAAAATTTAAAAATGAATTAACCTTCCGGCGTTACCTAAGTCGACAATATTAACGCGGTTGAGACCTTTCAATTTATTATAACCGTGAATATATCGTTGTTTTTAAACTCGCTTTTTAAACGTAATTTATTTGAATCCAATAACTAAGCCCTTCCTTCAACAAATTAATACATATATTTTATCGTACTATATATTACCATGATGGAAGAGTTTATTGTTATCACACTTAATATAGTCATAACGATAAATTGGACAACCCCTACATGGCATATTTTCATTTTCAGTTTATTTTATATCTTGCGGGTAAATATATAAAAGTGAACTCCTTAGGTTACGAGTCGATAACGAAAATAACAATAAAAAAACGCAAGACTCTTAGCTTAATAGGCCCAACTTTCTGAGATTAAAGGGGGTAAGATTTTTCAGTTTCATATAATCCGCTAAAATAATGAATGGGGTGAGAATATTACGTATTTATGATAATTGCAACTCGAGGTAAGATATCATTACAAAAAGCCTTTTATAATAGATAATATAACTACGTTTCCAATTTGATAATTGTATGGCATGGTAAATAACTAGTTTAAGGATGCCATTTTTGTTCCTTTACGAAAGGTATCCTTTTAAAGCTATCCCCGAACCATCGGTCTCTACAAGTATTAACTAGTCAGGGTTTTAATGTACAAAAATCGAAACTATAATACATTTTTACTTCAAAGTTTGGAAAATATGTGTTTTGCGATTTCTTGAAGCCTATCGGGTTCTCTGTTTCATAAGTCGAATAATATAAATAGTTAATTTGGAAAAGTTGTTAATAAAGTTTTGATAAAAATTAGCAAACTCTCAGAAACTTTTAACTTCCCGAATAATACGGGGAAACCTCCATTTACAAAAAGCCCGGGATTTTTCGGGGTTAGACCGGATGTTTACATCCGTCGTAATCAAAAAGCTAGGGTATTTCACCTCCTTTACTATAAAGATTCATTTTTTTCACGTTGAAGTTCAACTCGCTACCTCGAAGACGCCCTAAAACCTTACAAAACTACGCTAGAAAGTTCTATTTAGTATGGAAAAAAGGGTTGTTGAAGTAAACTGTAATAAAATTATCTAATATATCCATTATTATATAATTACTAAAATGTTACAATATCGTTAGTTGTTCCGCCAATTTGAAGAAGTAAATTAAAACGCATAACAAAAACTTTCAATTTTATTGTTACTCAGGTGTGACTTGAATATCATAAAATGATAATTGAACATTTAACTTTTTTATTTACGTAGATTAAAATAATATACGTAATGTTTTCTTAATTCGTGATAAAGGAGAACGATTTTATTTGGTAATTTTATTTCATGTCTAGTCATTAATATAAAATTGTTACCCCCCTTTAGGTTGAAAAACTGATGATACCAGTACCGCGATTGATAAGGAAATTTATAATAATTAACATTTATTTATTAACTTAATAATCCAAAGCTGAAACTCGACAAGTTGATTTTATATTATCGAGTATAACGGACTTTATAGTTCATCTGGTCGATATATGTTTCTATTAGGTTCAATATAAATATGATAATCGAAACTTTTTGAATACAAGGATGAAATTATTAACTTTTTTAAATTAAATAAGTGGTGGAATTCCGCGACTTGAGGCGGTAAACAGAACCAATTATTTTCTCCTTTTGTAATTGTTGGCGTCATCGACTTAAAAATCCGCGTTATTTTATAAAGGCTTATAACCAAACCTAATTATAAGTGTTATCTAGTATGTTTTGACATCCATTAAATTTGAGTCGTGAATTCATTAAAAATCACTTCCATAATATTCCGACCATTTTTCTATCTAGGTTGAAATATTATTCTATCGACTATTAATCATTTCTAGCCTTTAACCATTGGACAATTTCGATCTTTATTCAAATTTATTTGTTAATATTTTTTCTATTGTATATTGAGAAATATATTTCTTAATATTTCGTGAAAAATATATATTAATATTAGATTCGGCAATTTATTAATCTTTACGCAAATTTTCACCATATAGGTTCAATTTTCATTTGAACTTAACCCTAACATTTTATTTTAATTTCGTGAATATAATAATGGAATTTAATCACATTTTTACAGAAATATCAAAACTGAGTTTACAGTATAATTGCAATCGCAATTAAAATAGTTCTGAGTATTTGAAAAATAAGTGTTATCAGGAAGTACAGGGAAAAGAAATAGTTTTTCGTTTACATGTATTTTAATTAAACTAAACTTCTTTTTATTCCATTGTGTAACTATATAGATAAAGTTATATAATTATTAAACGAGATAAATTCCAGGACAACCGTTTTTCCCATAATCTATAATAGGGAATTTATATTAACCCTGTTAAATGAAACCATATAAACCTGAAACAAAGGAAAATCTGGACGAAGTTTGCAACCCTATTAGAAGTAATTCGAAAGATTATAACGTAGATAACGCCCCATAACCTACCTAGTTAAACGTTCCTCTGTCTTCATTTACGTTACCTGGTGTTTTTTCGTCCTGGATTCAAATTGAACGGGTTTATTAGGGTTGTCGACTGTGATTACCACAGCCCCTCACCGAAGATCTTCAAACGGCATAAATTTCTATTATAACTGTATTTTTATCCAGTCGTGGTACTTGAACAGAGCCCAATAACTGTCGTCTTTGATATCATTCCAAATGAAACGATTTTAATTTATTAGTAAATTTGTTGTATTTCAATAAGATGACGATATCGTCATGATGGTTAACGCTTACCGTAATAACATTATCCAGGATGTATTGGGAGATGCGAGATCAAAGATAATTATAGTTGCCGGCCAAAAGATAGTTTAAGCTACCTTCCTACATTTATGGACTTTTAAATTTAATAACGAATAATATTTATAAGTCTTTATTACTTATAAGTATTTTTTGCAACTCAACCAAAGCTTTATTCATACGGTAAGGGTCGCTAAAAGTAGCTCTATTGTAATCGAGGAACCTGTATATATTATATGTCTGTTCGTAACTCCCGGTCTCGTAATAAGTTGTAATTGTTTGTCTGATAGCTAGCGTATAGTATCCTCATATGTAATAAAACGTGTATCGGCTTTCCCTAATTTATAGTTTATTTGTTTCCGATATAAATTCAATCCTTCAGAGCGTAGTTATTGAAATGAAAGTAGATTTACCGAATTGTAGTTAGTTGTGTCATTTCCAACTGCTTCTAAGCGCCAGAAGACTAATCAGAGTAATTATCAAGTTGGTTTTAAGTTATTAAATTTCATTAATGATTTAGGTGAAATTAAATATAGAAAGATATGAATTAGCCGGGTCGAAAACAGAAGTCGGTTGAAATGTTTAGAAAGAGGATTATTATATTTATTCTATCATTAACGTAATACAGATCAGAGCATCTTAAAGGCGAGATATGAAAATTTAAATATGGTTAGAAGAGGTAGAAGATGTATTTGAAAAGGTGAAGAATTGATTATTTGCTAACAGTCTATCTTATTAATGTTAAAGTGTAACGTGAATTGATTGATGTTTCTTATCGATTTTTTTATTATAAAGAAATGTCCATATGAAAATATAAACAGAAACTTTAATTCAATGTCATACTTTAACTTATAAAGGTATAATAAATAGGTGTCAAACGGTATTAATAATTCAGGTATTCAATAAAACTAAAAAAAATTGTAAAGGTCCCTTATATAAGACTTATGTATATGGTCCATTACGTGCCCTTTTACATAATATTTGCGGACCGTGCCTGGACCACGCCCGGGCCTGATGTTGCATATATGCAATCCGTTATGTGCACAGCCACGTAACCTATAAACTTAATAGCTAGTAGCCTAAGTTCATGACAAAATATAATCAACCCCATAATAATTTAAACAATCGTTATTTTCAATGACGATAATTATTCGCCGGAGCCGCAACTAACTTTAGGTGACCAATATATTAACGATCAATATCCCTAGTAATGGAGATTTCACTTTGTAATATAACATATGAAGAATACTTTCTCATTTAATATCCCATTATATCTATATCTGGTATAATACTTTAAATTGAGTGGTTCACATAACGGTCGCGAGAGTTGAAGATATATAATTTGTTAGGGGTTTAGCTAAGTTAAAGGTAAGATATTTTACCAATTAAACGGTGTAGAAAGGCTTAGTTAGTTAGTTATCAGACTACGTTAAAAACAGCGTCTTTATATCACGTAACTTACTTAGTCGTATCGTCTTCGTTAATATTTTTTTTACTCTTATAATCTGTAACATAGTTCAATTAAACTTACTCAAAAACAATGGGGTACTAAGTGTAATATAATACCTATTGTTTGTTACGTTTGACTGCAAGGGAACGAATTAACTAATAAATGGATTGATCAAAAATTCAATACCTTGTTCTATTATCACGACGATAATTTTCATAGTTAATATGTCATATTAAATCTGGCTTTCATTAACACTAATATGGTCATATCTTTCAATCCTAAACCCTTAAACTAGATTTTGAGCGCTGGTGCCATCCATATTTTTGATTAATTTAGTATATCATTACGCGGGTTCTTTTCATTTATATTGTGGAAGTAACTATTTAGGGCATACCTTTTCAAGCAATTTCATGTACGCGTTATCACGGTTGTAAATAAGGACCGTAATAAGCTGAAAAGGCCTTTAAAAGTGATATCTAGGTGTTATAAAGCGTCTTCAAACTCGTTCACACCTGTAATAACTACTTATATCTATTCGAGAAGTGTACCTTCATGAGTATAGGCTTTCCTATGATTTTTTAGCATAATATCAATTTATTAAGTATTGAGTTCAAAACATATATTGGTATTTTCTCTTTTTTTTCTTAACCATCATCGTTGTCTCCTTTATTGTAACCTAATTCGTGTAATATTATGTAAAGTAAACATCGTATTCGAAGTGGATTTTTATGTTGTTATAAATCTCGTGAAAGGTTTTTAATATTATTAAATGGGTTACATAAAAATCTTAAGTGTTGTTTGTAAGGATTTCAAGAACTAATAAATGAAAATTAGAAAAAGAGACCACTATTTACTTGCAAATCATTCAAAATAGCATTATGTTTGTGTTGAAAAAGTTATAAATCTTCTTTTCATATTTTTATACGTCATTCCAAACCTTCGCGAAGTTCGTCTAGAGTTTATAATTGATATTCACTATTTTGATAGGCTGAAGAGAAAGATTACAAAATTAGTCTTAATTTTCGATAGTGTTTTCTATTCATTTAGGCATTAGGCTTTTGGAGTTGCGATGTTAAGGGTAATTATCGGTCGCTTAATCCGAGTGGTAGATTTTTGTGGTAGAATATTTGGTAGGCTTTCGCTTGTAGGTCTGTTTGCTATAGGAAGACTCATTTTGAAAAATTTGACCTTTTTCAGGGAAAAATTGAGGGGCAAGGGGAATTGGGCTATATGCAGGGTTTTGAGCGACTTGATGGTTTTGTTCAATTTACTGGATGAAGTCAACATCAATTCCTCTTATGGTGTTGGCGACTGTTACTTTATACGCTTTACCGCCACTAAGAACATACTCTGCGTTGTTATGTGAAGGTACTAGATTGCTGAGTAAATCAATAGGTTCTTTGTCATTGGCGCGTAAAGAAGTGTAAATTAATTGGAGATTAAGGAGAAGTTCTCTAACATGTGTGTTTAGACGCTAAAAGTCTTTAACGCCTTTGCGCTTGCCTTGATAATCTTCAAGATAGGGATCTTAAAGGAATTTTTCGAATTATATCAGGTCAAAAAGGTTTTAAACTAGCTTGGTTAAGCTTTTTTGTTATAAGTGAATTTCTTTTCGTTGAAATACTAATTTTGAATTCAATTTGATCCCTATTTGGATGATCCTATATATATCAATAATCAAATCGTCAAATATCCCACGATACTTACGAAAGGCGCAAACGTTACGGTCAAAGGTTTTGCCGCCGTTTTGCCCGAAAATATAATTACTAACTTAATTAGTAACATACTTGTCGATTAAGTTTTTATCAATGTTCATTACTTATAATCCGTTGTTATAATTCTCAATAAAACTATGAATAAATGCTTTAATTACGTCTTTTTTGGCAGAGTCGGCTATAACTTGAAAATAAACGTTTGCGGTAGCCATTTCAATGTTTTGGTTAACATGAAACGTAGAATTTGGTGGTTTGTGCGAAAGAACTTGATATTTTAACGAAAAGTTATTTAAGAATTTAGTGACTTGGTGTAGGATCGTGTAATGTAACCTCCTTAACGCTACTGGATGGCTTCTCTCGGTGTAGCAATTTTTGACGATCAAAGTAGCGTAAAAGAAGGGGAAATTTGGTATTTAAGATGAAATTTCGATGTAAAAAGTAAGATTGAAGGTGGTTTGTTATTGGTGGTTAAATAGCGTGATGCTTTGTCGTTTTTTCTGGAAATAACACTTGAAGTAATATTAACTTAGCTATCTATTAACTTGGGGATCTTTGAGACTTTAAGCAGTAAATTCCAATAATTTCCTCTAAAAAGAATTCGTCAAATTTTATTGGTGTTTTTGAGTAAAAGGAAAACCGCTTACTTTAAAATTGACGTTGTAAACTGACGTAATCCAGACATCTTCCCTATTTTCCTACCGCTATTAACAAAAGCAGTACTAAAAAGACCCTTCGCAAACAAATTTCCTCTACCTTACCTCCGTTTAACGTAAAACGTAACGAGAAAGTAACATTTTCTTTTACTTAGTTTATTTATACTTAACCTAATAAATACTGATCAGTATTAGTAAGCCTTGCCCATGATAGGCCTTTAGACGTTGTAACGTTGTCGATTCGATTGTTCGAAGTTACAATAGTATTATAATGTTCATGTAGTGGATGTATTATTCTAGGTTAAGTAGACCGCTCGCCGGTTTGCAAAGTAATTTGTATGGCCAATTGGTTAGCTCGTACCCTAGTGTGAGGTTATCGTATACTGTATTTGACTTGCATTCAATACAGTAGACTCAAACAGCAATTCACTCAACTTGCAGTCCGTATGATCAACTTTACTGTAAGTAAAGTTGACTTACTGTACTGAAATTACAACAATTCCAATAGTGAGAATCATAATTAAAAGAACACTCGAGTTGATTGCTTTGGAAACCAAGTTAAAACGAAAAGTTAAGAAATGGTATTAAAAATTATAAACGAAATACCGTAAGTAAAAAATAGTTGCAATATTGATAGGTTTTTAGATATTATAAGATTGTCGATTTGAATCTAAATGAAAATGATAGGCAATGTTACAATTGTCAGGTAGTGAATATTATCCTTGTCTAAATTCTGGAAAACTGTTAGCCAGTCTAAATACTAATTAGTATAAGCAACTATTTAACATATGCCATACATTAAATTGGCCACCACACTGCAATTTATTGGAGGCCAACAAAATCATCCTAACTGTACTTTAATCAACTACTATTCCAACGCTGACGACTTTTTTTTTTATGGTACTAGTGCTTCTTGCAATATAATCAACTAGTAACATAAGTGTTTTTCCTTATTTTGCTTATACCATTTATATGGTATTCTCAATTCCTATTGCTTGTAAACTCGGAAATAGGTGCTTTATTACGTTTGAAATTCCCCTTTTCTATACACACACAAACATAATTATACAAATAAATAAAGTTAATATTATCAACCTACCATTCTTATAGTTTGATAGAGTTCCCTTATCTTCCTCTTTATCATTTCTCACGTGCTTTGATTTTACTAGTTAACCTGTTCACTTAACTCTCGTTTAGGATAATTAGCTTATTACTACCCCTAAACCTTTCAAAAGCTTTGTTCAGTATAAAAATCTTCATAACATCGACCAGATTATTTCTATTATTGATCCGTCTAAATTCTTCAATTTTCCTAATTTCCTAAGTTTTGTAAAGAGGCATGACGTTAATTATTAAGCTTATCTCATTGATTATTCTCAGAGTAAAAAACAACTTGAATAGACTGTTTAATCTATAAAAAAACGACTAGAATCGATGCAATGTTTAACTGATTGGTAACGATATTAAGGGTTTTAAATATAAATATATATATATTAAAGCGTGATATTATAAGTTAGATTTCAAAAGTTAATACGGTTCATAGAACATATTTCAATTTGATATACATTTAGTAGATAAGATTACTCCAATTAAAAAATGAGTTATCTTACGATTTGTTCTTATTCGAAATCCTTGAAATAAATACGATCTATTGAAATATGTTGGTGTTATGATTGAAAAAAAAAGTATTTTCGAAGATTTTTGTCTTAACATTTAACAAATTAATAGACACTATGCTTATTCCTCTGTTCAAATCATTCATTTTCCATTTCAAACGTTTATGCAAACGATTTTAATTCTCATCAGTTCAATATTAAATTTATACCGTTACTAATAATTGTAAAATACCTTCAACTGACATCAAGTTACGATATAATTGCTACAAATGTATTTCTAAGTGCATCATTAGGCGTTAACGACAATATTTGTGTTAATTCTATCTTAACAAATTCCTTACCCCTTTAAGAGACAGACAAGGTATCCGCCATGAATAGTGTTAATATTATATAAACGGATTAACGATCCATAGAAATCTAAGTGTTTTTTTATCTAAAGTTTCGAGTATTTTCCAATGATAGAACTCCAAATACGGAATCGTATATAATTTATTTAACATAAACCCAGAATTTCAAATTTAATAGTTAATCATTAATTTAAATTCTAGATACAACTAAATCATCATTACTCGTCTATACAATCAACAAATACAGGGCATAAAATTAGTATTTTATACATACCTTAGATTTAAAATAATACTAATATATTGGGAATTAACAGATACCTTATTCAACTCGTACATATAATGGGTTAACGTATAGTATAACAGTTTCTCATAGGTACTCATTAAAAAGTCTAGTAAATTACTTCAGTAAGAAAATTCTTCGAAAATTAGTGGTAGACTTCGTATATGCCTGAATAATATAATGACTGTTAAATTTAAACTTGATATAAGTACCTATCACTCAACTTGATGTTAAAACGTCCACTACTTATTTAATCATCTTTTAAATTGGTAAATACTATACAAGGACCCATTTTTACCTTAATCGCTATACCGTTGATCAATGAACCTAAACTTTTTCTACAGCTTTTCTATGGTTCTTCCATTGACTTTATGTGTTATTTTTAACTTCAAGATCGTTATATTCCAGTTGATAGGGTTGAAATCGCGTTGGAGTGTAAATTGAACAACTTTCAAGTAATTAATTTATCGATTTACAACTTATAGAATTTTCTGAAATGTTTACCTCAGGTCTTGATCATTTCCTACACACGTAATTGAAGAGTTGAATATAAATTATCCTTACTGTTTTTTTTTGTTATCCAAGCAAATGTAAATAATCGTCTAATTATATATTTCTTATAGTATTCCTAATAGTTCCTTATCTTAAGTAGTTCGTTGCATCGTATTTATCCCATTGATTAATTGATTTTCATGAGAAGATAGGTTGTTGTTGGTAAGCTTTTATTGTTACAACATAGTTGATTTGAATTACAGTTGAAGTAGTTGGTGTATTACATTGAAAATAGTGATTTGTTACTATTGACTTTGTTATAACGCTAGCTAGTCTGCGTACTAGTTTGTATAGTCAATTTCTTGGCCTATACCCCAATCCAAAGCGAGAACCTACTGTAATTAACTTGCACCAATTGCAGTCAATACCACAAACTACAATCAATTTACAATCCGTATAATTAACTTATTGTCAGTTTAGTTAACTTGAGTATACTACAATCAACTTCTATTTCAATACAGGCAGCTTTTTGTTTTATGCGCGCACACTAATGTAGTAAATAATCTATTCCAGATAAACTCCAAACTCACTACTTGTTTCGCTTGTTAAACTCCTATCAATTACAATTAATGTACACTGAAACTGATTTCAATTAAAGCCATTTACCCTTCAATTCCGAGTTTAGGCTTCTTTAACTCCCGTACATAGGTCTTTTACTATAGAATTATACATATTGTAAACTTTTACACCACTTACTAAGTACTTTTTACCACAATGTTCGAAAATGATTTTTTGTACGTTACTGTTATTATTGGTACCATAGTATGTTTCTATTTTTCTGGGGTATCTTTTTTTCTTTACGTTACATGTCCGATGATCTACTTAGCTATGAATCGGTAAGATTAGCTTATTATTATCCACAATTTATTAAAGCGTTAATAGGGTTATTTTTGCCGTTAGCTCATCGGAATTCATCTTTTATCCAGATTTCATATTCCTCTTTTAAAGTTATTACACTTATTATCAAACGGTTTTTATTAATCATGCTTGACTTCAATAAGAATTCGTGAAGGTTTCGGAAGTTTATATATTGAATTATAGGTATTAGAGACAATTTAAGTTGTTTCATAATAAAATTTGACGTGTCGTTAGTTATTATGCTGATTTTAAAGCCTATTATTAAGCTGTAAACTTCTCATTTAATTAACATTTTCTTTATAAGTTTATATTGAACAGTTGTTCAATATTGAAAGTTATTTGTAATCGTAAATTCTTTATTAAACTTCTTCCCGTTAATGAATGTTATAAATAATTTGATTTATCATATGAGGTTATTATTATTTGTCATAGACGTATTCGTACCAATCATTAAATTTGTCGTTTTTAAGTTTCCCGATATTATATTAATATCTTTGTCAGAATTATATATTTGTTATCAAATTCGGAGTTTAACCTAGTAAAATCCTTATCTTATTGATTTTAAACTTGTGTTATCATAGATAAATTGTAGGTTCTATCCAGTTTGTATAACTTGAAAATATAAGCTGTTCGATCCTTTTACCTCAAGTATCCTTATGGTTCTATTTTGTTGGTCTTATTAATTTTCACTAGTATTACAGTTAGCCTTTTTTTTAAGTAGGCTGAGGTACGTATTACAGATATTGTTGATACTATAAATGTAGATTGACGACTAGTTACAGTTAAGTTATATACCTTTGGTTAACGTTTCAATCAGCTTACATTCCTAAAGGCCTAACTTCTTGATAACACGTTGTTTTGCGATTATAAATTCAGTGTTTTCAAAGGAGAGAATATCATTAGTTTGTATGCTAACGATACCAACATTTTCACACTCTTCGTAAATCATAAATATGGTTTGAACATTGACATTGTTATATTTAGCTTGTGTCTCAAGTGCATTGAATACCTCAAGAATTAATAAATATTTATTTTAGTCAATCCGCACAAAGATTTTAGATGTAGTATTATCTTTTCGGTAGGAAATTTATCATTTTATTTGTAGGCCTTTATCTTTGCAATGTAGTTGATTCGAATTTCTAGGCGAAGTAACTGGTGTACTGAATTGAATTTGATGATATGTTACTTCTTAGTTTGGCAAACCGCTAGCTTATCTGCACGGTAATTTGTATGGCTAATTGCTTTGACCCGTGCCCCAATCTGAATTGGACACCTACTGCACTAAACTTTCAATCGATCCCACAAACTATGGTCAATTTGCAGTGAATACAATGATATAACTGTAAGTATATTTGACTTGACTTTGCTAAAATTAACTTCTTTTCCAAAACTAGCGTTTTTTTGTTTTGTACGCGTATGTCAGTATGGTAGATTACTTACTTATGGTAAGCTCCAAACTCATTTCTTAATTTTTAAATTAAACCCCTATCAATTCCAATAAATTGGCATCAAAACTAACTTTAATTATGACTCTTTGCTCCACAATCGCGGGTCCTTCATTCATCAACTCCCATGCACAAGTTTTTTTTCACAAACCTACACGTATTACGTTCGCTACCAATTACGTAACCTTTACCAATATTTTCGAACATACTTTTCTTAAATGTTACCACTGCCACCGTTTTTATTACCCTGACAATCTTCTTATTTTCTAGGTTATTCCTATTTACTTACGTCACGTACAGGATTTTCTAAGTAGCCCTCGATTTGTATAGTTGATACATTGCTATCCACAAACCTTTCCAAGGCGCCATTGGGTGTAACTTTGGTTATAGCGTTTGTTGGGTTATTTTAACCCTTAATTTACCGAAACATATCGATTTCCTAGGCTTCATAATACCTTTTTTAAAATTATTATATTTATTATTAGATGTTTTTTATTAGCCTACCTAACTTCAATAAGTATTCGTCACGGTTTCTGTAATTTGTGAATGTAATTATAGGTATTGTGGGCAGTTTCAGCTGTTTGGTAATAATCCTTAACGTGCTATTAGTCATCATACTAATATCGAAACCTGCTATCATGCCGTAAACTTTTGTGCAATGGGACTAGGCCAAATCTTTCGCTTAAAACAGTCAGATACTGTCTATAATCCTAGATAAAGAGAAGGGAAACGAAACTCCTGTTATAGAGTTTCTATAGACTTACAAAAAAGGGGGGTGGCCCAGTTATATCACGAGTGTAGGGGAATTCTCTTAAGCAGTTTTAAAGCATTTTGGGAGCATGGCAACTATCCGGGATAGATCTCTGGTGACTACTAGCCCAAGCACCAGCCTGTGACATTACCCCCGACATACCCCCATGTAACCCCCCCCCCCCCCGCCCCCAATAATAGTTTTTGTATTAACGTGTATAAACTCGTCATCTATCTTAAACAACGTGGGTTTACCCGCCTACTTTGGTTACTCAACCCATGTGAGTTAACTTACCCACTGTTGCCATTGGTTAGCTTAACTAACGTGGGTTAACTCGTTTACTTCTGTCATTTAACTTACGTAAATCAGTTTGATCACTATTATTACTAGTTTAGGTAAGTTAATCTGCCAACTTTTGTCATTAATACATTTAGGTTTACTTGACTACTACTTAACACTGTCAAACATAGGCTTTTGAACGGTTCAATAGCTAAGGAAGAATATAATTAAGTGAAGCTCATTAGCGGGTTGAGCGAGAAGACCCATTATTATCTTCGGCTGAATTATAACGGGATTCGAAAGCATTAAGGTCTGTGGTATTCTAAAATCTTGAAAGCGGTTTTTAGGTCGGGTATATATAACTTACTCATTTAACTAAAACATATCATTCTAGGGAGTCATTAATACAGGACTAGTTTAAGTAAAGTTTATTTTGGGTTTTTAAAATAACTTTAACATGTAATTTAAACTCGATTTCACCATTTTTACAAATAAAGTCGATGAAAGGTAGTTAATAGTCGCGGATTTGTTAGTTTAGAAGTAGGTCGAAAGCAGTAAGAATAAATTAGTCGACGTAAAACTGGGGATATTTCTTACCCAGAATATTGAGTTCGACGATATGGAAATCGACAATACGTATTATAAGATATTTGTTTTAAAGTTGGTTTAGTCTTTTTAAAAACAAAATCGATTTGCTTTTGGTAAAAAAAACTAGAAGTTATCGCTAACTCGAAACTATATCAGGGAATAATGCTTTTTATCAGCGACTTGTTTTATATACTATAATGTAATCGCCATGACGAATTGTATAAATTTTGTAACGCTGCGAATATATTAAACGATAAATTTAACATTTAAACGTAATTCGGAGTTGAAATAAATAAAAGTTGTATAACTCATATAAATTTAACGTAATATCAATATATTTTAAAAAACGGGTTAATACCAATGATGATGATATCCTCATTTTTTAACGTTGAGTAGTATCCAAATAATGAACTGTTTTAATTTGATTAGGTATGAATAATAAAGAAACTTAGGTATATTAAACTCTCTTAATTATTTCGTTCTCCAATACTATCTGTTTCGTGGTAAAACACGATACTTGAATGTTGTTTTTCCCACGTTATGTCGTGAAGACGTTTTCAAAACCTATGAGTTTAATTTACACCCTAATCCCTTATAATAACATAAAGAAACCCGTAAAATCGTTACTAACAGTTCAAAAACCCGCCAGACGTAAGCTTCGACGTTTATAATATTTTTGAATATGCAAGTAATGATTTTACTTGAACGATTCATAATAATTATAATATAAAGCAGGGTACTAGCGTGTGTTAAAAGGAGATCAATTATAAAGTCGATTAAAAGTTTCTTTTAAAGCCGTTTTTCAATTGGTACAGATTCGAGTAGTTCATATCGATACTGTTACTAATATATTATTTGCTTATAAATATGTTAATTTTGGTAAAAACGTCAGACTGTACGGTGTAACCTAGGTAGGAGATATCTTTGGAATAAAACTACGATAATTAAATTGCGATCCAAGTAGCCAGTAAAAAGTGAATCGTATGTAATTTGAATTAACGTAGTAGTAAGCGGCTCGTTAATACAAACTCAAATACGGCTATGAAATAGTAATATATTATCGTTGTTTACTAAATATGATTCAATAAAAACTTTAATTATCTGGGCGTTGTCAAAACGAATATTAGAAGGAAATTTTCGGTTTATATATATATACTAGATAAATTTAACAGGGGTAAATAATATTTCAGATTATAACGATATTTTAATTATTTCAAAGAGATGAGTAACAAGTTCATTATTTGTTAAAGTAAACTCGTTAACTATAATAAGTCGGGAGATGTATAAAAACAGAAGTGGATTCGAATAAACCCATTAAAATATAAAGGTTATTGTTCCCAGCTTGAAAAACCGGCGTCGCAACAGCCTTTAAAATATCCTGGTTTCGACGAAATGGTTTATTGACTCGTATATTTCTAACCCCTTTATTATAAATCAGTTCAAAATAAAGTTTGTAAAATCGTTCCAACTAATGAACTTGTTGTTCGAAAGGTCATCTAGTAATTATAGTGTATTTTAATTTTTTATAATCGATAAAAACAGTAAACGGGCGGGTAGAACCGCGAACTTCATATTGAATACTTTTAATTAATTTATAATCCCTTATAATTACTTATTATAAATCTAGTAATTGGATTCGGTAGTAATAATAGACTAAAGTAATACGTTATTCAACGTAAAGTGTTGTAATCGTACTATAGGAGTAAGTTTTTTTCTAAACTGTAACTTAAACAGTTGGCCTTTAAAACGGTTCCCCGGTTAAATTCTTATAAGGCGAAAATTGGTTTAAAAACGAAGGAAATATTGAGCTGTTGGAAATTAACTAATCTTTGAGCCTTTAACGAAAAGCGAAGCTTTTTTCGGTGAAACGAATTAAGGGGTCTAAGATCACAAAATATTCCCGAATGAATTTCCGTTAGAAACTAATAAAGCCAAAAAAACCTTCTACTTTTAATACAGACATAAACCCCGCCTATTTCCAAATAAAACGTAACTTCTCTGTATTTATAAATACTACAATTTAAACTTTAATAACTGATTCCAAATTAGTGAACTTTTGAATATCGAACTTTTATTTAAATATATTAAAATTTAAAACAGCGATATTGAAAGCATTTAGTACCTGCTGAACCTTAGCGTTATAGTAGCTCAAGATGATATTGAAATATATGAGAATATAGTCTACGCCAATAGAAAAATAATATCGAGAAATATATGTAGCTAATTAAGAATATATTGTTTAAAGGTATTCGGTGAATGAAAAAAACCGAAAAAGTTAACAAGTCATTTCAAAAATTCAAAATGTATACAGAACACAGTTTTTATTCGTAGTATTTTTAATATGTAGTTTTAAACAGTAGTTTCAATATTGAGTTAGTAAATAATTTCATTCGTGAAATATTTGCCAACGTTCTTTTAATTATGGGGAGAAGATAACGGTTATCTTTCGTAATAACGTTAGGTTTGTGGTAATTAATATAAAAGCGTAAGCCGCCTCCAGGTTTTTTAACGAAATGTATGGAAATACACGATAAGACATTACTAGCGCGAACGTAATTTGAATTTAATAAATCGGTCAAAATCTTTCTTTAAACTAAAAATTCCTATTTTAACATGTCATATAACTGCCTAAGGAAGACTTTTAAACTCTAACCCTAATTTTCATTTAAAATATCGATTTCTTGATAGACTCCAGAACGGTAAGGAGGAAACTTGTCTTCTAAGGATTTATCGAATCAAGGTGAGATTTTTTGAAGGTATCGGAAAGTTTGTCGTTAATAAAGATGGGGAACTTTAAGACTAAAATTTTATTAATATTTTTGAAAGGGACGGTAGCGAACTATTTAATAATAGACCAAACCTTTCTAACCTTACTGAGTATAATATGAATGGTGGTGGTACCGATATTGTTAGGTTCTTTTTATACTAGTGTAAATCCTCTGTCCTATACGCGGTAATCAATTGCTCTTCCTGGGAATAATATCTATTTTAAAGGGACGTAAATTACTTATTTATGCTTTATCTAAGGTCAACTGAAAATAATGTCATATTTTAAATCAGGAAAAATATGAAACCAAATAGGATGCCAATATCCATCGTAATCAACGTCTAGAAGGTTATGAAAATAAGTTGTAAATCAGTTTCAAATATATCATAAATAGGTTAATCAAGTTGTCAGATTGAGATAGAGATAAAGGATAACCTTACTTAACGGCTAAGCTATTTATTTATGAAGTTATGGTATTTACGAGCGATATTGATTGAAATAATAGTAAATAAAATAAAATTTTAAGTAAGTTCATTATAATTAAAGGGTTGTTTAAAAACTCCAGGTCAGTTGCCAGGTCGAATTAAAGTCCTTCCAACTTCCTAATGCGATTATATATAAACGATTCGTTTTTTCTTTTTAAAGGTTAATAAAGTCGTCGGTAAAGGTAAGGTAAGTATTAATAAAAACCTTGATATCGAAGTTATTCGAGTATTATATAGGATTTAATTAACAGGTATAAATACGATAACTATTTACGCTGTATTTTAAGTAAAAATCAAAGTTCTTATATCGGGAGAGTTTCAAATAGTCAATTTAGGTAACGCTCCGTTTAATACTAATTAAAAAGGTATTCACCTCAGTTATATTAACATTTCCTCAACTATCGTAAATGGGCGCATTGTTATTACCATTTTGTTAGTACGTGTGTATAGTAGCAACTCAATAATGAGAAAGCGTATTATTGACGATGGAAAAGGAATAAACTAGCTAGAACCAGAAGCTCAGCAAAAGGTTGAGCATTTATTGTACCTTCTCATTTTCTTTCCTTACTTATATAAGCGTAAGCCCATGAATGTATTCCCCTATGTAAGTATATAACAAGTTCTCAGAACTAAAATAAAGGCAATATCAATATGTTATATACACATGATGGAAGAGTAAGACGTGAGAGGTGTAATGTGAAAAGGGAGAAGTGAGACATGAAACGTGAGAGGCGAGACACGAAATACAAAATACTAAAATATTTTTACAAGAAGCGATTTTTGTTAGATAGTTTTCTTATGAGAAATTTTTTATACGACAACACTTTCACAGACGTTTTGTATGTTTCAATAAGTTTCTTATAATGTTTTAGATCTTTTATAGGTTTTTATTAATCGTCTTTCAGAGTGTAGCCCTTTTAACGAACTAAATATTGAATTAAGTTTCCTATACGACGATGACGATCTAGATGTTTTTCCACAATTGTTTTCGATTTCCCATTTATCCTCTTTAGGGGCCTATTCATATAGTACTATCCTAAGTAGTAGAAATATGCGGTCGAAAGGATCATTTGTAAGCTTGTTATAATATCCCAGATATTAAACGTTAACGTTAAAATAAACTCGAAAATTTGCAGAAAATTTGAATATATACATAAGTTTTCTTATACGATTTACTATAGTGAATAGGTGTAGGCGTGTAGTTAATGATTTCTATTATCTATGGAGAGGTTTATAGGCTTTTGAAGGATTGATCCAGATGCAATCATCTACGTTAAATTTCATTTAACGACAATGTTCGTTATAACATCATTTTACTTCATAAGTAATGATGTCTATCATTAGTGGAGCGTTATAGCAAAGATGTTCCTTTATAAAACGAATTTTCTCTTGTTATCGAGGTAAATAAAGATTAAGACAGTTTATAGAAACGTATAATTTAAAGGTTAATTAGTATTCGTAAGGATTAATATCGATGGTATGAGAATGCGAGTTATTAATATTTTATTAGGGCGTAGAAATAAAATCAGTTTACATTTTTTACTGAGTTTAGCGATGTGATCATGTAATACAAGTTCAACTGCATGATTTTTTTCTTAGCTTATTCATTAGCTAAATAATAATGTGCTATTATTATACAAAGTTTTTTTTCGAATCGTTTTTATAAGGTTTATTCAAAAACAGGAAAAACTTAGTATTTTAGGTTATATCTTTTTTTAGGATGAGTCCAATCTATTAATAAAATTTCAAGATATAGAACTTTCGTTTAATATGTTGTTTTATTAGTGGTATATCCAGGTAATGAAATAGTTTGTTGTTTTGTATGTAATCGGTATTGTAATATCGACTTTCTTACAACTTGTCAATAACTAGAGAGTATTAACCGATAATATCAATAGTAAAATGGTACTTAAATATATTTACATAGTATATATGAGCTTCTATAGCGCTTGAATTGGCTAAAGATATCCAAGAGGCCTTTGATGTTTATTACGTATTTAACCGTACCAAACTTGATAGCGATAATATTTTTTTTATAATTTTCCATTTATACCTTAAGTACACGCCGTTGAATAAAACCATTATATGTTTTGATTTAAAATGATGTTTGTTGTTATAAGTATTATATATAATTCCTAAACGAGTTCGAGGAGAATTACAAGTTTTTGAAGGTCAGTTGCGTCCCGATGGTATAAAAAGAGATTACATAAATGAAGAGAATAGCTATCCTAAAAATATTAACAATTATTTTATTATATGGCCTTTAAGTGAAATTTAAAATGATTGTCCATTGGATAATGCTTTACCTGTATACAATATGAAATCTGAGGCCCATATAATTGGGTAAAATAGTTTCCGCGACACGGAATATGGGATGAATTTTGTCAAACACTACTGGAAAATTATCAAATATTGGATGAAGTATGAGTATCTTTTTCATACACGAATCTTTTTGTTCGCGGATGTTAAAATTAGCGATAAAATATTTAAAACAAAATTAAGTCATTAAGAAAGATAGAAAACATTTAAATTATAGTAGTTTAAGTAAATAATAATATTGATAAGTCTTTCATTCACCATATATTTAAAAATTATACCTAGTAAAGTTTTGTCAGTAATAATTATCATAGATTCATAATTTTCCAAAACGATTACTAGATAGAGGTTTTTAACCAAAGTCATTATAAGGCGTTTCTGGGCATAGAAGAGGTAAGTTACTTGATGTAACGAAGGTAAATAATTTCGCTGTGCCAAAAAACGTTATTCAATAATAAATAAAATAGCTTAAGAAATTATAAGGGCAAGGATTCATTATATTTCAAATGATATTTAGGTTCTAGTTGGAAAAATATAATACTAAAGCTGGTTTCTAAACTTTATAGACTTGAAAGAATAATTACTGAGTAAGGTTTATATAATGCAAACATAACTTGCTATATAAATACTTTTATGGAGCATTGAAAGATTTTATTTCCCATTTCATAGGTGTAAATTTTGTAATTTAAGTGTAATATATAAGTTTTCCACTTATTCTCCATTCGCTTGGATTTAGGGCCTACGGCTTGTAAATATGTTTTTGATTTTCGTAGCAGCTTGAATAATTTAGTAAAGTAGCGTATTAATCGTCGTAAAAATCTATTAACTTCCAAGTCTGTTTTTTACTCTTTAAGTGTAATTGAGAACGAAAGATTTCGGAATGCTTGGGTAAGTTTACCAGTTGTTAAGAACTTGAAACAAATTAATTTAAATCCAAGTAATTTGACAAATTCAAATTTTATGAACGATTTTTCCATCAAAAGGAGATTTAAACTTTAATTAATATGAAGAAAATTTGTGTAAGATGTTTTAGGTAATCTTTGCATTTATCGGAATAAATAATTATGTTATCGATAAAGGCTCATCATAATAATTTGAATAGCTTCAAAGTACGATTTATGAATCTTTGTATAAATGCTGGTGAATTTCTCAAGTTTATCGAATCCATTTTACAATGTTCAAGTCATCGATGACTTATAAAGATAACTCAATTTAGGTAGTCTGGATATATAAATAATGAAAAAGAGCTTTATTATATTAATTATCGAAATGTAAAACTATTCTCATAGACGTTAATAACATCAGATTAAAAAGGTAACAGGTAGTTATTAAGTATACCGTATTAATAAAAAGATTTAAGATTAACTATTTCACAAAAAATTTCGATATAATGAAGCTTTTACCAAATTATAAAAATTAGTAAAGTAAATGATAAAACTTCGTTTAAGAATTTCATATAGCCTTGAATATTGTAAATCATTCAACTATTAATTTACGAAAGCTTAGTTATAACGAGAAACTAAGTAAAGTTAAAGATTTAGTTTCGGGTTTTATTGACCTTCAATAAGTGGAACCTTATTCATTTGGTTGAAAGAGAGTTTAATGGGCCAAAAAATTATGCTATACATAGGAAAATGTATTATAAATCTTTTCGAATTAAAAATAACTTAAAAGATTTTTGTTTATTAATGTATTTATTACATTTAGGTTTAATATTAGTGTATAATTTAGAGTCTTAATGTTAAAGTAAGTCGAAAAGTCCTTGAAACATATCTTATTCCATTAATTGACAAGATTTAATTCTCGCGTATTTTGCACAAATGTTTCCATATTTTCTATGATTTCTTGCATAGAGTTCTCAATCAGGACGGCAAAATCGTATAGGAATGGCTTATCGGACTATAGGTTAACCAGAGTCTTTAGAATTAAGCGAGATTACCTTCTCTTCGCTGTTTACATTGTGTAGGATTCCAATTGGAATTCGTTTCCTATAGCGACAATCTTAGAGCCTACGTTGCGGGTGATAATGAGAGTCATTTAAAAATTCCTAACAGCCTTACGCGTAGGGTAAGTAATTTCGGACGCTATGTTTCCAATTCCTATTACCTATAAAATTGTTTGTACGGAATTATACCATATGATATAAAAGTAGGCGGTATTTTTACATTTTGTAATCATTCCGATCCGCGTGTATTTAGGAATATTAATGTTTGTTGTTTTGAGATTATAAATTTGAATGTTTCAAAGCGTAGTTAAATCCAAAATTTCGTTTAAGACGTGAGGATACTAAGCAATGAATATAAATATACGCTCTTTAGGGAGTTTAGTGTTTTTCATAGGGATATATAAAGTTTGTCCAGATAGTACTGTTTCAGTTGTAGCTTTAGGGAGAATGTTTCGTAGAATTGAATTCGAAGCGTTGTTATGGACTAAATATATCACTTTGAAAATGTTGTTTTTAAGACGAATAACAATTTTTCATATGAGGATATCCGTTTCACACGGCTTAAGCAATTTCTTAAAGAGAAGGACTTTAACATTCAGGCGGTTTATTACTCAAACTTTAGCCGTTGTTCTATGAGTTTAGGAGTTTCATTAAGTTTATAGTTGGGGTTTATGAACGTTCAACGAGTGTTAATGGTAAGTTGTATAGAAAGTTTTATAATATTTTCAATCATTTTACAACTATTTTGCGTTCAAAACGTTTGTTTCAATATAATTGGGAAAGTATTCATTTACCAAAAATGAACTTCAAAAACTTTACCTATACCTGTATTCGAATATAAGTTGTAGCTTGGCCTTAGAAATGTATGTCTTATAGCGAACTATACAAAGTGATAACCGTCTATAGAAATAGCGACCGTTTCGTTAATTTATTTAACTATAGTAACTTTTAAATTCTCTATATATACGGTGACATCCTTAAAGTTAACGAATTGATAGAAATTAAATGATTCACGTAGTGTATCTTTTTTGTGGCTCGTAAGGATAAAGCCCTTATTTGTGAATAGGACTTAAAATGTTTAAAAGAAGTATTATGAAATTCGTATGTTTGTTTATAAAAAGCGTATATTAGATAGTTTCGTTACGTTTTACCGATAAGACTTAATATCTTATTTATAAAGTCTACCTTATTCGCCTAACAGAGAGAGGAAGAGCGTTTAAACTTGTTACGGATTTAATATGAATAGTCAATATTCTCCGATTCCGGTTAAATATTATTGATAAATTTATGCCAGCAACAGCATTTTCGGTACCAATTACATTCGCGACGACTATCTTTATTATAACTGCAAACCTTACCGTTGCTGCGGCGATTATCTCCGTAACGTTTCTCAGAAAGATTGTCATAAGCCTTGTAAGGATTACGCCTACGGTTATAAATATAATAACTAATTTTGCTAGGTTCTTTATTATCCCACTTTTTATCCTCATATTTTGCTTTAGCTTTTCCTAAAATATAAGCTAGTTATACTTCTCAAATTAGTCTTTAATAATAGGCTTGTATGAATGATACCGATGGTTTGCGACTTTTAATGAAATATTCCCAATTTTTTTTGTAGGTTTTACTGTATAACAAGTTGAATACGGTAAAAATATCGATTTTAACTTCATACCAGTTTTAGTTCGTTTGGTTGAAAGTAGGTAGAACTTGCGTATATTTTATGTTGGATTCAATATACATACGAAACTTATACTTGTTTGTATAAATTTACGCATGATTAACGTCAATTGACGGAACTTTTTCGTTGTGCGGCTTTAGTCCATTTGAAAGCAGTGGGTGAAAGTATTTATAACGGTTTGAAAGTATCTTTCAAAAAACTTATACGTTCCTTGTAAGTTAGTTTCGTATTTTACAAGAATATTACTCAGTATTAAAGCAAGGTTTTAAATACGGAAACGATATTAAGCTTTCGAAACAATTTTGGAAATTTTAGACGTTTATAAAAACAATATTTTTGCTTATAGTGATTATGTCCATGTTAAGTAGATTAGGATACTTGAGATCGTATACCCCTATTTCCTTTCTGTTTAAGCGGTATGAGCCATTAACGGCTAAGGACTTATTGATTGCAATATTTCGGTTAGGGCTGCAATAAGAACGTTTTTGTTCGTGAGCCGGACGTTTAGGGCTGTGAGGACGCTCGTTACTTCGGCGAAAGCGTCGTTTTCGGTCCCTAGTAAAGGCGTTAAAGCGACTTTTTATAATAGTTTGATTGAATATATTCTGTTGTTCAAAGCTCATATTGATTGTATTGAAACTTTCTTTAAATTCTGTGTTTTTTTTTTAACTATGATAGCTATGTACTCCTAGAAAGGTTTGGTCTAATTACATATTAAATTTTTTTTTTTTTGTAGTGGGAAAAGCGTATGGGAACGGGATCCGACCGTTGAAGAATTTATTAACGGTTGTGGTATTAGAAAGGGAGTAGTAAACGCAGACAAAAAGACGCGAATAGGGTAGAGGCAATAGGGGTAGATTTTTCCTTTTTTAAGGGCCAAGGAACAACTGTTGAAATAATAAGCTTGCTAAGTTTATTGCGAGTGTAGTTAGGAGTGATTGGTACCTTAATGAGAATTAGTGCTTAAGTACGTAATTCGCGCTTGCTTATAAGAAATTGTTGGCAGCAGTGAAATGGCAATGACGGCAGCGGAATGATGGCGGCAGCTACAGTGAGAATAGCAATGTCAACAAGGAGATAAAAGTAACGATAGCAGTAATAGGGGGAAGAGGTTGAAAGATCGTAAAGTTAAAGAGCGAAGAAAAAAAGGGGGGAGATTTTAGTTGAGCAGGAGGGTTTTATTTTTTCGGGGTAGTAAAATTAATAACTTTACTCCTTTTGTTTTGACTTGTTTAGACTGGTAAAAGGCAATATCTGATGCTTTTCAGCTCTTTTGTTTATAACTACCAATTGTTGGTACATGTATATGACAGCATCATAATGTTCAAATAGTGTATTATTCTAATGATGTAAGAGGAAAAAACTAGCTACAACCTGAAGTTTAGCGAAAGGATGAGTATGTAGAGGCAGGCATAAGCACGATATTTTCCATTTTCCTTACTCCCTAATATAAGTGTAAGCTTATGTATATATCCCCCCATGTAAGTATACAACATATTTTCGCAATGAGTAACACTGCTAGTACTAATATTACTAACGTAACTGATATTACCAAACCGAATACAAAGGTTATAAAGTCTTATATTGATAAATTGGGCACGAATTACCCATTCGTTATGATCCGTGGGTATATCGAAAGGAAATATTGTGTTAGCGAGTCAATCGTTAATGATTTTTTCAATAACAAGTTTAACGGTAAATTTTCAAACTATACTGCTAGCTTTCGAAATTGAGGATTCATAAACTTTAAAAAAACATAAAACCGTGTGTTAATTTCTTTTTTTAAACTCGTAAATTAGGCGTTAATATATTTTATAATAGTCGGATTTTCATAATACATGCGATACATTACTATAAAAAAGTTGAGGTAATTTTTTCCGCCGCTAATATTATAAACGCAATCAACTTCTATAAAGGTTTTCGTTAAGCCCTCTGATTCTGGAAAAAATAATGTAAGAGTAATTTTCTCTCATACCAATAGATTTCGAATTCCTTCTCAATTTGTATATTATTGTAACCTTTCATATAAAAAAGCGTAATTCAATGTCGAGAAAATGAACCGACTAGTTAATAGGTTTACGCTTAATTTATCAATTGCCGATTTTTTGAATTTTTTGTTAATATACTCGTCGAAGTTAAAGGAATTTGTGTTATTATTATTGTTGACACGATTTCTGGTTAAAAACAACACGTTAACTATATTGTTTATAAGTCACGTAATAATGGAACCCTTGTAAAAGAAGGGTTATTCCGAAGATATAAATGTAGATATAACAATTTCAATTTGTTTTTTTATATTTATTAACGTAACTTATACATCGGTATTATGATATTCTATAAGAAAAACGTATTTATAAACAACTTGATCCCATTCTACGTGCACTATATGTAAAGTTTCGGTAAATCTTTTGTATTAGGTACTCAAATAGTTGTATTATATTACCAAAGCGCTTTAAAGTTAGTTTCTGACATGCGCGTCGAAAAACTATTCCAAAGTCTGGAAATCCAGGTTCAAAAAGTCGGAAAACTGTTATAATCTAGACATGTTAATAGGTCAGAAAGTAAACCAGTGGTCAGCTGTACCATCGAGAGCCCAACATCCAACGAATTAGGTGGAACATCTTTTAGGTCATCCTCAAATTAAGTAATCCCTAAGGGTTAGGGTCGACCCTAGACCACTAGTGCTTACTGAGCCTTAATAAGCACCAATAAGCACTAATGAGCACTAATAAGCATTAATAGGCTACGATGAACCGAAATTAAAGGCGTATAAAGATACAGATATATAAGGAAACAGTTATTACTCGTTAGATAGAATTTCCTTTATTGCTTTTTAGTCGTCAATTTAAATATTTAGTTTATCCAGAATAGCTTAACAGCTATTAATCATCGCTGGCATGGAATGGAGTCGATATTGTTCACTCAGAAACTCTGCTACCATCTTGATAACATGAATCCTTTGGCACATTCTATTAACTCATGGGTATTTAGTGTAACTATTACAAAAACATAGCTTTAAGCTATAGTCGCTTGCAACAACTAAAATACTATTGGAGAAAAAATATCAAGAATTATATACGATAGGACCAGGCGAAAGTTATCGCGTAAAACGGTGAAATACTGTTTATAATTCTCCAAGAAAAGAAGGGGGAAAAAACCTATTAAGAAGCTGTTATAAGCTTACAGAAAAGGGAGGTAGTATAGTCACGTAACAAATTCAAATGTATGATCATAAGCAGTTCCAAAACATTGTAGAAGCATAGCAACCTCCAGGGCTAGATCTCTGGTAACCACCATCCCAGGAACCAGCCTGTAACACTTTAATACTAATATGCTTCGTGTTATACATTTATGTTTGACAGACCTCTAGTGTTCAAGGTTGCTGGTAATTTTAAACTGCCGATTAAGTATTTTCTCGTTGACTAGTATTATAAAGAATCCGATTTATGATATAAAGTTAGTATTATTGTTATAACCCAAGAACCAACTACAGGTTATGGAACAGGCCAGCGGCCAGCTGCACCATTAGAAGCTTAACGTCCAACATATTAGATGGGGAAAATCTCTTATATCAGCAAACCAGGGTTAGGGTTAACGCACTGACGTATAGGATATGTTGGATATGTTGCTATCCAAGCCATCCAGTAATGAAGATGGTATGAAGGTACAGATATATAAGGATACGGTCATTACCACACAGATAGTATTTCCTTCATAGTTATTCAGTTGTCATTCTAGGAATTCAGTCTCAGTATGTTCTGAATAGCCTCACGGCTTTTGATCATTACTTGCACGGTTGCGATATTGTTTACTCAGCACCTCTGCTACTTTTTTGATAACATAAACCCTCTGACACCTTCTATATACTCGTGGGTATTTAGTGTGATCATTACAATAATTTTCAAAGGAGCCGTCCGTAAAAATCATTAACTTTATCGTCGTTAAATTTACCGATATATCATTCGTATATTTTTGAAATGATATATTTTCTATTCAGTTCTCTTATTCAATTTTTCAAAATCTTTGTTTCATGGTTTTCAAGTTTATATCGTAATTAATAAATCGTAGAATGCTTCCGGTTAGCATAATATGACGATATATACTACTTAGACTTTATACTTCAAATATCGTTATACTTTTGCTTCATCGCTTTTGCCAATTTTTTCCAAGCTCGTAGCTTACTCTTTTTGACATAAGTGTAATGATCACACTAAATACCCGTGAGTATATAGAAGGTGTCAGAGGGTTTATGTTATCAAGAAGGTAGCAGAGGTGCTGAGTAAACAATATTGCAACCGTGCAAGTAATAATCAAAAGCCATGAGGCTATTCAGAATATACTGAGACTGAATACTTAGATTGACAACTGAAGAGCTATGAAGGAAATACTATCTATGTGGTGCTGACCGTGTCCTTATATCCTTAATCCTTCATACGCCTTCAGTGCTGGATCATGTTGGATCGAAACATGATCTCAATGATCCTTAGTGCGTAACCCTAACCCTAAGGTTGTTGACATAAGAGATATCCCCACCTGATGTGTTGGACATCAGGTTCTTAGTGGCTTAGCTCTATACTGGCCTGTTTTCTGACCCTCCGATGTTCTTGGGTCATAACAATAAGCTGAACTATGTGTTTCAAGTATTATTAATATTGCTGGTAGAGCTTTATATCGTTGCAACGTTGTCGATTAGAATCGTGGTCGAAGTAACAGTAGTATTGCATTGGTTAAGTGGTAGATGTATTATTTTAGGTTTGGCAGACCGCTATACAGTCTATACTATGATTTGTATAGCTAATTGTTTGGCTCATGCCCTAGAGTGAAGTGCAGCGTACTGCATTCGACTTATACCCAATACGGTAAGTACACAAAAAATACACTTAAATTACAGTACAGTTAACTTTACTATAAGTAAAGTTGACCTGTTGCACTACATGTAGTACTATTCCAATACTGGCGGCTTTTTAGTTTTTACGTGCATGCAAGTGTGGTTGACTAATCTTTTCCGGTTAGCACTAAACAGTGATCTCATTAACTTACTAACCCCCTATGCATTCCAATTAACTTCCCTACTAAATTGCATCTAATTATACAAAAACCAAGCCCATTCGACCTCAATTACGCCGTCGCTCAGAGGTCCCATTTTATTAAATCCCACAAAACATTTTTTCGCTAGAGGCCTCCACTTCAGCTATACCAATCGAACTGATCGCCATTATCAATTCCTCTATTTCCCTAACAATATTTCGATTTGCTAGCATATCCCTAGCTGCCGTCATGCAATTGAGGCTTTCCGGGCGGCCTAATAACATAACCTTTAATACGTATGGTTAGCCTATTGCTTTCTACAAACATTTCTAGGACTTTATTCGGTGATACTTTCATCATGACGTTAACGGGATTATCTTTACCGTTAATTCATCGGAATTTCTTGATCTTCCTCCTTTTATAGTCTTCTCGAAGTGCTATTACATCGACTATTAGGCGCTTGTCGCTACTAGTTCCAAGATTTAAAAGGTATTCGAATAATTTCTCGGGTTTATATAAATTATCACCGGAATAAAAGGAATCCCTAACTATTTAGTAATTAGGTTAAGGGTTTCCTATAGTGCTATGCCTACGTTAAAACCCAACATTATACAGTAAACCTCCGAAGTTAACACGCTTTGTATAATCCTCTTACATTAAACAGAGGTCTAGTAAATCAGACTACCAATGATATTAAACTGGTCTTTTTGCCTATCTTCGTTAACGAGGGTTATTAGAAAGCCTATTTATAAAGATAAGTCGATGTTATTTATAAAATACCTGTCTGTAAAGCTTATTAACTTAGTTCTTAATAGATCAATTAGGACTATATTAATCTCGCAGTCCAAATTTTGTATTTTCTACTAGAGCTTTTTATTTAAACGTTAAAAGTTTTTATCTACCAGATGCTATGTCTTTACCGCAATGGAAAGGTCGCGAAAAGCCTACTGTTAAAATAATGCAGTAATATAGTTACCTCAAGCACGTTATTCCAAGTACTATTAAGACTTAGCTATATTAATTTTATTAATTATGGCTAAAATAATATCATTGCCCTTTGAACGAAAGTTTAAACCGGCATTGGTACTAGGTATACTGATTAACGATATATTAAAGTTAAATTGACTGCCTGCCATGAACGTCGTTACCGGTTTATCATTCTGAAACTTAAAGTTCTTAATCGCCTATTATTTTAATATTACAAAGCTAGCCGTTCCGATGAAAAAGGTATCGTCAGTTTGTATACCTACTACGCTGAAGGATCTTTTGAAAGTTATTAATAAACATAGGTCGTATGTTAAAGACTTTATCGCCAATAGTAATTGAAAATACGACTGGTTGGTTGAAAAAACAATAAACGCCTGTTTTAACTAGTCCTTATAATGGTTTGACATATTGTATTACAGTCCCTAAAGGGTAAATAATACGTTATTCTCAGTGCAATTTTAATAGTAAGATACGTTATAAATTCTTTATTAATTGAGTA
Source organism: Anisogramma anomala (assembly GCA_038502455.1). Lineage (NCBI taxonomy): Eukaryota > Fungi > Ascomycota > Sordariomycetes > Diaporthales > Gnomoniaceae > Anisogramma > Anisogramma anomala. Next base: position 18,048,286 of record JASMMZ010000006.1, on the reverse strand, counting down.
TAGGTTTACGTTGTATTAAGGCCGTGAAGCGAAAACTTGCTTTTTTTTTTAATAAGAAAATTCCTCTATTAAATCGATTACTAAACTTTAATTAATCTTTTTAAATCGTGAACGATTATTTAAGGATTAAATGTTTGCCTTCATCACCGTATCCCCAAACGATTCAACGTAATTTTTCGTACGCCCGCTCCGTATTTTTACCTTTAACCTCGTAAATAATCCTCGACTTAAAGATTGTGACGTTTGGATTTGAAAGGTTAGAATCGGTTTTCAATACGAATTATATAACCCTTCGAATTAGTAAGCCGTTAATCTCAACTTTATAGTTTTTCTTGAAACGCTTGCCGAAGGTCTTAATAATTCTTTATAGTCGAAAGTTTAATGCCAAGTTTTCGTTATCCTTTTTTTCCCTACTAACCTAAGCAGTATTGTAGATACGGCTCGGTGTGTATTCCTTCTTTTTAATATTCCTCTTCTTTGGGTGTTATCCGCGCCGACGAAGTTTTATCGGCCTATCGATAACAGTTGGAGAAGGTTTATATTAGCTCGGTTGTTTGACGAAAGTATTTTTATCGTTTATACCCCTAATCCTATGCTTAAGCTAAGTTATTCAAAAAAATATAGAACCGTTTACAATTTTCATAACAACTTTAGAATTCGTAATATTTCATATCTTATATGAGCTTTTCTATTTACCCGGTTTCTATTACACAAAAACTTTATTTTATAATGGTAAAATAAATACGTCGATTATCATGGGGCCGCTTTTGGTATTGAAGGGTATTATTAACCTGGTGGCGTGCCGATTTTTTTCGTAGTTCCTTTAAAGCCTTGTCGTAAGCTGTAATACGCTTTGAAGTACATGGTAAAAGCGATGATTCACTCGTTAGGCGTAGGTATGCTCTAAAGACCAGTAACGTTGATATTAGATCGTCAGTGCTTACAATATCGTTTAGGCCCTTTATTACTATTTATAGGCATGCCTCTAGATTTATAAAGCTTTTAATTTTTAACGTAAGAATATTATACGTTCGGCTAATTAATATGTATTCCCTTTTAACTTTTCTAATACTTTAATAAGCTTTTATAGGTACTGATTTATACAAAGTACCTATTATTTTGACATGTTTTTAAAACTCTATTACCGTAAAATTTGTACCGGCATCGTAAACGACGACGTTAAGTAAGCCTAGGAATGGGTTAATCCACAGTATTTTTAGCGTTTTCCACGTATCTTTTTCCGAAAGGGACTTGAAAAATTTAGACCTATAAAAAAAAGTTGTGGAATTAACGACGTAAAGAACAGACTTATTATCCAAGTAAAATACATTAACAAAACAATCGTAATGAAAATCTTTTATCGTCTTTTAATATAAATTCAATCTTCAGTGGGGTTTAAATATACCTTAAGCAGTAATAAGATAGTCTTTCAATAGCTTTTAAGATAATTTGTTTTTATATATTTATACCCTATGAATTTCAAAACTTCATATAAGCTATTCATGGTTAAGTAGTGAAAACTCTAATATAATAAACGTATCTCTGAATTCGTTAAGTTTAAGATCACTTCTTTTATACTTTAAAGATAAAACTATAAATACCCCTACTTAACGATAAAGGGAAACCTTTGGTCGTTTTTAACCAATTCGTTGACGTTAACGTCGACGTTAATGCTGAGGACCTTTATATTCTCTAAGTAAAGAATAAAAGGGGTTGAAGACTTAAGGATTTAAAATGTAATTGCTTTGGTAATAGTTTAAATTACTGTTTTCCCTAATCTAGATAGTTATTTACCTAGTATAAAAATAATTTTAGCCTTATTATCATTTTAATAATTGATCTTAATGATTATAGTTTTTTTTATCCACAGTACCACGTATTATAAATAACCCCTTATTCAGTATTTTGTTATATCTATATCTGGTATAATACTTTAAAAAGTATAGTTCATATAACGATCGCGAAAGCTAAAGGTGTATAAAGAGTTAAAAGCTTCGTTAGGGTAAAGGTAAAGGGTTTTACCACCTAAACTGTATAGGAAGGCGTGGTCGTCTAATTACTAAGCCGGATTAAGAGAAGTTTCTTTATGCTATTTGATTTGTTTTGAGCCATTATCTCTGTTAATTGGCTCGTTGCCTTCGAAGTTTACAATTTAATCCAAGCAATCATACTGAGAAGTGTTAAGGTATTAGATGTAGTACATTGCCTTTTTTTATATTTCGTTCGGCAAGGGGCTACCGAGTTGACTAATAGATAGACTTGCTATAAGTTTAACATTTCTTACCACTATTACGAGGATAATACTTCCGGTTAGTAAATCCGCCTGAATCTCAGCCATATTGGTATTAACGTAGTTATTACCTTGAGTTTATTGCCGGTGAGGCAGACCTTAGGTGTTAATAGCGTTTATAACTGTACTTACGATCGACGTAATTAACTACCGTAAGGTATTTTTCAATTACATTAAAAAAATTGTCGGCTTAGGGGTATATACTAAGCGAGTTTGACGTACATGCTATTATAATGGCGAACAAGGAACGTAACTGGTTAAAAAGGTTTTCATAAGTAATATCTTAACGATATAACGCGTATTCGAATTCGTTAACACCCATAACTGTTACCCGTACCTATTTGCGAAGTGTGATTTTATTAACGTACGGTTTACCTATTGCTTTTTGGTATAAAATTAACTTATCGATTATCTGGTTAAGTTATTTATCGGTGTTTCCTTATTTTTATTATTATTATCGTTGTCCAACTCGTGGTAGCTTAATATATATAGCATTACGTCAGGTAGACATCGTATTTGAAGTATCCTTTTATACCGTTGTAAATCTCGTGAAACGTAGTAGATCGAGTAAGGAAGGTTAGGTAGTAGTCCTCAACGTACCCTATAAAAATTCTAGGGAATAGTAAGTAAAAACCTAAAGGAAAAACCTCTATTTACTTGAAATATTAAAAAAAAACATTATTTTGATATCGAAAAGATTACAAGGTTTTTTGTTATACTTCTTTACATCGTCTCAAATCTTGGAGAAATTTGTAAAAAGTTTATAATTAATGTTAACCATAATAACAGGTTTTGAAGGCAAATCACGATAGTTATTTTAATTTTAATTAGTGTTTCCTAACAATTTAAATTTTAAAGTTTTCGAGGTATGGTATTATGGGTAAATACCAGTAGTTTATCCTAAGGATTAAGGTCGCGTAATAGAACTTATAGTAGGTCTTTGCGTATAGGTAAACCTGACGTTAAAAGCTTTTTAAAGGGTCTTTCGATTAAATTGTTAAAAGGGGATAGATACTTAAATGTTTTAAAAACACTAACGATTTTATTCAATTAACTAGTGTAAAGTATCTATATCAATACTTTTAGCTGTATTGACGACCTTTACTTTACGAGTTTTATTATTGTTAAAAGCGTATTCCGCCTTTTTATATAAGAGTTTTCAGTTATCAATTAGGTTAAAAGGTTCCTTATTGCTAGCGCGTAAAAAAGCTTAACTTAGTTAAGGGTAATTAGGAGATCTTCTAGATCGCGTATAAGAACAGTAAAGTTTCTTAACACTATTTTCCTTAGGATATGTATTTTAAGGGTATTTTCAAAGTTAAGATAAGTTAAAAAAACTTATACTAGTTTTATATTACATTAAACTAGTAAATAAATCTCTTACAGTTTAAGTTTTATATTAATTTTCATTTTAATACATTTTGAACTAAAATTCATGTATTTATATTCCAATCGTCAAAAAGGTTGCGAAAGTTGATAAAGGCGTGTTTATGGTCGTTAGTATTACAATGATTAACGATATAATAGCCGGCAAAGTTAATTAGGTGTTATTCGGTTAAGTTTTCGTTAATGTTTTCCCCTTAAGGGTTACTATTGTAGTATTTGTTAAGAGTAACTTCGAGTGCCCTGATTAATTTTTTCGCTACAAGGTCAGTGATAACTTTCAAATGAAAGCTGGCGGTAGACATTTTAAGGTTTCAGCCCGTATTGGACTTGGTGGACGTGTAGGACGAGGGACTTGGTAATCTTTAAGCTTAGAGACTTGGTATTTTAGCGTAAAATCGCGTAGGAACTTGGCGATTTAGCGTGGAGTCGCATGACGTAGCTTTCTTGGCGCGACCTGAAGATTCTTGGTGTTTTCACTCGAGATAGCGATCTTGACGATTGAATTTGACGTGGGGGAAGTAAAAATAGTAAAGTATGGGCAAAGGTTTGATGTAAAGTGTAGGGTCGAACGTCGCTTGTTGCTGTAAGTTATTTGGCATAGGGATTGAGTCGTTTTTCTTATGGTAGTAGCACTCGCAGTAATACTAACTTAGCCATTTACCAACTTTCCGAACTTTTAGACTTTTGACAGTGAATCTCAACGTTTTTTTTTTTTAAAAAAAAAATCACCTAGTAACGATACCATTGCTTACTTCCAGATTGCCGTTGTGTACTAACGCAATCCAAACGTATTCTCTGTTTTCCTGCTATTGTATATTGATGCAGTACTAATAGATGCCTCTCGTAAGAATCTTTCCTTTACCCTAACCGCCGTTGTTGACGTAGAGTGTAACTAGAAAATGGCTTTTTCTTTTAATTAGCTAATCGGTGCTTAATCTAATAAGCACTGATTAGTGTTGGTAGGAACTTAGATCGTTGCAACGTTGTCGATTCGAATCGTGGTCTAAGTAACAGTAGTATTGCATTAGTTAAGTAGTAGATGTATTGTTTTAGGTTTTGCAAACTGTTAGCCGGTCTACACTGTAATTTGTATGGCTAATTGCTTGGCCCATGCCCTGTTGTGAAGTACAGCGTAATTCACTCGACTTACATTTAATGCGTTAATTCTACAAACAATACACTCAACTTGTAGTACAGTCAACTTTACTGTAAGTAAATTTGACCTACTGAACTGTATGTAGTACTATTCCAACAAATATTATAAATAAAGATTAACAATTTGTTAAAATCAAGTTATATATCTTTAACCAACATCTAAATCAACTTATAATTTCAGAGTTTTGACCTTTCAATGATATGTTGTTTTGCCGCTATGAACCTGACGTTTTTGGAGAAATGGATATTGTTGATATGTATGTAAATAATACCAAAAAAAAATCTATGTAATTAATAAATGCGGGTCGAACGTTAAAGTTTGTATACGCAACTCTTTTTTTAAATGCGTTCGGTTTTTGGACAAATTAAGAGATATTTGTTTCGTTGAGTTTTTATGAACATGTAATATATAGTATCACTGTACCCGCTAGAAACCTATGATTTAATTCTTTCGGTATTTTTAATAGCATAATCTGTTAAAGATTCATGAAGGATGAAGTATAGGTTTACGTAATGTTATGGTTAATAAGGGTAAACTTACCGCTTGCGACTATAGTTAAATTGATAGCAATTTCGACTATTAATCGCTAGTTGATTTTCTAGATTTTAGGCGATTGAGTGAGGGTTTAGTTTCGTTCTTTATTACCGTATCTTTAAGAAATTAATTGTGATGTTTCTCACGGAAGATTTTTGTTTTGATCCTGACTTTCAAGATTTTTTCCGATTTCAAAATCGTAACATCTTGCCTTTGAAATTGCGTTATCGGTACAAGTTAAATAATTTTTCGTATAAGAAGGAAGTTAATATTTCTTAGGTCGCTTTTTTTTTAAAAAAAAATTACTCGGTGTATTGTTAATGTTTTTAGCTCATCACTTAAGGGCGAGGTCTTTATTATAATTTTCTTTATAAGATATCCATACCATTATATATTACTTTCCTGTGTTGTAGTCTTCGTTATCATCCTCTTTCTTAGTTCGTATCCTCTTTTTGAGTGGTCTTTCACACTGTCTTTGTTTCATTAGCTTATTAACAATCGATTTAGAGTAATATGTTAATTAATTCTTTTGGTTCGAGGGTTTTTAGCTTCAAGAATTTTATCGGATTTCAAGTTTTTTTTACATAGTTTAACCTATACAATACGAAAAGAAACGGGATGATTAACGATCTTAATTATTAGGTTGAAATTGACGATACTCAATATCTGATAGGGTCAAATTTTCCTGTCTCCCTTTACGGAGGAACTTTAATTTAATTATATAAAGACAGTATATTCATTATTGATGATTTGTTCCTATTGTTTAGGATATTATTAATCTGATGGCTTACCGATTCCTGACTTGGTTTTTTTTTTAATATTTTGCTATGTTTTACAACCAGCTTTTAGGTCTCTGGCGATAATGGCTATTCATTCTTGATAAGTGAAGTTGTTATAAGAAAGTTATGGCCTATAGTATTGTCAAAACTTTTTATGGCCATTTATACCCGAGATTTGTAGCTTTCAAAACTATCAATCTTTTAGGTAATGATATAATAAGATTTTTTTAAAATGTTTAAAAGCCTCCTTGATCTTATTAATACCCTGATAGGTTTTAATAAGAACCTGTTTACATTAAATACTTATCTTTTTTGTATTAGTTTGAAATTCTATTATAATATTATTGGTACCGGTATCGTAAACTAGCATATTTGTAAGTTTTAGGTACATATTAGTCAACAAAGGATGTAATGCCTATTATTTTTTAACTGTAATATTTTTAGAACTTTGGTATTGCAAAAGGTTTTGGCAGAGTTTAAAAAGCAAAATATTACGTTGATTTCTAAGTAAAATTCGTCGACAAAAACTTTGGAGTTGAAATTTTGATCTTTTTTAGCTTAAATTTGAAATTTAAAGTGTTTTAGGAATTTGTTTTGCAGTAATATCAAAGCCTTCAATCGCCTCTAGAGTTGGCAAGTTTATATCTTGATAACCAGCTGCATTAAAGACTTTATATAGCTTATTGACCACTGTTTAGTCTAGTAGTTGATGTAGTTAACAAATTTTAAACTCCATTAGAATTACCACATTTTTTTCTGGTCTTTAAGGATAGAATCAAAGGTATTTCCATTTTAATTTAGGTGGTAACTATTTGCTACCCCCAAGCTTGACTATCAGTTCAAATATTAAAGTTGATATCGAGATTCTTTATATTTTCAAAGCAAAGGAGAAAGGGGGTAAGACATTTCAAGATATGAAATATAATAGGACCAACTATTATAGTAATTATCGTCGATTCTAGTAAAAAGAGTCTTTTCTAAAGCCAAATCTAACTTTGACTTTATCAGTATCCGTGTAATCAAGTTTTTTAGTAGTATTAGTATTTTTTTATAAAGCGACTTACTATAAATAGCCTCTTATTAAGTACTGTATTACCCAATATCTTTCATAATACATTGAAATATTTTCTCCGAAAAACGATTACACATAGTAAATAAGTGCGTAGGGCTAGGTTTTTTATTATCATGGTGACGATAGGATACTTTATTTGTTAGGAAATACAAAAAAAAAGTGGTCGCTTAGTTATTAGGTTACTTTTAAACCGGTATTGATAATTTTATATTAACCGATTACGTTAGGCTATTTTTCCTTATTTTAACCTTTATACTATAAAAGTTTGCAACGTATTTAATGTATTTCTAGTTAAAGGTAGAGTAGTATTGCACGTAGAACATTTTTTACTTCGATTCCACGTTCAGTAATAGTGTGGTGTATTGATTGGCAACCTTATTTACCACAAATTCAAACTGTTGGTGTTTGAAATCAACTTTTGTAGCTGACTATGAAAATCTTAACGATAAGTAATATATTTTTCCTCCTTGCGTAGCTCGACGGTTATACTTTTAGGTTTGGTCCTTCTATTAACTGTATTGGATAAGCCTGTAGTATTCATGGTTAATGTAGAATATGTAAAACGGTTGTTCATTATATTTACTAAATATTGAAGCTAGGGAATACATACTAGTCGATTCCAGTACACGTGCCATTACGGTGGTGAATGAGTATCGCAATAAGCTAAAAAAAAAAAAAAAAAAAAAAAAAAAAAAAAAAAANAAAAAAAAAAAAAAAAAAAAAAAAAAAAAAAAAAACCTTTAAAGGTAGATTTATGGCATTGTATGACGTATTCGCATTTTTCATAATCTGTAACATCCTGGCAGACTTGCTAGCGTAATGTGCCTTCACCAGCTTTCATATTTCTTATTGATTATTGGAAAAATATCAGACTACTAAGCATCTAATTAAGCAGGTCAACTTTTCTTTGTGATTTGTTTTGTATTCTAATACATAGGACCATTTAATAACGTTCCATTCCGTATATTACTTGGCGATATTAATATTATATTTAACGTTATCTTTGAAACAATTGTAAATCTCTTGAAATAATAAGTAATTCGTCAATTACTAGAGGTAATAATTCTTGGTTTAGCCTGTAGAGATATTGGAAAATCAAGAGTGAAAGCTCATTCTTTTAATCCTTATATGGTGGTAAATATTAAATAACGAGTGTAACTTGATGTCGAAGAGATTGTATGGCTTAACGTCATACTTCTTCTTTCCTTTTCAACGAAGGTCGTGATTATTACATAATATATATTTACTATGGGGATTACTCGAGGGGTAAAAGTAACGTATTGGTCATCAATACCCTTTAAATTTGTCGACCGGTGTTGGAAAAGGTGTTGATACTAGTGGCAACAAAATTATTTTTGTCCGAATTTAGAAAAAAAAAGCCAGCGGTCATGCCCCTAGTAGGCTTATGAGTAAAGCCGATCTTTGTTTAATTGGTTTACTCAAATGAGACGTATTAGGGGGAATAGAGGTAGAAAACTAGAGACTTTCTGTGAGTGATTTTGCGATAGCTTTAATGAAGTTGAGAGGTTCATCTTAGCTTCTACTCAATTAATTAGTAAATTTAAAAACTTACTACGCGTGTAAATCAATTCCTTACAGTTAATAATACTAGTTCATTGAGGTTTTTAAGTGAAATTGATTAAAAAACTGATATGGGCTTAAGTGTAACCCTACGAATGTATTCGTGAGTGTTAAAGGATGTAATCACTAGCAATATATACCCTTATCCTCATATATTTTGTCAGTACTTGTATAAGTCGTATATTCGTAAAGTATATCGGAAAGATTGAAATTCTTTCTAAGTCTCATTGGTAACGAGTTTTTTTGTTTACGTAGTTCGGGCCTCATCTTAAGTTTAACCGACTGCTCTGTTTTTTTTCATGTATTTATGCTCTATTTTCCAAATGCTAGACGTAATCGTACAAAGCTTCGATACCATAATCTGAATCGTTATAGTTCACGTCAAGAATGAAGTATCCAACTATTATGACCCAAGGACCAACTGCAGATCGTGAAACAGGATAGCGGTCGGCTGCGCCATTAAGAGCCTAATATCCAACACATCAAGCGGAGAACATCTCTTATGTAAGCAACCCAGGGTTAGGGTTAGCCTATGGATCGCTCGGATAGCAAAGCGATCCAGCAGATCCATGGATCGCTAGGATAGCAAGGTGATACAAACGATCTAGTACTGAAGATGGTATAAAGGCCATAGGATAAAAGGACACGGCCATCACCACATAGATAGCATTTCATTCATAGCTATTCAGTTGTCAATCTAAGTATTCAGTCTCAGTATATTCTGAATAGCCTCACGGCTTTTGATCATTACTTACACAGTTACAACATTGTTTACTCATCACCTCTACTACCTTGTTGATAACATAAACTCTCTGACACCTTCTATATACTCACGGGTATTTAGTGTGATTATTAAACTAATATAGTTAGTCAGGTATTTAGAGATAAAGTCTTCGTCAGCGTTTGTAAACCAGAAATTGTTATTAAAGTACTTAACGAATATAAGTCCGAGGCATTTAATTGTTCTTTTTTTCGTGTGGGGTACTTGATAATATTGATTTTGTCAATTTTGTTGATGAATTTAACAATCAAGGTGTAAAGTAAATAATTAAAATGATGTAGGGGTAAAGGTTTTATATAGAAGGGTAAGTCGTAGGTTATTTGCCGTTAAAGTTGTTATTCGTAGTTAAAATATCATAAAACTTTATTGTTTTACGATGGATAGTATTAGTAACGATGATAGTAGTAACCGTAATATTATTAACTTATCTGTATACCAATTTAACGATCTTTCAGGATTTTAACCGGATAATCTCAACGCTTTTTTACAAAACTGGTTTAATGAAAGTTTTTTGATGTTTTCAAAAAAGCGATACCATCGCCACTTCTTAACTACCTGTGAATAGAAGACGTACTTGAAAAGCCTTCCTCTTTGTTAATTATGAATAGTAGACATCACAGAAGGGAGTTTTTCGCAAAAAGCATCCCTTTAACTTGCGTAATTGCAAAGAATAACCGTAAAGTAGCCTTTTTTTTTTACCTAGCTTATATATATTTAACATATTAAGCACTGATCAGAATTGATAGACCTTTATCATTACAAAGAAGTCGATTCGAATTTCTGGTCGAAGTAACTAGTGTATTTCATTGACAGTGGTGATGTGTTACTTCTGAGTTTAGCAGACTGCTAGCTGGTCTGCACGCTAATTTGTATAGCCAATTGCTTTGGCCCATACCCTAACTTGAATTGTGCATTTATTGCACAAGAATTTCAGTTAATCCCATAAACTTCAGTCAATTTTCAGTCAGTACAATCAACTGACTATAAGTATTGTTGACTTCACTGTACCTCAATTGACTATCATTCTAACACTTTCAGTATTTTTTCTTCCACTATTTTTAATAATATGATTTATTAGTAATTCGTAGAAATTTATGTGTACGCTTCCATAATGTCACGCCTATCAAGGGTGAATTTACCTTTTACACTAACAGTAAAATTAGTAATCAATAAAACGTTTAAACGTTAACTGATTTTTAAGATCGTAGGCGATGAAGTATAGATAAAATTTTGTTTTTATTAACGTATTTTTGAATAGTTTGTCGTGACATTTCGTATGACTGGTCTGTAGTTTTACCTTTTACTTTATGGATTATCTGTTCTTTGAATATTGTGATGTCTTATTTTTCAAATTAAGTTAACAGTACTAGTTAAATAATTCATCATCAGAGACAGCCATCGATGTCAAATCTATCGCTTTTCTTAAAGGGTATGACTAATGTATTAATGATACCTTTAACTAGTAACTTAAGAGCGATGTCTCCGTTAGACTTCGCCCTTTCATAAACACATGCCAATGTGTATACCTATATAGAGGCTTGAAATCAATGAAATTGTTCCTTTTTAAATATATATCCTCCTTTTAAACGATTTTTCAGGTCGTCGATATTTTATCGGTTGGTTTACAATCTAGTAAATAGGGTTATATCAGTTGATTTGTTTATTTAGAATGTTTCCTGTTCAAGTATTTTTATAAAGTTTCAGGGGTCTTTTATACGGTTTGAAATGTATAATACGAAAAGTAATAGAACTATTGATTTTTTTTACCACTACATTTTGGTTAGCGATACTTAGTTTCTTATAGGGTTCATTTTATCTGCCCAATACTCTTTACATGAAATCTTCATTTCGAAGAGTTAAATTCAATAATTTTATTATTAATGATTTTGTATTCATGTGAAAACTATTGTTTAACTTCCAGCGTATCGATTTGTTCCTTAGTTTCTTCAAAGTTTCACCGTATACTACAACTTGTTTTGTGGTGTTTAATGATGTTGGAAATTCAATCGTTATGCGTGAGTACGCGCTAAATACTTGTAAATTGAGTATAAAACCGTTCGAACCAATAGTATCGTGAGAGTCTTTCACCGACATTTATTAGAGTGTTTTTACACTTATAAAACTACCGATTTTTTAGGTGTAAATATTGTAAGTCCTTCGTAAAAATACGTCAGCCTTTAAGACTTGATCAATACTCTAATAAGCCTTAACGGGGACTTATTCACACAAAATACCTATCGATTTAACCTTAATTTAAAACTTTATTGCAGTAAAGCTCTCATCAATATTGTAAATCAGTATATTTGTGGGTACCAGGTACGTATCTTTTTACAAATTTTGTAATGCCTCCCATATCTTCATTTCCATGATGATTGTACGGAATTCGGTGGCACGGAATCATGTAGCGGAGTTCACAACATGAAGTATAGGTTTGTTGTCCAAGTACAATATATTGATGAGGACTTTAGATTTGGAAGTTTGATCTTTTTTCAATGTGAATTTGAATTTTGAATGGGTTCTGGAGTATATTTGATAGTGGTATTAAAGTCGTTTAATTACTTTTAGCGTTAGAAATTACATATTTTATAGATAGTTATCTTAAGGATCTTATATGGCATATTAGTCACCAGATGGGTAAACCTTCAATATAGTTAACTAAGCCTTGACTCTGTTAGGTTTAATACCATTACTTTTATCCTTTAAATATGTAATTAAAGGTATCTCTTTTTTAAATTAACTGGATATCTTTAATTGTTATTTTTGATTAGTTCGTTGGTTTTAATATCGATGTCAACAACAAGAATTTTGTTGTTTGAACGAAGAAGGAAAAAACGGTAGGGAATTCCAAGATATAAAAAACAATGGGTCTAAAAATTGTTATTATAGTTGTTAATGGCAGTAAAAATGTGATTTTGTAGGGTTAAAGTTAACTTTAACTTTACCGTCATCCGTATGGTTCAATTCCGTAATAATATTAATATCCATTCGTATTACAATACATTACGAATAACTTTCCATTGAGTATCGTATTTCCTCATTATATGGCATAATATTTTAAAAGACTTATTCTACATAACGATTGCAAATAGTAGTTAGGTATATGGTACCAAGATTTTTATTATCATTATAATGAAAATAAGGGTCTTTGTTATGGAATCACGCCATTGGCTATTGAGTATATAGGTTACGTGACTGTGCACGTAACGGAATATGCAGTACCCGGTCCGGGCGCAGATCGAGCGCAAACTGGGCGCGGTCCGGGTGCGGTCCATACACGGTACGTTTTAGGGCACGTGACGGACTGGGTATTGGACATACCTATAGGACCTGTACGATAGGTCATCGTAGTCTCTTTTAGTCTTCTAATTTACTTTAATATTAAACCCTATTTGGCACCAATTTAGTTTACTATGATAAGTCCGATTATAACAAACTATTAAGGTTCATTTTCATTTTTCAGAAACAATATTACTTATAATAAATGAATCGATGGCAAATATGAATAATTTTACGATATACTTCGACTTTTTCAGGGAAAATAGGCCGTTGGAGAATAAATAGTCCTCTATCTTTGTAAATACACATTTTATCCCTTCGAGGTTAACTTAAGCCGGCATTCATCGTTTGTAAGATACTATAAGCTACATTGCGTGTGTTATAAAGTAATTATAATAGTCGGGTTAACCGTCTTTTATTATTAACCCTATATTCGATTTTTCTTGGATCGTAACTAAAATTTAGTAATTCGAGGCCAACTTAACGGTAATTCGTATTAGCTTTTAATTATTTTAGGGTAGGCGAAAATGATATAACTAACCACAATTCAATGAATCTACGTTTTCGTAGCTGGCAACGCGCTAAATAATTGAATTTATACTAAAATCAAATAAGATGTGAATTGGAAAAGGTTAGCATGCGTTTTGTTACGTATGGGTTTGTTATACGTCGGCGGTAAAATAAACCACTACGAAGTATTAAGAAGTCGGCGGATATAAGGGTATATAAGATATAAGAAAAATTTTCATTTACATTGAAGCTATTTTTAAGGATCTTCATTATGCGGATAAAGCTTTAGTCGACTTCAAAGGATTATTTATAAATGATCAAAATTGAAAGGCACTATTTATTGATAGGTTCGAAGAATTACTGGTTTAAAGGGACGGATTAAATTAGCCATTAGTCCCAAAATATATTTACTTACGTTGTAGCATATCCCTACGTGTCTGCGATAAATTGATTACGGTAAGTATTAACCGAATGAATTATGTCATAACCATGACGAAGTACTACAAGCTCGCTGACAAATTAAAGTTTTTACATTTAAAACGACGTTTTAATCGTCAAGTAGCGAGACCTGTATAGGTATAACGATCTAATTAAAATATAGTTATAACGGAAGTTTATATCTTGTAGGTATTGTCGTTGAAAATTTGTAGTAATTGCAACTAGTTATCTCAACAAACCCGTTTAATACGTATTTAAAACTAATGACGTAAGGCGATATGGATAACGGTGAAGAAACTCCGAATTAGGTTAGTTACGAGGCGTTGTCTATATTATGGTTCGACGAAACACTATCAACGTGATTACGAACTTCGTTTGGCATTACCTTCGATGTAGGTGTATACAGTCCAAGTCTAAAACATAGAGAAAGGTTCCCCATGAACGACAACGAGAGAAACCTAACTTTTGAATATAATTTCGTTGAAGGGTTATATAACTTTAACAGCGTAATTATAAAATGAAGTATAGAGAAGTTAAGTTTATTTAAAATACATATAAACAAAAATCTATTTTTTATCTCTATACATTTTGATAATATTTACTTCTTCAACATTTAAATCGATTTTAGTTATTATTATTATTATATTATAAGCGACGTTTTAGTATGATGTGTAAGGATAAATTAAATTCAGTTATTGTATTTTCTAAATCTAAGTATAATATTAAGGTTACGGGAAAATACGTATATTACCTAAATAACTAAGTTTCGTATAATTATTAATAAATTTTCGAATCCGATATTGACATATATCATTTTTTGAAATAACGAACGATATAATTTTTGGAATACCTTGGATACGATATTAATAGGTAACTTTAAATGTTAGGGGTAACTGTTTAATAGTTTATGGTTAAGGAGGATTAATTATCGATAAGATAATAATACGTCTTAGGTCAGAGGATATATGATGCGTTATAGGATTGGTTTTTATTAGTTTGGCCAACCATTCGTAATGGATAATTCAAAGTACGGGGTATTAATCGTAATTAGCTTTTAATATAAGTTTTTCTAAGATAACGCGGATTTTACAGGCGACGGCACCGATCACCGTTAGTAAGGATAAGGATTAGTTACGTTTACGATTAAAATTGTTAGAATTCCATGGTCTATTCGATAAGGATAAGGTAATAGCTTTCCCTTGATATAAGGGAAAATTCGATTACCATATTTATATTGAACCGACCGAAGGTAAATCTTGAACAAAATAACTTTAGAGATTATTATACTCGATATTACGAAATTAATAAATAAGGGTTAGATTTAGCTAAGTTTTGTATTGGTCGCGACGTCGGTGTTACTAATTTCTCAATCGAAGGGGGAATAACGGTTTTATATCAACTACCGGGTATTAAATAAGATTTCCAAATAATTTTTTTTTCCTTTATCTTGAATTAAAAAAACTTTACACTCGTTATCGAAGTCGTCGTACATGATAAAGCTGGGTATTTAAACAGCCTTTTACCGTATTCGGTTTATACATGAATAGAAAAATCAATGGCTTTTCTTATACGTTTCGGGTTATTTAAATGGCTAGTTACCCCTTTCGAATTGACAGGAACATTAACGACTTTCTAACGATTTATTAATCATATAATAGAGAATATTTTAGATAATTCCTTTATAATTTACCTGAACGACGTTTTGGTTTTTTTCTTTGGTACTTAGTAAGATTATAGAAAAGAGTTTACATGGGTTTGAAATTATTTTATAATATTATGTTAAATTTAAATTTGAAAAAGTGCGACTTCGTAGTTAAGAAGATAAAGTACCTAGGTTTTATTATAACGGTTAGTGTAGGTATTCGGGCCACCCCCGAAAAAGTCCGGGTAATACGTGAATAAAAATTACTACGTACTATTCGGGAGGTTCGAAGTTTTTTAGGTTTTACCCATTTTTATCGGGACTTTATTTGTAATTTTTCTGAATTCATTAATTATTTTATACGATTAATAAAATAAGGAATTCGTTTACCTTGAATAATACGGGAGGAATATGTATTTCAAACCTTAAAAGATGCTCTTAGCATGGCTTTAATTTCGGTATATTAGGACCCAAATCGGCTAACGGCGGTAGAAACCGATTATTCAGAAACGGCGTTAGGAAGGTATTTATTGTAACGAAATAAGAATCACATTTTAAAGGGTCGACATTAATGGGATCGCTCCGGATTCGACTTACGTTTAGGTCTCCAGCTGGGATAACACCGGGGGGTTTTAAAATACCGGTATTAGTAATACCGCCACGGGCTCAGCTCGCGTTAAACCCATTAACTTTGTTAACGCCGAGTAGGCGCTTTATTTTTGAGCCGAATATCTTTCCTAAATCAAAAGTTTAAAAAGTCGTAAATTCCCCGTTTTATAAAGTATATTTATTAGCTGTTTTCGAAGGCCTTAAGCGCTTTCTGGCTAGGGCAAAATAATTGGTGTACATCACGGATTTTAAAATTAATTTATGGGGTAAGTTACATTACCGTAGCCGATTATAATTTCCGAGTTAAAACCCATTAACTATAAAATTTTTTAAGAAACCTACAATCCAGCTATTATAGGTTAACCAGGTAAAAAAGTTTTATTTCGAGTCTTTTAATGAGATTACTATGAAAAGGTGAAAATCAGAAATATTCAACGTTTATGTCGAAAATATACGTAATGTAATAATACGAATTCTCGTTATATATTACGATAGAATCCCTTAACACCACCTTATATCTCAAATTGGTATTGAATATATATTTTAATCGATTTTATAATAAAATCGTCGGGTAATAATAACGTCCCACGACATTTATTGGTCTTTACCGACTGCCTTTCCAAATTTATCCAGTTCGAGGTTATGTGATTTATAACTGCCAATACTTATACAAAACGCTTTCAGAATGTATGATGGAAATTTTATAAGTTTCTGGCTTTTATTATGAATAATCATGGTTCGAATTAGGTGGGAATATTTCAAATGACGTTTTGTTCTTTGATAAAAGTTAAGTAACTTTTATCTATGGCATACTACTTATAAATAAATAACGACATCAAACATGTAAACCAAAAGATTTTAATGGACTTGCGAATTATCTTAGGTATTCGGTAATTCAATTGGGTATTATATTAACTGGTTCTTCAATTTATATTAATCAACCAGAAGTTGATAGTCGCCGGATTTAACGCAAACCGTTTAGTAAATAAATGAGAAATATCTCTTATTCCGAGGGTAAATAAGAACGCGAAGTTATCTTTTAGTTTAGATAGGCAAGACGTTACGTTTTTGGAATACTTACGCGAGGATACGGAGCTAGTTTTAGTGACGATGATATATGTTCAATTCATAAATAAAAATAGTAACGAAGCGCGGACGATGTTCGGTAAAGTAGTATATGGTAAGTGATGACGTTTAGCTTAACCTATATAATATTAAAACTAACCGCCTGAATAAAAAGTTTAATTAATTTTACAATTAGTACTGGGTTATTGATATTTCGAACCCGTTAAATATCGTCTTGAATATTTTTAGTAAATACCTTATAATTAATGAAAATTCGGTTAAGCGAGCGGTTACTGATCCCTTTCTTCTGTAGGTTTTATCTGATATTCGCTTGAAACTAATTTTCGTTATTAAAAACGTAAGAAAGGTTATATATAAAGAATTTAAAGTTTAAGAAATTCTCGCGGCTAAAAAAGGGCGGGGCGGTATTCGTTTAATATCATTTGAATAAAAATATTATACTGAATGGAAGTAGGATTTATTGGAAAATTCCCAATATATAATAACCCTAAATGAATTTAAAACAGAATAAAGAAACGCACAGGTATATAATCACCCAGTACCTCAATATTAGCATTGAATATATACTAAATAACTTACGCGTGACCAATTGCTTTTATCTCGAAAATGATATGATATTTATAAAAAAGTGAAAATTTATTATTATTATGGTATAATACGATGGTTGTGGCCGGATATATATTACCTGACTTCTTCTAATTAATATTCGACTGCGAAATGGTTTGTATTATGATTTATTAAAGCTTCACTTATTTATTATCATTCTTATTATTTAAATTTAGCTATCAATAATTTTAGTAACGTAAATTATCTTATTAAGATTAACGTCGGATATTTAAAAGGGTCGATTGGATCGAGGAGTATGGGTTGAGGCGGGTATTGGTAGGCGCCAACGAAAGGGGTTAACGATCAATAGAGCGGGTGCGAGGTAACGTTGAGAAGGACGGGAACTTTAAGCGGGACGAAAGTTAAAAGAGACAAATAATAACGGTTAACGAAAGGCGGGGAGAGAAAACAGACCCTTTAAGCGGTTTACCAAGGACTATAACATATTAGTTTATACCTGGGAAACGCGGCCAACTAAGATACGATTTTCTGCCTATTTTAGGTAGGCCCGATTAACTTGTTTTCAATTGAGGTTAATGAATAAAACATGGGTAAAAACGGAGCTTATATTACTAATCCTAATACGTTGCTTATAATATTTTATAGGTTATAACATATATATTCTTCAGAAATATAATTTATATAGTTATATTTTGAGAGATATTTGAGTTAAATTTATAAAAGGGTATATAACAGGTATTCAAGGAAATAGGCGTAAAAATATTACGAGTTAACGTACAGTTAGTAGAAGGAGTTTTAATACGGTAAATAGACGAAACCGTAAAAAGTAACGGGGATGTTTTAAAAAAGAACGGATCTGCGAAAAAAGGGCGACGGGAACGTATAACGAAAGGGTTAATGACTTATATTACCGAAAGGTTGGAGACTTTTTAGACTCGTGTAATATCTAGAAATCGAGTAAACTAATTAACTAATTGGGAAAATATGAAAACGAAAAAGGGCTGGTAACTCGTGACATTACTTTAGCGTTTACGAGCGGGGGGCAAAATATAGCCTTCGTCTTTAATAGTAATAAAGAATTACTATAATAAGTCGCGTAAACTGATGAATCCGTAAGTAAACTTATTTTTCAAAAATATCACGAAAAAGAATTAATTTGTAATCGGGGTTTTTCATGAAATTACTTCATAAAGTATACTTTATTATAAATCTTTCAATGTATACGATATCCTTAGGTACAATTAACTCGGATAAAGATAAAAAGAACGCCGAAATTAAAAAGACGATTAATATACGATATATACGCGTCCTTCGCTTATAAGGAAAGGAGTTCGTTTTTATCCTCGTTATAACCAAAGATAAGAAAGTCGGTTATAATACGAGGAAATTATAAAATGTGGTTAACTAAAAGATACTTATATAAATAGGATAACGTATTTTCTGTGAAAATTAATCGTTTTTACTAAGAGTTTTTATGACGATATAACCTAGATTAAATTTATTTTAAATATTAATCATCACAACGAAAAGAAAATTAAAAAGCCACAAAATATGAATAAGTAGTTAATAGTTTAAACATAAGGAATGATAGTAAAGTTATAATAAAAGGTACGGTAAGATAGGAAATATTGAAAAAATTCACGAAATAAAAGGAAAAGAAGGGAAGTTTTGATTGTTACGTTAAATTTCGTATTTATTGATACGAACGGATCAGATTCGTTAAGGGTTGTATATTATACGGTACGAGAAAGGGGTGTTCTACTCGGTATCGGAGGTAAAAGCAATATATTATACGGTACGATAAAGGGTTCGTTATACGTTACTAGCGGTAAAAACGATACATTATACGGTTCATTAAAAAGCGCGATACACAACGTCGGCGTTTTAAAGCTAAATCGACCAATATGTTATATGGCACATTAAAGGGGGCGCTTTATACAGTACTGGCGGCTTGGGGTTAAGCCGGCCAATATGTTATATGGCGCGTTAAAAGTTACGTTACCGGTCCGCGCTCAACTCGCATTCAGCCCGCGTATTAGGCGGGCGAAGCCCGCATCCCACGTTTAACTAACAAGACACCGCGGTCTTGATAAAGTTTATGGAAAAAAGAAGCATATTATAAAGTTAAGCTATTCGTCATTAAGTTTATAGGTTACGGAACTATACACATAACGGAATATATAATACCCGGTCCAAGCTCGGACTGGGCGCGGACCGGGCACGGTTCGTATACGGCACGTGTGAAGATACCTAACGGACTAGATACTGGCCATACCTATAGGTCCTACACGATAGGCCACGGTAGCCTCTTCTAGTTTTTCGCTGTACCTCAATAGTAAACCCTATTTGGCACCTACTTGGCTTACCATTGTAGGTTGGACAATAACAGTTTTTACCTATCAAGCCATATAAAAAAAGCGTAGTCCGCTAGTTGTTACGTTTTTTTCGAATTAATGCCATTAATTCTAAGTTAGACTACAGGTTTAGGTTTGATTTCTCTATTATATACCTTTCTATATTTCAAGTTTATAATTTTTTGATGTATTTTTAGTGAAAAGTATACAAGAATTGAGTGTAATATATTACCTGTTTTGATTCGCGTTCAGTAGCAGTATGGCATATTGACTAGAAACCTTGTTCATTGTAGATCCAACACTTTTTGGAATTTTGAGGAATTTTCGTGGCTGATTCAAAGATTTCGACGATAAGAAATATTTTTCTTTTTGCGCACTCCGGTTATGCTTTTAAATCAAGGTTTTTTATTAATCATATTGCTTGGGTTTGCCCTACTTGCGGTGAATATAATATGTGTGGGCGAGGTTTTATATTTTTCGTTAAAGTTGTAACTTGGGGATACATATTAGTTAAGTTGGAGATTTTTGGACCAACTCCCTATTTGAAGGAGAGCTACTCCTACGTAATCAACGAATGATACCAACTTAACTCTGACTCTCTTTTATGTTAATATCCGCCTTAAGTTTCTCGACGATAATAAAGACACCCTAAACTACTACTATTACGACTACGAACCCAATAATTGACTTAATGAAGTTGGTTATCAATGAGCTTAACATAAACCTTTTGATTAACTAGTAAATTTTTACAACGTTGACTTGCATTTATCGTTATTGAAATTCACGATGTAGTGTAAATTATATTAGAATTAAATGTTTATTATTATCCAAAAGAATTACTTTTGAATCAATTTCCTAATAAAGAACATTATTATAAAGGGTTATTACATTTGAGGTGGTAAAGGTAGTAAAAACGATCTTAATGTTGTTATAATAATGTTTTGTACGTATAAATAACCTAATCTCAATAAAAGTCGTTATCGTTTAGTTTACGAATTTGAAATAAACCTATTATAAACGGTTTCACTTTTTTCCCCCACCTTTGAACGACTTTGTTAATTCAAGTTCACGATATATTTGGATATTTTCCACTAAGCTTGTCATCCTCAAAAACGTTCTTAACGATACCATAGTCAATGATTTATTATCTTTGGATACATCAAAATATTTAATTAATAGGTTACCCACATTCAAATTATTAATAAACGACTTTACAATCTCTGTACCAGATGTTGTGATATTGATGTTAATGATATTCAAGGAATTAGTAATTGTGATTCCGTCTATAATGAGGTTCCCGGTAATAATATACCTACGCATAATAGTTAAGGCGATATTTTTATCAAGACTGTAATTGAATTACAAGCCGATCCTAAATAACGCGTAATATAAGTTAATTAAGCTGAGTTTTCACGTAGTAAAAACTACGATTTATGTTAAAAATACGATATGAATGGTTAACGAATCCAAAACTACTCTTTACATTCCACTTAATTACTAAACGGCTATAACACCAAGGCTAACACTTGTATTAACCTTATTACTACCGATAATTTTGTCGACTTTGAAAAGGGAAAAGTGTAATTTTAATATATAATCGCGTACAAGAATGAGAAAGAGTTTGACCCAACCAGGCAATTTGATCATAACTGATTAAGAAATCCCTATTTGTAATGGGTTTACTTTTTAACTTCATCGAAAATGTTAATATTCAAGAACATAGAAGTTATAAGTGTCATAGAATTTGCAGTAGGGAATTTACCCGCAGAATATAATTATGATATATTGTTATTTTACCTTGACAACTAAGAAAATAACTCAATACACTGGCGTTATAAGCCTATAAAATATATTATATAATGTTTTTCAACTCCAATTTTGATAAATATTCATACTATATTTCCATTCATATTATTTCTCATTCATTATAAGAGGTTTCCTGGGTAAGATTGAACAAAATACAAATAAATTATGTACGTTCATTCGTAATATATATTACTTTAATGATGAATGTGTAACTACCGCGTATGGAAACAGAGGTTTATACCAAAATTTACTCAACGGTCTTAATATCATCGTCTTTCACGTTATATTTCGACAGGCCTGTAAAAACGAAACCTTCAGCCCTTAGAATTGTTAGTGTTGCCAACAGAATTCCATACGATTCTAACATCTCCAACAAAAAGTCTTCAATAACTCCTTCCATAACCAATGCTAGAAAGGCCAGGCCGACTACGCCCGCCCTTAGTACGCCTGCAAAATATGCACAACCTTTGTAGAATAATCAACGGCCTTGGAAGAAGCGTTAGAAAACTGGACCTCCACCGAAAGAGACGGAAACTGTTGCTTATCGAACCCAATTCTTTAGTATGAAGACTATGTATAGGAATTAAGATGCGTAAAGGCACTATTTAGAAGTTCGAGAGTCCATTTACTGGGTTAACTAACAGGTTATTAATATCTGCGTCACTCGTTTGAATGAAGCCAGTTTTACTAAGAATCGCGAGTTTAAATTACGTATCGCGATGCACGTTACTCATAATGTCGTAAACGAGGGCCTGGAGGTATAAATAGGAGGGCTTGTGCATAAGCTCACGTTCCTCTCCCCACCTTCCCTCCTTATACAAACCAATCAAATTCGAAGTATCCTTTAAAAGGCCTCTTATACGCCTTTTTTACCGTTATTCATACAATGAATTCGATATTACCAGTCTTTTTAATAACAGAAAACACGAAGAGCTTTATTTTATTGGCTTCAAAACATAAGTAGATTATAAAAGCAAACTGTAAAAGAACGCCAGTTCTTTTAACTTCGTAAAAGACCTTTAGGTATACAAAAGATTATTTGGGTTACATTTTCCAATATTCGAAATACCATTTCGTGTAATATATTATGTCTTGAAGAAAAGCGGAAGGGGAGGAACTACGGATTCTTATCAAAGTTTTTCAAGGTTTGAAATATAATATTAAAGAGTTTTTCCTTTGGAACACTTTTTTAAAACGCGTATAAATAAATCCGTTTGCTAATAAATTCGTTTGCTAATAAATGAGTGGACAGGACTTTTACGTGGCTCGTTGTATGTTTTATTAATATCGTAATTTAAAACAATCTTATTTTCTCGAAAGAAATATCGATATTACCTTATTTATTTAATGGGATTTTTGTTAAGTTGAATTAGTTTAAGTATATATATATAGTAAAAGTAGGTTTATGTATAGTTCATACCCTCTTGGAAAAGGCTCTAATCGGGTTTTCCAAAGTAATTATTAAGGAAATTTCGACTTAAGCCAAAACCTTACCAATTGATGCCTATCTATCGAGATATAATTAAAATGTTTACACATGTTAAATGATCTGAATCGTCGCGTTTCCTAATTTTTTGGGGGGGTTTTACAACTTTTTGATAATAACTAACGATTGTGGACGATAAATGAAAAATATAGGCTTTGCTTTTACAACGGCGGATGTTTATAATAATATATCAATATACGTTATATACGTTTAGCCCAATATTTGAATGATATAATTCAAGCGAAAAGTTACGTTTTTAAATCTTATACGACGACTCTCTAGCATTATAATTGTTCCAAACGATTTCCTTCGACTTCTATTAATCATTAGACAGCTTTTAAACGAAAAATTTAGAAATATATTTGCATTCTAGAGCTCCAATAAACAAACATTAAAATCTTTGGTAAGAAGGATTATAATTCAAACATAAAGGTAAAGATTTTGGTTAAAAAACCACTACGATTTAATTTAACGAATCGAACGTCCGCTTAACTAAAAAGGGCCGTAAAATAAAGTCCTATTATACCAATATTTGCTAGTACTTCATTGATAAGAGTACAATGCAACATACATTCCTTACACGCACTTTTGAATCCGATAATCACGTAACCTTATACGTGAGTACGATCCCGTTACGTAGTCTCCCTTCTCCGAACCCCGTTTTACACAAAACGGCCGAAATTATTATTGTTCGTAAGAAAACAGATATACGAAATTTTAACGATAAGGGCTCTACCCCTTTCATTATAAAACCTGGAACTCCCGTTGTATAAGGAGGATTTAATTTTCCGGGAAAATCCCACCCTCATACGGTAAACAAGCCGGTTATAGAGTTTAAATCGATTAAGATTAGGCTAATGTATTTTAAGATTACTAAAACCAACTCCAAGTTTACAAAATCTTTAATAATTTAAATTCAATCCATTTTAGCTGCCATAAATAGGGTATCCTATAATGAAGGCCCCCTAACAATTAATTCAGCTACTTGTATATCTAAATTTGAATTTATATCACTCGTTAACGCCCTTTCCTACTAATATAATATAATGGGCTTTATGAACTGCAGCAACATAACAAATAGAAACCATATTTTTCTTTCGGGTTAAACTAGTATGAATATATAGAAATATTAAATATGTTGATATGGAATATATATAAGGCGTTTAAGCATTATCAAACACTGAAAATACATACAAAACTTACGATTATTAGGGGAAATATAAATAAGATAGCAACCGTATATTAAGTTTTACTTCGAAGCTATTATAAGGAGGGTATTGATATTATTAACTTATGAGAATCTTTGTACGGTAGAAAAGATAACGATGAAGGCTTTACATAACGTTACCCGATTTACAATCTTTTTTCATTCATTTGAAATTGTGGGGGATCCGCGATTATATGGGAGGATTGACGCGAATTACTATTAGCAATTCAACTCCATATTCTTTACTACATCAACAAAGGAGTCTTTTTGACCGCTATATAATCACAGATAAAGTATGTAAGAGATTCTTTATAGTTAGGAGTTCAGGGAATCTATATAATTAACATGTATCGGAACCAATTTATTGACGAAGTGTTAATAGAAATTTTCGACTAGTCACTTGGGTTTCAAAGTATTATCGGTAAAAATATTAACTTTATTTATAATCAGACGAAATAGAATTTAAGTAACATGTGCGCAAGATATATCTTAGATATCTGGGCTTTTATAACTGGCATTCACTTTAACAATAAGGTAAGAATTTTTATACATCGCTTGAAATATGTTCTGAACCCTACTTTTACTAATATTACCGAAATTACCACGATGATTCGACCGAGTTTGAATAATGACTCTAATTATAAGGTTTTATTAATGATCTTTCTTACTCCCAGGTCTTATTTTCCACTAATTCCGTATATTAAAGTGTTGAAAATCAATCTACCAATGTTCACACATCGAATAGTCATTAGAATAACCTCCTTAATACGCGCATACGACGTTCAAGACGATCTAATAGTACAAAAATGGGCGGAGGCCTTTTCTTGGCTATTTTTAAACGCCATTTACACTGTTATAAAACCCGTTATGATTTATGTTAATTCTATGGAATGGTAAACCTTTGAATTAGGCTGGCTTTACCATTATATAGAAAAAGTAGACGCTTTGGTACTATGCGGAATAAGGTTTGTCAAACGTAAAATCTTTTTATTCGAACTATAACGGATGCATATTAATGTATAAAAGCTCTTATTGAACTATATCACCGACTTCGTAATGATATATAGAACTATTAATTTGAATAAATCTATTTTTTTCTTCAAAGTTCTTTACTCAAAAAAAATGGTTACCTCATTTAAATTACCCGTTATTGAATACAAATCTTTCTAAATAATATGATGAATAGGTTTTTCATCGCCTATAAAATTAACAACAACCTTTTGAACGAGTATAACGTATTCGAGTATATTGTTTCTTCAAAATTCAATATCTCCAACGAAAACGTCTGTTGTAGTACTATTAAAATTCTTAATATATCGGTTAAACTTAACGACATAACTATACGCCTATTGAAGGCGTATTGAGACTTCATTATAAAGCTTTATTATATATTATACAATGAATATTTACGATTTAAGGTTTTTTTTACAAATATGAAGACAATAGAAGGTATTTATAACATGAAAATCGAATGACCGGAACTTATTGTAATTACTTTGATGAAGACCTATTGTTTTTAACTCAGTGTATTTTAAAAGACTCGAGCGTATTATATTCCGGAGTATATTTTGTGAGTTTATACCCCACAACATTATCTGCTTCCAATATATGTGAAGGAAGTTGAAGCGATCTACTTTAAACATTACGTTTTTTCATCTACGATATAGAATCTGCCTTAACCACGCGCAAATTCGTATCGATTACTTCATTTATCATATAAAACTCTTTAATGTCTTGCTTCACAACCACCTTATACAAAAGATAAAACATTTAAGTTCCTAGCTTATTCAACCTTGTTAAAGGTTGTTTAATAGGTAGAATGATAAATATATAACATTAAATAGCAATTATAAGGTTCTCAAATCTTCATTATAACACTATATAAAACTCACCTTTTTTCTCTATTTTTCATATAATTTATATATCTGATTTCACTCAATTTTTATCTAGTCGCTGTTTTCCATATACCGACAACTTATTCTTTTCAAGAAAATTAAATTTCTTCAAATTAAATGTTACGAAGCTTAAAGTCAATTCACCGAAACTTGATTTTTCGACGATTGATAGGAATTTATATTCGCCTTCGAAAATTTCGAGTTTTTATACATTATTAAAAGCTAAGGATTAATGAATTTTATTAAACGTAGAAAAATTTTCATCTTTGCCGCTATAAAGTTGGTCCACCCAATTACAACCCTATTTTTAAACATCAATTTTACTAATATATGATAGCTTAGGTTTTCATTCTATTAAACTTTATTAAAACGATTATACATTGGAAAACTCGTAACAAAGGCGTTAACAGTCTCCCTCTATTACACAAAACTCTCGCTTACTAGGCAAGGGCCTTTGCTACACCTCTTATATATAATTATCGCCGTCGTAATCGTACATATACTTATATGCCACGTTAAAAGTTGATATTTCGGATATATATAAAAAAAGGCTTCGAAAAAAGAATTGAGATTCCGTTAATTATTACGGTAAAAGAAGTTACCCCTTCCTAAAAAAGAAATCATTTGACGTTGCCTCCTTTAAAGGTATTGATTTACCATCGGGAAAAATCATTCTTAAATAACAAAATTTCCATTTCTTGTACTGTTTGACGACTTTTAACGCTATGCACCCTTTTATATAACGTATTACGACTTTATTTACCATTTTTTTATCTAAGGCCTCGTTTTGAGTATTTTTGGTTACGTTAGTTGATAAACGTGCGGTTTACGACATTATAATTATATTTCGATGAGTTATACGATCTCAAATCACGTTAATAATTTGAAAGCTTATCCATAAAGCTTGGAGACATTTCTTCACCATATCGCCAGTTTTCATCCACTAGGCTTTTATTACGTTTATTTAAAACTAATGGAAATATGTTCCCAATATATTGTAATTTATACTAGGAATATTTCCTTTTTTGAAATTCTTTGAATCTTCTCTGAACGAGTAAATAAAACATATTACGACTTTAACTTCTGAGGATTAATATAAAACCCTCAATTATAACCATATTACGATATTTATCAACTAATTCGAATGACATTACGTTGGATACAAATTCATGTTTTTTTGTAACAGATTTGAAATGACAAAAAAGTAAAGGAATTTACAACTTATCATATACGTTTTTGACGCAGACGCTATTAGAGCGCTCTAGGGTTTAAAAGCGGTTACTCGTATTATTTTTGGCGAGATAACGGTGTATATCAATAATATCGTTGTGATTTGAAGTTTAAAAGACAATTTTGCCACCTCTTTTTAATAGTCTTTCCGGAGTTTCCATACTATAATCGAATTATATTCGAACTTTATTATAATAAAATGAAATCCAGGAAATACTGATATCGACGGGAATAAAATTGCGGATAAATTTGTGAATATTGGCGCTAAGTTTTCCATTCACTTTTACGATAACAATTAGATATTTTTTAATAACGTAAAATATTTATTGTTATAGTCCGATCTACAAAAATATGCCGGGTAAGTACCAAAATGGGGTTACCAACAAAGGTAATAAGGAAGACTAGAAAAGGCTGCAGATTTCCTTTATATAGTACTTATGTGCACGGTCTATACAAGGTCCATTTCTTGACCTCGTATATAACGTTCGCGAACCGCATCCAGGACACGCTCGGGCCGGGTACTATATATCCCATTACATATATAATTGCGTAACTTATAAACTTAATAGATAAGGACTTGAATTTATAATATTCCCCATTTTTTATTGAAAATTCATAAAAATTACGGTATCCCGTCAGTTGAAAGATAAGTAAAAAAAGTATCCGCTTAGGTTATAAATCGGGCGCAAGTTAGGCGCAGGTTGTGCAACATTATCGTTAGGTTATAATTACGTTGTAGAACGCGCTTTTTAACGCTTCGTATAACGTATAGAGTTTTTCGATTTCCGTCCCTTTACGTATATAAAACGGCCCTTACCATAATCTGTTAAACCTTCCTTTTATTCGTTTTTCCTTTATTCATACCTTCTTTTCCGTCCATTTTCATTATAACCTTTATCTTTTCGCGACCGTCTTTATACCGATAATCCTTTTTCTTTAATATAGTCGAGGTGTTCAATAATACTGATATAATTTATATAATTATCGGTGTTTTTGGTGGTAACGATTAACTTTATCATCAATTATATCGTTTAGTTTTACCTTAATGTTCCCATTACTAATCATATTACCTAGTCCCCTTATATTATAGGTAGCCTTTTAGTATTTGATAATAATAAAAATTAGGTTCAATTCTTCTTTTTATAGGTAAAAAATGTTTATATATTTTATATTAATTGTATATTAAATTTTGTAGTCCATTGAGTGTATGTTTGTATTTACCGTGACTAGGGTCATCGCTTTCATCGTAAAGTATATAATACGGAAAGCTTCTCAATTCGTTTTGTAGAATATTCAAATATATATTGACCCTTTTTTGTAGTACGTTTCAAAAGTCTACTTATTAATAGTTTCTCTTATTTTATGCGCATTATGAAGGCAACTTATTGTAGCGATCTTGAAACGGTATTTTTATACTATTACTTATCTACATACGTTCAGGTAATATCGTGGGTCATAAACCCGTTTTCGATTTTATCTTTTTCAAGTTAGTTAATCAATTTGCTAGGCTTCGTGATATCGCCCGCGCGTAGAGCATTCCAATTATTCCGGTTATATAAGTTGTAACGACTTATGTTATACGACCCTATTTTACCTTCCTCCTCGTTTCGTCGTTTGTAGTAATGCCCTCATCCCCCCCTTTTATCTTTCGTAACCATACGCCATTCGTTAATCGTATTTTAATTCTTAATATCTTCGCTTCGGCCTCCGTCAATACCTATTACGAACCTTTTTATGATTTTGTTCCGGGTAATTAATATAATTTGATTACTCAAACTATATTTATGGTGGTTAATATCAGTTATAACTTGTAAAATATAACGAATGATATTTAAAATCTTATTGTAAAAACCTTTATCCGTTAATGCTTCATTTACTAGCTTAATATAGAAACAGGCTGACAGAGTTCATCGAAAGCGAATTAATAACTATACACGCATTAACTGAATTATTCGGGTGTAAATTAATATGTTACGATTTTTTGTGTCTCGCCTAAAAACCCGCTTTCCCCACCTCGCCCCGAATTATTCACATTCTTCGGCTTCTTCTAACGTTCGCCTCGCCCTTCGCTATCCACCCTTATCGGTATTGTTTAACGCTTGCTCTATCTTGCGCCGACCGCCCCCACTAGCCTTACCCAACGTTCGGGGCCAGTCACAGTAGGCTATTCAGCATTACCGACGCCCCCTATCAGGGAATCGGGACGATGATAATAATTTTCTATAGGTAAAGGTTGCTATGTTTTTGGTAAAAGCCGCCTCGTGTTCGGATACTTGTTTCAGGAAACTAGACAGTCTATATCCGGCCTTATATATCGTAATATAGTATATCATAAATTTTCACCTTTCGTCATTATTACTAGACTATTTCCGCACCGGATTCGATTTATCTGATTTAAGATTTATAAGGCGTATCTGGTGCCAGCATCGAAACGTAGGGTCATTATAACACTATATGTCCATTTATTTCGTTTTAAATTTATTTAAAGTCATAGTATATTGATATTTTTAATAACTTTTATTTGAGTTTATTGTGTCTATTTTAGTTAATTACAAAATGAGAGATATTATCCCTTTTTGTCTTCGTAACTAAGATATTTTAAATTTTAAAATCTTTATATATACTCCTCTTCATATCGTTTTAGATGAAAATTTGGTTTAAGCAGGTATCGAATAAGATTTGCGAGGAAAGGGTGTCTATAGCCGTATATTAAATTAGATTTGCGTAAAATGTAATGTATTTACGAAGAATGTTTAGACTATAATATTAATTATAAAAATAGTAGAGTTTTTAACTGAAACAGTTGGTTTCCATATTATGTAAACTAAGTTAAACTTAATTGTTTACTTTATATCGTTTTACTTAGTATCGCCGACGATTTCCCGTTTTGTTATTTCTTATTAAACATATATTATAGCCTCTTAGGCTCGCTTTACACTTTTATATAAATGTATTAGAAACGTAAAATTCCGTTTCGCCGGATTATTCATCAATTTTATATCCTTATCCACCTTAGGAATAGTGTATATTTCGTATTAATTAATTATTTCATTTGTATTAAACCCGGTAACCGTCGACTTTTGATTATTTAATACGAATTAATGAATTCGAAGATACATTACGTAATTAAACTACAAAAAGGTGATAATCCGTATGTAGTTTTAGGTTTTATAATTTACTCGTGCGGTATCACCGTTCGTTGCTAAGTATTATTCTGTCTATAAGAGTAATTTAACCCTTATTAAAAATATCAGGTTGTTTAAAAAGCACTGATTGAATCCAAGTCGAGATTGTTAATGACAAATGCGGAAAATTGATAAAATCGTTATTATATATTCTGAAAGCTCTTCGTAATTTCTTTGGATGTTATAAACTATATAATCATTAAGTTAATGAATTTGAAATATCGGTGTGTAAACATTAATAAGTACCGTGAACCGTTATTAATAGCTGGTTAGTTTATTATAAAGTTGATGGAAATATAAGACTCATAATTATCCGGGATAGAAAATAGTGAAAAAATGCTTTATCGTAAGTTATAACGAGGTTTTATATCGTTATATTACGTATATATTCGATATAGGTATCGAATATTAAAGATCAATCCCCTTTAGTATTAATTCCGTTAAACCCCCCGATATAAAAAGTTTTTACCCAAATATCTCATAATGAATAAGTTATAGGTTTATTATAAATTTTTTGTTGTTGATAGTTTCCAACTCGATATCTATAAACGATTTTGATAACGTAATGTAACATTTAAGTAGATATTATAATCCGTAGTTTATACAGAATATATTATTTTAACTAGTAAACTTTTAACGCCTTTATTTACCATTAAAATTCGAATTACGTATAACTCGTTATGTTGGCAGGTCTTTATCGTTGGAAATTAGTCGATTCGAATCACTGTAGTCGAAATAACTGGTGCTGCGTTGATATTGTTCGTTAATGTGTAAGTTCTAAGTTTGGCAGACCGCTTGCCGGTCTGCATACTAATTTGTATGGCCAAACGCTTTGGTCTGTGCCTCACTTTAAATTGAGCACCTACTGCAATGCACTTGCAGTGTAGTCCAATAAAATAGTCAATTTTCAGTATGTATAATCAACTTTACTGCAAGTAAATTTGACTTGACTGTACTGCATTTAACTGCTATTCCAACAGGTTATTTTTCTTACCTTGGTTCTATACCTTCGTTAAGGTATTTGGTCCGAAGAAAAGGTATTCGTCCGGCGTTACCAAAATCGGCGAAATTAACGCGGGTTAGGCGCGAAGCGACATTACAACCATCGACACCTCGGTATCTTCTGGCTTCCTTTTTAGGTGTATATCGTCGTAATTTAATAATTAAGCCTTCGTTTTAAAATATTGATTTATATGCCTCCCCTCCTTAGAAAAAACAAATCCGGCATATGAATTTATCCCTATTTCATTTAATATAATTATAAAAATATGTTGAAAAACCCGCGTACGGTATTTTTGAACCTCAGGTTCATTTTATGACTTACAAGTTGATATATCAAAGTGAAAGTCCTAGATTACTGGCCGGTAATGTAAATAATATCAAAATAACGAAAGAAGTTTCACCTAATAAACCTGACGTTCCGAAATTAAACGGGGTAAAGAAAAATACTCTAATTCCTAATAATTTGTTAAAATAATACACGAGGTACGAATATTAAGAAATTCCGATAACTACACCTTGAAACAGAATACTACTACGACAAACTCTCAATAGTAAATAGTTTGATTGCAATTCATATATAATGATCGTACGAAATAATACGTGATTGGTCCAAAAATACCGTGTTTATACCTTTATAAAAGGTAATATTTCAAAGCTATCCTAAAATAGTTGGTTTCCAATACCATTCGCCGGCTTAGGTTTTAATATATCAAAATCAGGGCCGAAACGAATACTTGAGTTTACGTTTGAAAAGTATATTTTTTCCCAATCCGTTTTAGCCCACTAGTTTCTCTGCCTCGTGAATCAAATAATGTAATGAGCCAATTCGGAAAAAAAATACTAATATAATTTCGATAAAAATTAATGAATCTGAAAAAACTTCGAACCTTTGAAACGTTGAGTAAAAACTTTTATTTATAAATAACCTGGATCGTTTAGGGGTAAACGCAAATACTTACACTAACCGTTACAATGAAATCAAGGTATGTTAGCTCCTGTAATACGAAGTCATATATTTTCGGTATAAATTTAACTCGATATTACGAAGACATCCTATAATAATGTAAGCCTTAACTATATAGTCTTGTTTTATATCGGGAAAAATTTAAAGGTTGTTTTAAAAGATCATAATAAAATTAGTTAATATATTCGCTATCATATAATTAATGTAACGTTCAAATGTTTTCAATCCTTTCGCTCGTTTAAAATATGTAATTAATTATTGGAATAAGCCTAAATTAGTACCAAAAACGTTAATTTCTCTTATTTAGATATAACATAGATATAGTAAAAACCAGTTTAAATATTAAGCTTTGTAAATTACTTCAACTAATATAATACGTATAGAATCTTTTGAATTAGGAGTAGAAGGAACCGATTTTACTCGGTAATTTTTTTCATATTCCGGTATTAGATGTATAACCATTTACTCCACCCCCCTCCAAGGTTTCAAAATTAATAACATTAGTATTGTAACTGATAAAAACCTCGCCTCAATTTAAAATTTATTTATTGATTCGGCAACCCAACGTTGAAACTCGAGAAGTAAATTTCGTAGTATCCAGTGAAACGAATCCTATAATCAATTCAGGAAAAATCAGTTTTCGTTCCGTTCAATATAAATATAGTAGTCTAATTTCCCCCTTTATAGTAGTAAAGCCATTGCTTTTTCCTTGTCAAATATATCGCGGAATTCCGCGAGATCGGACGTGAGATGTAACAATTTTCTTTTTTTTACGACCGTTAATGTTATCGATTACAAAATCCGCGTTATCTCGTGAAAACTTATAACCAAAGCTAATTACGATCAATCCCCAGTACGTTATACCGTCTACTAAAATCGGGTCCCTGTTAGAATAGTAGTATATGCAGTGCAGTAGGTCAACTTTACTGTAAGTAAAGTTGACTATACTGACTACATGTTAAGTGTATTATATTGTGTGGGCCTGCTGTAACTGACTGCAAGTCAAGTGCAGTATGGCCTCACTTCACACTAGGGCATAGACCAAGCTATTGGTTATACTAATTACTATAGATACCGGCTAGCGGTCCACTAGATCTAGAATAATACATCTACCATTTAACCACATAATATTACTATTACTTCGATCAATCGAATTGACAAGGTTATAACGTCTAAAGCTTTACCAACACTGATTAGTACTTATAAGGTTAATCACAGATAATCTAAGTAGAAAAATAAGCTACTTTCCGGTTACGTTTTACGTTAACAACGGCGGCTACGGTAAAGGGGAAAATTTTACGAAGGGATTTTACTGCTGCATCGGCTTTTACAGTAGTAAATAGAAAAAACTTCTTACCTACGTCGGTTTTTACGGCAACTTAGAGGTAGCGACGGTATCGTAATCGAAAATAACATGAAATTTTTACGAAAAATACTTTTTGAAAACTTTATGATTATCCGTTAAAAGTCTTCATGTTCAGCAAATTAGTAAACAACTAAATAAGTATTATTACAAGTACTATTACTGTAGAAAAACGACTAAATCCCTACGTTAAATAAGTTATAATAATTAAAAACCTTCGACTTTACCGTTTTTACCAAAACCTTTGCCATTACTTTACCTTTCTCACTTCCCTTACTTCAATTGAATCGTTAAGTTCTCTATTTTAAACGAAGATACCAAGAATACCTAAGTCGATTTAAAAACCTCACTTCGTGCGACCTAAAGCCAAATCGCCAAATTCCTACGCGACTTTATATTGGAACACCAAGTCTCTATACTTATAGATCATCAAGTCCCTCGTCTTACGCGCCCTATAAGTCCTATAAAAACCAAAATGTTAAAATAGCTAACGTTAATACTGAATTCAATGCTGTTATTAACTCTGTTAACAAGTAAACAATGAAGGATCTTGGATACCTCTTCACTAAATATTACAACTACGACTTTAAAGAACACAATGTTAATAAAGACTTAACCAAAAAGAATTTAACTAACTTCGTCGGCTATTTTATCCTTAAATATAACGGTGGTAAACCTTCACCCTGTTTTCTGTAAATACCGTAGGTTTTTTGACGACTAGATAATTAACATATAAAAGATAGCCTACAAACCGTTAAATTCAAATCAAAGGTTTAATTTAAACATCGAGGTATTTACGTACTAAAGAAAACCTCAACCAGATTAGTAAAAGCCTCTTTTAAATTAACTTAGTTTAGAAAGTTCCCTTAAAACCTAAGACTAAAAAGAAACGGTATTAAGAAACCTTAACGTCTTTATATACGTTTTATATAACCTTTCATTTAATCTTAGCGAAATTAAACTTTTTTACGCGTTAACGAAAAGTAACCTATTAATTTGTTTGGTAACCTAACAACTTAACGCGGTAACGCGAAGTACGCCTTTAATGACGGTAAGGCACGTGAAATAACAGTCGCCAACGCCGCTAAAGGAATTAACATCGGTGTTTTACACTAGGTAATTAAGCAAAATCGTTTAGTTTCTCTAAACTTTCAAGCCCTTATTACTTTTTAGTTCTTTAGTCGTCAAGCTCTTTAAAAAAGAACTTTTTATATCAGGTTTATATATACATGAAAGTCTATTATATGTTCTACCATAAACATTACCCCTTAAGCTAAGCGATTGGTAATCACCTTGAACACCATACTTCAGAAGCTTTAAAACTTAAATTTCTAGGAAATACTACTTGAAAAAACTGGAATAACTATCGTAACCTGTTCTTAAAAACTGTGGAGATAATTAAAATTAATTGCAAACATTTTTCGGATTTCGTTAAAATATGAAACGACGTAAAAAAATATAATAGAAAGCCTTACAATATTTTCGACACGAAGATAATACCTTTTTAAAACATTTATAAGTGGATAGAGGATTCCTACTTTAATTTTCATTTATTATTCTCCTAAATACTTACAGGGTACACCAAGAACTACTTACTACCTTAACTTTCTAACTTGAGCCACCATTTTTTTACGAAGTTTACGATAATGTAAAAAGCTATTTGGAATACGATATTCACTTTACCTAATACTATATAAATTAGGCTACTACACAGTGGACCACGATAAAAGCAAAAGAAAAGGAGGAAATATCAATAGATATGTTTAACCAGATACTTAATAAGTTAATATTATGCCAAAAAGTAATAGCAAAATCTTACGTTAGCGAAGCTTTACTTTGTGATGAGGTACGGGTAATAGTTACAAGCGTTAACGAGTTTTAACACGTCTTATAACGCTCAGATACCACTTGTGAAGGCTTTTTTAACTAGTTAAATTCCTCGCTTACAACTATAATAACGCGTACACTAAACTCGCTTGGTATAAACCCTTAAGACGACAATTCTTTTAACGTAAATAAAAAAAATTACGATAGTTAATTACTTCGACCGTAAGTACGACTATGGGCCCCCTTAATGCTTAAAGTTTAGCCTAACAACCACAAATTGAAGTTAGTAACCATGCTAAAGTTAATAGAACTAAAATTTAAGCGTAAATGTTCACCGTAAATATGATTATTACAATAGTAGCAAAAATATTATATTTATAGTAAGTCTGGCTATTAATTAAGTCGGCACCCCTTAACTAAATGAAATAACACTGGGATAATTCATTATATCCAGTATCCTACCACTGTGAAACAAACCAATTTAGATTAAATTATTGATTCCGACGGTGACAAGCTAATTAACGGAGATTGTTCCCTTCAATATATTAAGTGGCATAAAATTAATCCTTCGAACGTAACTTAGTAACTAACCAATTACGTTTTTTATATTTTTCAGTGGCAAAACCCCTTATATTTACTGTAACTCAGCTTTTAACCCATCATTTACATTCAATCTCCGTAATTGTTACACAGATTACACGTTTTGAAGTATTATGCCGGATATAGGGGTAATAAGGTACTTAATGAAAGGCTATTCGTAGTACGTAGAATTATAGATTGAAAATGCTATAACTACTAAAATCTATAGTTACGATACTATTAAGGACAAAATTAACTTCAGACCAGGCAAATAACTATTGTTAATAAGTACAATTGTAACTCGAACTATTGTCGATTCGATTACGTTTTATATCCTTAAGTCTGTTACCCCGTTCTTTCTTTTCTTAAAGGATATAAATACTTTCAGCGTTAATATTGACGTTAACTTCGATAAGATGGTTAAAAACGGCTAAAGGTTTCCCTTCGCCTTTAAATAAGGGTATTTATGGTTTTATTTTTAAGACCTTAAAATAGTAGTACTAAAAATGTTAGAGCTTGAAATATGTTAATTATATCGAAACTTTAATCACTCAGCCGTTAACATGTTATAGAAAGTCCTAAAGCTCGCAAAGTATAAAAATATAAAATAATTTTCCTTAAAAGTAATTGAAAAACTTTTCTAATACAATTAAAGTTATACCTAAGCCCCCCAGTAATTGAAATTTGTATTCAAAAACGAGAAATAGTTTAATTATAAGGTTTTTGTTAATGCATTTTCCTAAGTGATAAGCTTATTCTTTACTTTGTTAACTTTACAAAAAAAATTTACGGAGCCAATTTTTTAAGTCCCTTTCGGTAAAAAATACGTGGGAAAAACTAAGGTTATTATGGATTGACACGTACTAAGGCCCACCTAACATCGTCGTCCGCGATACCGGTATTAACTTGACAGCGGTGCAACTTTGAGAAATGTTAAAATAATAGGTATTTAGTGTAAATAGGTACCTATAGAGAACTATTAAAGTATTAGGAAGGTTAAAACGGTATACGCCCTACTTCGCCGAGCGTATAATATCCTTAGGTTAAAAATTGAAAGTTTTTCGAATCCGGAGGCACGCCTTGAGATAGCGGTAAATAGTCTGAATAATACTATGGGTCTTAACGGCCTAATGCTAATTCTATTGGTCTTTAAAGCGTACCTATGCCTAACGAATAAATCTCCGCTTTTAGTAAGTACCCAAATGCAAGTTGCAGCTTACAGCGAAATACCAAGGGAATTACGAAAGAAATTGACACGCCGTTAGTTTAACGATCCCCTTAATACCAAAGAAGGCCTTAAAAAAATTGACGTACTTATTTTTCCATTGTAAAGTAAAGTCCTCATATATCAGAAACCGGGTAAATAGAAAGGCTCATATAAAACCTTACATATTATTAACTTTAAAGTAGTTATGAAAACTGTTAACAATCCTATATCTTTTCGAACCATTTAGTTTAAACCTTATATTACGGTTATTAACGATTAAAGCTCTTCAGTTAAGCGACTAAATAAATACAAGCCTCCGTCACCTATTATCAATAAGCCGATAAAACGACGCCAGCGCGAACGAATCTCGAAATGAAACAGTTAAAGAAAAAAAATACATTCCAGATCGCATTTACAATATTGTTTATATAAGCAACAAAAAAGAAGATGACGAAAAATTATCATTAAAACTCCATATATAAGGTTTAATCAAGACTTTTGGCAAACCATTTAACAAGAGCAATAAGGTTAAGATCGAGTGCCTACTAACTTAAGAAGTTATACAATTTGTATCGAAGGTCGATTTTAATCTTTAAAACCCAAACGCTACGATTTTCAAGTCGAGGATTATTTACAAGGTAAAAGGTAGAATTACGGGGGAGCCGTACAAAAAGTTACACCTAGTTGTTTAGGGATACGGTGGTAAAAGCAACATCTAAATCCTTACGTAATCGCAAATAATTTGAATGATTGGCTAACGTTTATTAGTTGTTTTAATGATAAATTTATTGACTAAAATTAAAAGAAAATTCACGTTAAATAGCTTAAATATAACGTAACTCCATACGTAATTGGCAACGAATTCATAACATATCGTATTACTAAAATTACCACAAGAATTACGGCTTATCTACCTTGAAAAAACGGTAAAACAATGTATTAAGACTTTGTGTAGATGAGCTAAAATAAACTTTTATTGGTTTTAATTTACCAATCGCATTTGTAATTACGGTTAGGTATAAAGTTTGTAATGTACGACCCGTATTTACTGTTAATGTAACACAAGGACTTCGGCTTAGTGGGTATACCGATTAACGATACCTTTTTCGTCGGAATAGCTGGCTTTATGATATCGGAATAGCAGGCGATCAAAAACTTTAAGTTTTGGAATTTTAAGCCGGTAACAACTTTGGTAAAGGGTAATTAATTTAACTTTACCGAATCGTCAATTAGTATATTTTATATTCATAATTGCTTTAGGTTTTTCTAAAAGGGCTAAAATACTTATTTAGCTGTAATCGATAAGATTTACGCGGCTACAACCTAACGGTACCTCGAATAATGTGCCTATAGCAGCTAAATTACCCCCTTATGTCAAACGGAGGCCTTTTAAGACCTTTTCATTACTACGTAAAGATAATATTTAATAA
The DNA here is from genome assembly GCA_038502455.1 of Anisogramma anomala. NCBI lineage: Eukaryota > Fungi > Ascomycota > Sordariomycetes > Diaporthales > Gnomoniaceae > Anisogramma > Anisogramma anomala. Next base: position 18,009,044 of record JASMMZ010000006.1, on the reverse strand, counting down.
GTAACTACTTTATCCGGCTTAATATGAGGATTAAATAGAAAATGCGTAATTAAAACCGAGGAATTGATATAGTTCTAATCGACTTATAGAAAGCTAAGTTAATAATTTTTACAGATACATTATTTATGAAAAAAACAACCTATCCTTATATATCAGATTTCTAATAGCATTTGTTAAGAAAAATAGGTAGGAACACCTGTTGAACATTAAAAATAAACTAATTTACTAAACATCTGTCAAATATAAAAAGATTATACGAAACATATAAATTTTGAAGATTTATAGTATAATGAAAGACTTTAATATAAGTATGCTATTATTGAAAACCCTTAAATTTATTACCAGATAGTTCAAGATTCTTTAAATACCAGTGGTAATTTGTACCGACTCAAAAAGCCTTTTCGAATGCCTTTCAAAACTTGAAACTACCAGCGAAAAATCGCCTGATAATCGAAATAATGGAAATTCGTGAAACCTACGAAAAGAGGAAGATTAAAGACTTCCGATAATTTGACGGTAAAGACAATTTTACTAATACTATAACAAAAAAATCACCGAATAAGGACTTTAAAAGGTTTGTAAATAGTAATAGGCTAACTATATGTATTGAGGGCTACGTTGATAGGATGTCCGGTAATCCTAAATTACGTGGTAGCGGTTAGGGATATACTGGTAAATTGGAAAACTGGCGATAGATTTACGATATTAACTTATTAATTAGCACGGCTAAAATTAAGAATTATATGGATCTATGGTGAAAAAACCTGTTGTAGGAGTCTATAAAGTCGTACTATGGAGTCGTTGGGAAACTGACGGAAATTAGTGTTAATTTGCATGTAATTGGGTGCAATTCGATAGAAAGGTTAGTTGAAATTGATAGGGGTTTATCCAGTTCACGAGGTTTTGCTTTAACACTTACCGAAAAATATTGGTTAACCACATTAACGTACGCGTACAAACTAAAAAGCCGCTAGTATTGTAATAATAGTATTTGCAGTGCAGTAGGATAACTTTACTGTAAGTAAAGTTAACTATACTGACTTCAAGTTAAGTTTATTGTTTTGTACGGGATTATTTTAATTGACTGTAAGTCAAATACAGTATAACTCCACTTTATACTAGGGCACAGGCCAAGAAATTGGCTATACAAATTACTGTGCAGACCGGCTAGCGGTTCGCTAAACCTAGAACAATAAATCCACTATCTGACCACACAATATTACTGTTACTTCAATCAATCGAATCGACAACGTTGCAACTTCTAAATCCCTACCAATAGTCCCTACATTAATGAATACAAATCCTATAACACCCAGAATATTTATTAACCTAAATAATAATGTTATTGTATCAATTATTAACCTTTTCTAATTATTATTTACTAAAATCATTTTGCTAACGTTTTTAATCACGTATCAATATTGTATCTACAACATATGAAAATTCATATCATTTGTTATTCCAGGAATAATATATTACAATATCGGGTTAGATTATTTATTAATATTTACGCGAAACTTGATTATATAGATAATACGTGTATCTTTCCGTAACCGAAATATTTTATTTCAATTTCGAAATATAATAGGAAACCTTGTTGCATCCTTAACAGTTATGTCAATTCTTCGTTTATTATATAATAATGATTATAGCTACAATCGACCTGGGTACTTAAAAAGTAAATATTATGAAAGACATAGGGATAAGGAATTTATCCCCATTTATACGTATTTTAATTAAATTAGATTGATTTCTATTCGATTTTGTAACGAGGCCTTCAATGTTATATAACTTTTAAACGAAACTATATTTAGGAATTAGGTTTCATCCGTTGCGGATAATGAAACCTTATATTTACTTTTTCAACTTAAACCGTATATACTTAGGTTGAAGGAAAAGTTGAGCGAAGTTCATAACTGTGTTAAAAGTAATTCGAATAGCTATAACATACGTAATGCTTAATAGTCTGCCTAACCTAGAGTTTCTTTGCCGTTACCTATATCGTCTGATGTCTTTAGTTTTAAGCTTATATGAAATGGGTTTATTAGGACAGTCTACCGCGATTTCTGTGGCCCTCTAACGAGGATATTAAGATGACTTAAACCCTTATTATAACTTTATCTTAATTAGGTCACGATAGTTATATGAGGTCCGATAGTCATGGACTAAAATGTCGTTTCAAATTTAAAAATTCCAAATCGTTAGTAAACTTAGGGTATTTTACTAAGGCCGTGATATAGTTTACATGGGTAACGCCTATCGTAGGACATTTGTTTTCGATACGTGGGGAATCACGAAACCGAAATTAATTATATTTGACGGCTCAATGTTGGTTCAAACCACCTACTTAAGCTTATAGAATTTCAGATTTAATAGTAAACGGCTTTAAATATTTCTATCGTTTCTAAATAAGCTTTCAACTTAAACCAAGTTTAATTCGCTTGGTAAAATTTATGAAAGGTAATTTTAACACAATCCACAAATTAATTGGCGTTTTATATTTCTTTGTACGCTCTGGCTTCATAATATACCATAGTAGCCTATTTAATTACCGGCGTATAATTATCTCATACGTCAAAAAACGCGTGCATCCTTTTTATAATATATATATTAATATGAAATCAATTATTTAACGCGTCGCCGCCTGGATAAAATCAAAGTTATCGAATTACGGTTAGATGTATCGTTTCTGTATATTTTCAAACGTTGAAAAACTAGCCAGAATTTTCGTCAGATTAGTTTGCAATCATGAAATTTTAATAATGACTTAGGCAAAATCGTACGAGAAAAAATATACTGAATCGAATACGAAAGTCAATTAAACGAGTTATTACATTTACTTTAACCTAAACGAGATATATCGGCTTAAGTCGACTCCAAAAGAGTAAAAGGTATATTTATAATGGTAAAATACTAGATTTTCTCCCACAACATATTTTCTTTAGTAACAGTAAAGTGTAACGCGGAAGTATTAACATTCATTATTAATTTACTTATTATATGGAATATCTCCTCAAAAATGAACCGAAACCTTATTTATATATTATAATCGTACTTACAAAGACATCTTAAAAAGGTATTCAACCAAAGTTAATTATGAAGGTATTAAGGAAAATTAGAGAAGGCTACAAAAATTCTTTATGCAAGACTTATATACACAGCCCCTATATAGTCTGTTATTTTCAAAGTTACGTAACTTATAGATTAAATAGTCAATGACTTGAGTTCGTTACATTTATTTCGATTCTGGATAAAGTTTGTGAAGGAAGAGTCATATACATAAAAATTAATGAAATTATCCCCCTGATATAAGTGTTAGAGCTTTGCGTATTCGATTAAATTATGATTTAAATTTGGCAAATTTTAAACATTCAATTCCTTCCCTTTATTGATATTATTATCCCAGCCTTTTTATACCGGTTTTTCGACGATAAAATACGGATAAGGAGGTTTTACACCATATTATCAACGTTTTTAACTCCCTGAAGCGGATGGTTGCTACGTTCGGTACAATAACAAATGAAACGCTGTCTATTTAATACATAACCAGAATTTTATAAAGATTTGAAAATTTTAATCACGACTTTTAAAAAACCCTAAACGAGCGAATACGTACCATTTACATAAAAAAGGTCCTTTTGAACCTTGGAATTCCTGGGTCTTTACCTATATTAAAGATTGTATTTTTTGTAAAAAAAGAATTAGTACCTCATAAAATTGCGTTTTCATTCACTGGTAAAGATATTGTTTTACTCCCACCGATATTTACATACAACAATTCCCAATTTTAATATACACAATTACTATTATTATAACAATATCAACAACTAATTCAAGGATTTATCCTTTTGCCAATTTAATTACGGCTGTAACTAAGGCTTTAACTATCTTTTCTCAGAGAGCTTATCATTATCGAAAGGATGTGGTAGGTTTTGAAAAGAGATTTGAAACGGCGAAGAATATAGCGATACGGGGGGTTGCAAAGGCAACGACGAGTGTGGGGGGCACGGGCTAATTGTAGATAAAGCTTATACTCGTGTAATTTTTGTATTCAACGCCTTCCTCTCTGCTAAAATGAGCTTCTTAGTTAGTCTTTGCTAATAAAAACCGTATGTAACCCGTATAAAGCTTCCCTATACTAGTAATAATAAGGTAAATAGGGGTTACACGAGTTGGGAAGGGTGAGAAGAAAGAGTAAAAGGAGGTCGGAGGTGGGGGCTTCTAAGAGCGCATTTCGCCCATTTAAGAACTAAGGGTTTATATGTACATTCTCATACGCGTCAGGCCTTCGTATGTATTATACATATTTTATGTAAAGGAGTCAATATTTGTATTGATAAAGGTATCACGGTTAAAAAGCACAAGAGTTATAAAGGTATGTATAGGTAATTACTAGTTTTGATTACGTTTTATTGTTTTATAAAAGAAGTTTTGATATTAGGACTCATGTTTATGAAGGGCCCTTGTTATTTCGGAAACACGATTGATGAGTTACCGCGTACACAAAGGTTTCCTAACAATATTCCCAATATACCCTTTAATGCATACGCGCTGTTACTTACGCGTTTCACTTATTCTCTTTACACGGGCTTTTACCTTATATATTTATTTTACGTGAACCTCTTTATTTTATAATTTTTATATAGTTATATTTCTAACGCTAGTAGGCGTCAGGTAGGGACTAATACAGCCGTTTTAATACGTTTCAACCAAGGTTACAGTTTATTCCCCTTCAAGTTTCTAAATTATTAGGGACCCTAAGGTTTTGATTGGAGGGATGACAATGGGTTAAAGCAGTTTATACCGGCTTTAGTAGCCTCTCATAACGATCCCTTATGCCAGTATCTATAGGTTTATTTCAGAGTAGTTAGTGCGATACTTTGTAGTTGCCACTTCCCGGTGATAGTAAAATAAAATAACAACTAAACCGTTACTAAATGGTTTATATATGTCTTTTTAATAATATTAAGAAAGCAGTAACCCCCAAAAAAGCCGTTGTTATTAACGACAAACTCCCGAAAGTTTTTAAGAAACTTAAATCTTGATTCTATGAAAACATTGAGGATAAACTGCCTCCCCATTTATTTAAAGTCTAATTATAAGGTTATTTTGGGAACGATGATGAAATTTAACCTTTTAAAGTTATTTAAGTTTATTATACGATATATAATTGGAATAACCCGTACTATCAGGGAAAATATTGAATAAATCAATAGATTAGGATTATATTCACAAAAATAACTTTTAAACTGGTGCCCATATATTTTGAATAAAGAAACCAAACGTAATTTGTATTTCACTTCGATTACCAATCATGTTACGTTATTGCAAAAGCTGACCAAAATCCCCTCTTAGTAATTAAGGAGATGCTCACTAATATCTTACTGGTTTAATGATTTACTAAATTTGATGTAAAAGCCGCGTTTCATAAATTACATATTAAGGAAACAACAAGTTGAAAACTGCGTTCCGTACCCGTTTCGGGCTTTTCGAATAATTATTCTTCTATTTCGGTCTTTACAGCTTATTAAAAACTTGTTAACGATATATTGATCACTTGTAAAGCTTTTTTCTCCACGTTTTTCATCTCGTTTACCTCGACAATGTATCGGTATATTCGAATGATATTTTGACAACTATATCATTAAAATAAAATATGTATTAACCGTTTGAAACGACGCTCAATTTATGTTTAATATAATCAGATAAAAATTTGATGTTTTAAAAAATTAAGTATTCATGGTTCATTATGAAAGTAGGGTTTAAAGTACGTATCAATACAGAAAAGCTGCGTATTATTCGGGAGTAAATGTTTTTACGACTATATTAAAAAAAAAAACAATGGTTTCTTCAATTCTATTATTGTCGAACCTACGATAGTAAGCCAAGTAGGTGCCAATTAGGGTTTACTATTGAGGTACAAGCGGAAGACTAGAAGATGCTACAGTGGCTCTTCATGTAGGGCTTATGGGTATGGTTAGTGTCTAGCCCGTTACGTGCCTTCGTACGTACCCCATGCAGACCGCATACGCACCGGGCCCGGGCTGAGTATTACCTATCCCGTTACATATACAGTTATATAACCTATAAACTCAATAGTCAATAGCCTGAGTTTATCATATGCCGCCCTTTTTATTAAACGCTGTAAGGGCCGCGGCATCCCATTGGCTAAATGTAGAATGCGAGCTATACCAATTTAGTACGCGGGCCGGGCGTAAGCCGAACGCGGGCTTATAACGCACCTTTTAACGTATTATATAACGTATTGACCGGTCTAACCCTAAGTTGTCGGCGCCGTATAATGCGCCCTTTAACGTGCCATATAATATATAGTTTTTGTCGCTGATGCCGTATAACGCGCCTTTTAACGTGCTGTATAACATAAAACCCTTATCGATCACGGACCGCTTATGCCTATAAATACGGCCTCTCTGTAACCCTTAAAACCACCCTAACTTTTTTTATTTCATTAATCCCCCTTTAATATTTTCCAATGTACCGTATCTTTTATAATAACTATATTATAACCATTTATTTCCGGTTTTTTTCCTAGCATTTTCTTACTTATTAACTCCTTGTAGCCTGCTAACCTCCCTTTTATCGATATAGCTAATATTTATAATAGTTTTGGCTTGAGTTATTCCGCCGTGGGCGCTTTGAGTAAAGATAATTAGCTGTTTCGTAAACTATATGTTATGACCCAGATAACAGTTGGGTCAGGAAACAGGCTGGCAGGCAGCTGGGCTACTCGGAGCTAGGTGTCCAACACATTAGGCGGGGAACACACAGGGATAGGGTTACGCCTAAGAAGAATCAGGACATAGGCAGCATAGGCAAGAGACCGCCTATGCTGCCTAATAACATAGGCAAGCAATCCCTGATTGAAGAGCTGGATATATAAGAAACAAACTCTCTAGGCATTTCCTAGATTCAGTAGATAGCTCTTTAGTTGTCAATCTAAGTATTCTTCCCAGAATAGCTTCACAGATTTTGATCAGAACTACGAGAAGAACTTGTTGTTGATATTGTATTATGCATACCTCTGCAACCGACCTGCTAACATAAACTCCTCTAACTACTACTGATACTCACGGGTATTTAGTGTGATCATTACACTATATCGCCTTATTGTATACAAATACACTGACGTAAATTATATTTTACATATTTTTCGCGTTATAAACTATTTGCTTATCCTTAGCTTTAGCGAAGATTAAAGTATGCTCCCCTTATTAAAAGTAAAACATTATTTATATATTTTATATCGATCGTCCTTTTAACTTTGCAGTACCTTTTATTTATATTCGTATCTAATATACTTAAAGATGTCATATGTGTCGGAAAGCTTATAATGAGGTAAGTTTAAAAATTGAATTTTATAAGAAACCCGACTTTGAATTAATCCTATTTTGTAGTGTATTTAGAAAATAAATTTATTTTTAGTCCCGCCTAATTCACGCGCCCTATTAAGGCAACAGATTGTAGTCTTTAAAAATTAAATTTATACTTTATCCTCGTTTCGTAAACAATAAAGGGATATTATGGGCTAAAAGCCTGTTTTTCTTCTTCGTATTTTTAGAATCAATTAATTGATTTATTTATCTTCGCAATATTACCCGAGCTTAGAGCGTTTTTACTGTTCCGGTAATACAAGTCATTACCTCTTTTACTATATCTTTCTGTTGCCCTTTTTTTTGAAGCCCATTATTGCTTAAAACTCCCTCGTTATTATTAACCGTCTTACCTATTTATCGTAACAGTGTTTCTTTAACTAACCGTATATTAAGGCGAAACATCTTTACGCCGGCTTCTTTTAATTCCCGCCGTATACCCTTACATAAGCATATCCTAATTATCAAAAATAATATAATTACGTAAGTCATATCCCTTGTGGCTAATATAAGTTACGGTTTATAAAACGTAATAAACGATGTTTAAAGCCTAATCGCAAAATACCATCCTTTATCCGTATTCAGTTTGTTAACCTTAATTAAAATAGAGTTCACTGAGTTGATCGTAAACGGTCGAACAATAGTATCCGGGCCAACCGCGTCGCTCAGGTACAAACTAATATGTTATAGTCTTTTATATCCCGCCTAAAAGGTCGCTTTCTTCTCCCCGCCCCGCGTTAGCCATTATTATCGACTTCCCTTAATGTTTGTCCCGATTATCGCTACCTGTTATCGTTGACGTCACCTAGCGCCCGCTCTATCCCCCATTGGCCACCTTTATCGACGCTAATTAAAGCTCTTTCCGCCTTACGCCGTTCGCCTCTATCGGTCTCCTTTAATATCTATAATTAATAATAATAAGTTTCTTAATGTGAACGAAGTTATTCGTCGGAAGATTTATATAATCATAATAATGAAAAATAATGAAAACTTGATAAGTTTTAATAAAAACCGTTTTATAATCGAATACTTATTTAAAAAAGCTCAATAACGTATGCGCGACCTTACTTGTCATATTATATTATGGTAATATTAGATTTTACTTTTCCATTATAAATATTATATTATTACCAAGTTAAAGGCGATTCGTACTGCGTAGGTTATTTGATACATATTTGACGTTGATGTCAAAGTACCGGGTTATTATAAAACCGGAGGTTCCCCTATTTCGCTTCGAATAGATCTAGGGTTATTATATATTGGCAGTTTTCTAATAACTCCTACTCCGGTTCATTATAACCCTTATACTTAACTAATATATAGAAGATATCACTTAGCCCCGTTTTTGTAACGAAAATTTATTAAACTTTAAATTTCTCGTATATACCCTTTTCTGTATCGTTAACGGTAAAAATTGGTTTTAAGCGAGTATTAAACAACACTTACGAAGGGAGGGGGTCCGTAATCACCCGTTTAACTAAATTTACATAAAATATAAGGTATGTTTCAAAAATATCCAATAAGATATTTAACGGGTTCGAAACGTTGATGACCCGATATCAATTATAAAGTTAGTCGAACTTTTTACTCAGACTGTTGGTTTTAATATTGTATAAGTTAAGCTAAAGTTAATCGTATACCTTATATATTTATCCCCGAGCGTTGTCAATGGTTCGCCGCTATTCTTATTCATCATGAGATAAATATTATCTTCGCTTAAACTAGTGTTACATCTTTGTATAGATGTGTTATAAACATAACAGCTAGTTTTGACAAATTAGTTAATAAATTTATATCTGTATTTAGTTTGGGAAAAGGGGATATATCGTATTTATTGACTAGTCGGTTTATATAAAACTTGGTTACCATCGATGTTTTATTATTTAATACGAATTAATAAATAGGTAAGTATAATATTTAATTATATTACGAAAAGACGACGATGATTCGTAAGTACTTTTGAAGTTTTTAATTTATATATTTGGTGACTTTCTTTTTCTGTACTTAGTACTCCATTGATAACAATTATTTGATTTCTATTGAAAATATTAGGTCGTTCAAAATACGTTTACCTAATTTGAATCGCGGTCGTCAATAATAAAAACCGAAAATTTATAAAATCTTTATGATATATCCCAAAAACGTTCTATGAATATATTGATGGTTATAAACCATATAGCTTCAAGTTGAATAAACTTAGAAAAAAGGTTCGTAATAACTAATAAATTCCAATTACCGTCGTCAGTAGTTGGTAAATCGATTAAAAAATTAATGGAAATATAAATTTAATACCGATTTGGAATGAAAAGCGGTTAAATGAGGCTTTTTTCATAAAAAATGACGAGGTTTTGTACCTTTGTATTACGTATATATTCGATATAGGCATTGAATATCTACAAATATTCCCTGTTTATTATAATTCTATTGAAAAACTTAAAATCAAACTTTTTCATTCCGATAACCTATAATAAGAGAGTTGTAGGTTTATTATAAAATCTTCATCATTCATAGTTTTCAACTCGGTAGTAATACTTGGTTACAATAACGTAACTTATTTTTCTGGTCGATTTTATAATTCGTAATTTATAATAAATATACTGCCTTAACTAAAAAGCGTTTAGCGCTTTTAAAGACCGTTAGTAAGCGTATTTCGTATAATGTGTCGTTCATTACTCTTTAGCTTTATAATTTCGTAAATGTATCCGGTACAATGTTATGACTCAAGCACGTTGGCGGGTCAGGAAATAGGCCAGCATGCAGCTGAGCTACCGGTGAGCCTCAGTGAGCACCGGTGAGCCTCAGTGAGTACCGGCGAGCCTCAGCACTGAAGATGGTATGAAAACCATAGGATATAAGGACACGGCCATCACCACATAGATAGTATTTCCTTCATAGCTCTTCAGTTGCCAATCTAAGTATTCAGTCTCGGTATATTCTGAATAGCCTCACGGCTTTTGATCATTACTTTCACTGTTGCGGTATTGTTCACTCAGCACCTCTACTACCTTCTTGATAACATAAACCCTCTGACACCTTCTATATACTCACGGGTATTTAGTGTGATCATTACATCCAAAAATAAGGTAATTATTTAACGTTAACGAAGCTAACGGGTTTAACGCTGGTGGTGCCGCGACGATATTATGAATGTTGGCGTCCCGATATCCCACGGCGTTATTTAGGTTAACGATATGGGCGCGGGCCAGGCCTAGGGAGATTCTGTTAATACCGATACCCCGGGATTCTCCGACTTTCCCCTAGGGTATATATTATCGTAATTTTATAATTTTGCCTTCGTTTTAGTAAATTTATCCCTGTGTCCCGCCGTAGTATATGTTTCTATAATGTATAAATCCATTATTGTTGGTAGGTCATTTTTATATTTGCGGCGTGGTCAATTCGAATCTCTGTGGACTGAAGTAACTGGTGCTGCATTGAAAGTGATGGATGTATTGTTCTAGGTTTAGCAGACCGCTAGCCGGTCTGCGCAGTAATTTGTAGGGCTAATTGCTTAGCCCGTACCCTAGTCTGAATCTGGCACTTCACAATCAACTGACTTGCAGTCAATACAGTCAACTTTACTTTAAGTAAAGTTGACTGACTGCACTGCAATTGACTTGTTAAAAATAGCAGTCAATATTGTTCCAACAATTATTATTATATATAATATGGTAATGGAGATAGGTTAAAAAAGTTATATACGGCGTTTTTTAACTTCAGGCTTGTTTTGTAATTTATGGGTTAATATATTTAACGGGCGTCTTAGGTTATGGGCCGGTATCATAAGTGGTATTCAAAAAGCGAATAAACCTCGTCTTAACGAACTTGACATTATGAAATTAAAAGTTGCGAGGGAAAATATTTTGATTCTTTATACTCCGTTAAAATCGTAAACAGGATGTAGACGTTACGTAATTTCGAAGACCACGTTTTGAAGCAAAATACTACCACAAAAAGTTCCTTGAAGTAAATTGTATAATTATGTTTCGCTTCCATTAATCATGAGGGAAAATAAGTCATTGGCTTCAAAATACTATCCTCATTATTTTACAACAAATACCTTCCTTACTTGATTTTCGAGTAATCGGTTTTTGCTACTGTTAGCCGATTTGGGTGCTAATATACCGAAATCGAAGCCGTAGCGAAGCCATTTTCTAATGTTGGGAATATATATTCCTTTCTATTCGTTTATACCTACCGAATTCCTAATTTCATTGTTTGAACAAAAAAATCCATTAAATGGAAGGAATTACCATTAAAGTCCCGATAAAAGTTATAAAAACCTATAAAACTTCAGATTCCCGAATAATACGGAAAAACTTCTATTTATGTATTACCTGGACTTTTTTAGGGTCGGCCCGAATATTTACATTAACTGTTATAATAAAATATAGGTATTTCATATTTTTAATTACGAAGTTATACTTTTTAAAATTTAGGTTTAACCTGATATCGTAAAGGCGTTTTGAAACCACGCGAACCTTCATCATAAAGTCTTGTTTAATATCAGAGGAAAAAACCGAAAAGTCATTTAGGTAAATTTTAACAATTTATATAAGATATTCGCTATCATATAATTTATATACCGCTAAAACGTCTCCGGCATTCTCGTTCATTGAAAAGGTTAATCAATCGCTTAAATAACTCGAAACGTATTTCAAAGACTGTTACATATTTCTATTTAGGTATAACCCGAATACGGTAAAAGACCGTTTAAATATTGAACTTCGTTAGCCACGTTGACTTCAATAACTTACGTGAGGTTTTCTTAATTCGACGTAGGGGAAAACAATTCTATTCGGTAATATTATTTAATACCCGTTAATGGATATAAAACCGATATCCTCCACCCGGTTTAAAAATTAGTAATATCGGCGCCATAGCCTATAAAAAAACACGTACGAATTCTACCCTTATTTATTAATTTCGTAACTTAACGATGAAATTAGAAAGGTTAATTTCATAACATGGAATATATTAGTCCTCAAGGTTTTTCAATAAAGATTTATCTTAGTTCGGTTTAATATAAATGTAGTAATCAAGTTTTTTCATATATAGGGTTAGGGCTATTACTTTAATTTTATCTAATCAGTCGCGAAACTGTATTAATTCAGGTGTAAACCGTAGCTAATTAACTTCCTCTTTTGGAATTATCAGCGCCTTCTATTGTAAAATCCGCGTTATTTTACGAAAGATTATAGTAAAAGCTAATTAAAATCAATCTCCCATACGCTATATTATTTGTTAATAATGGGTTACCAAATTGACGAAAATCTATTTTATAACCCCTCGTATATCCCCCGAACTAAAAGGTATTATTATCGTATCGACAACTAATACTCCTTAACTATAAACTACTAAGAGATTACCGCTAACTTTTAATGTTATTTATTGGTATTGTATCGAAAGAATAACGAATGTTTCTCTCCTTATTATTTCAAGAATAATATATATTAATATTGGGTTTGACTATTTATTTATATTTATACGGAACTTGGTTGTTTGAATAGAAGGCGTATTTCATTGCAATACTAATATCGTACCTCAATTTCGAAAATTAAAAAACTAAACTTACTTCATCCTTAACTTTTATGTTAAAGCTTCATTTGTAATATGGTAATAATTATAGCTAAAATCAACTTAAGTATTTTAAAAGTAAGTTTTTTCAAAAAGTATAGAGAAAATAAATAAATATTCGTTAATACGTGTTTTAATTAAGCTGAATCCCCTTTTATTCGATTTTACAACTACTTAGTTAAAGTTACATAACTTTTAAACGAAATTGTATTTAAGAGTTAAACTTCTTCTATCGTCGTTAATAAAAAAATATTTATTAACCTTTTCGACTTAGACTGCGTATACCTACATCGGAGGTAATATTAGGCGTAATTTGTAATTATGTTAATAGTAGTCTTTCGAACTATAGAGTAGGTAACGCCTCATAACTTACCCAACCCAGCGTTTTTTCATCGTTATTTACGTTACTTTACGGGCTTAATTTTAAACGTATATTGAATAGTATCATTAAAATGATTAGCTGCGATTTTCGTAACCCCTTAACAAAAACAGTTAAAAGGTGTAAATTCTCGTTATAATTGTATTTCCATCCAGCCGTTATACTTATACTGATCCCGATAATTATCGATCAAAACATCATTTTAAATTTCAAAACTTTAATTCGTCAGCGAACTTGCGGTACTTTGTTAAGGTCGCGATATAGCTAACTCAGTTAACACTTACTGTAATAGATTTTTCACGGATACTTAGGGATACGCGAAAGTGTAAATAATTATATTTTACGTCTAAAGGCCAATTTAATCTACTGTTTAAGCTAGTAATATCTTGAACCTAATTGTAAATGGGATCTATAGATGTTATCGCTTATAAATAATCCCTCCAATTTGATTAGAGTTTTATTCACGCGATAAAAGTTGCTAAAAGTAGCCTTAATATAATCGAGGAATTTTTTTATATCGTATATACCTTCGTGGCCGCTGTCTTTATAATACGCTATAATAGTTTGTTTTACCGCTAACATGTAATAACCTTATATGTAAAAAAAGTATACCGATTTTTCCCGATTTATATTTCATCCGCCTTTAGTATAAATTAATTAGTTTAATGCTTCATCGCGTATATGGAAGTAGATTCATCGAATTGTGGTTGGTTATATCGTTTTTACCTACTTTTCAACGTTAGAAGAGCAGTATAAATCAACGTTAAATTGGTTTCGAGTTATTAAATTTTAGCTCCGACCTAGACAAAATCTGATATAAAATCAATAACGAAATTTAATCAACCAGGTTCTTTCATTTATTTACTAATAAATATAATATAGCCGATAGTATCTTGTAAGTAACATGTATTGCTTTAAGTCAGCTTCGAAAGTATAGGGGGTATATCTAGAAAGGTAAAGAACCAGGAATTGGTCGACAGCTTATCATTCCAGATAATGCTGAAGTGTAGTATAAAATTATCAATATCTGTTATCCATTCGTTTATTATAGGTAATATTCCTTCAAAATGATGGAAAAAATACCTTAATATTATATTATAATTTAATCCATAATAACAAGTTCAACAAGTGATAATTAGTGTTTGTTATTAAGATATAGGCGGAAGACTAGAAAAGGCTATAGTAGCCTAAGGAAAAGGCTTGTTTCAATAGCTTAAGCTTTCGTTTTTCGTGAAACGAATTTTCATCTCATGAAACCCTAAACGAAAAACCTTTTTGAAAACCAGCTGTTCCAGATAATCCCTAAGAGATCATCTGTTTGAAAGTAATGACCAGAGAACCCTCCGTCTAGTAACTTAATATTTTCGTTGTTTATCATCTGTTAAATATTATCAAGAAATTTTCGATAAAAAACTTCTAGGGATTATAAACTGTTCGTAAATATAGAACACAGAGTTCTGTGGTACAGATTACCAGTTTACCATTTTTACAGAAAATAAAACCTTGAAATATTTTATAAAAATACGATTATTTCTAAAAGGTAATTTTGGTAGTTAAAACGCTTTTCCAACTTTTGCTTTGAATTCATATCTAATGGCGAGATGAATTATATGCAACCGAATAAATCATTCTGATAATACTAAAATATCCCTAAGAGATTCTCAAACTTCCATCTTTTAAGCCGAAAATTACAGATTCTTCGCCACGAAGAAGTCGTTCTTACGCCGTTCTTTAACTGGAATACTTCCTATTATATTCTAATTAAAGGTTTTACTACTCTTTTCAAACTTACTCACAAGTTTTTAAAGGGTTTACATTTACTTTAAAGAACAAGAAAAACTTTTATTGGATGATTTTGGCTAATATTTTCTGTTTAGATAACGAACATATTTTTTATGATTTTCTCCTCGATCATTTTAAGGTTTTGTTTTATTCCATTGCATGGATACTTGTGTTAATTAGTTTGTATAGTTGTTTAATGTATCTAATTACCGTTTTTATAGGTATTTGTCATAAAGTTTTAAAATTAAATTTAGTAACAACTTGACAAATTTAAAAACCATAACGATATAAGTTGTTAAACTCATATTAAAAGTCTTATTCATATATTAACAAGTATATATTGATTAGTATGACTTTAGTTTAATATTTTATTACTATTTCGTTTTGAGAATTTCGATGGGGTATTTTTAATAAAGAGTATAAATTATATAGGTAATTTTTTTTACCGCATTAGTATATTAAAATTAAGATGGGACCTGTTAGGCGTCTTACCAATTTTCGGTGGTTTTTTCGCTTCGTTTTTGAGACGGCGAAGGGTGATGTTTTTGAAGCTTCTTTTATTAACGCGTAGTTATAAAGATTATTTACAAAGGTTCGTTTCCTATCTGTGATATAGATTTCTTGTCTACAGGGTTTGTTTATCACTATTCTTTTAAAGCTTTTTTCGCCGTTTATTATATGATTTAAATCTTGTTGTTAAGTTATTAACAAAATATTTAAATATCTCAAGTACCGTAGAAAACGTTGTTCAACTTGAAATATAGAATAAAATACCCGATATAATTCGTTGGATATTTTTGATAAAGTTTTCATCAAAGTCTTCAAATTATTAATCTTTGTTGTATTAATTATTGAAAAAGGTTTCTAACGCCCTAATAATCTTTATTCTAACTAAAATATTATTGGTTACTATCTTTATAATCTTAAAATCATTTGAGGAGTAAATCTTATCTTTTTGTTATGTGGAGAAAGTGAGAGGTTTCAAGGGGTATTTGTGGTGAGGGTGGATTTGTATCGTTGTTGTTATTTAAGTTGACTAGTGTCCGCGGGTACCCCCTTATCCACCAGATATTCCTTCTATGACCTCGGGTATCTATTTCCAGAGTTAAGGTTATGCTTAGTATATATCCCGATCCGCCATATTACCATCTATACATTAATCAATATATAACTAAATCCTGAAATCTATAAAAAAAAAGTGAAGTAAATAAAGGTTAAGGTTTACATTAAAAATTGATAGTGAGATGGTTTGTGGTAATACGAAACAAAGAATAAAAGAAACAAGAAACAAGGAACAAGAGGAACAAGGAATGAGTAATAAAAACCAAAAAATGAATAAAACTTTTCACTACACTTTAAAATAAACTTTTATGTTTCTCCTCCTTTTTAACTTTAACTTTAATTTTAACCTTTCGATCTTTACTCTTTTTTCTTTCTACCTTTTTAACTTTTAATTACCAGATTTTATCTGTCAACTTTTTTTCTTTTTAACCCTTTAACTTTCAACTTTGATTTTAACTTTTTTTTCATATCCCTTTTCACTTTAACAAAGATTAATACCATTATTCCATTCTGGTATATTTTAGCTGGCATTGTTATCGAGCTTGTTATTAGGTTCTTTCATTCATTCCATATTTTGTACTTTATCTTCTTTCTCCGTTTTTTTTTTTCCTTTGAAAGTTTTAGTTTGAACCAATGAACCTAAGTCTTTCTTCGATTTTATCCTGTAGTAAGGTTAATAATCTGTCAAGATATAGATAAATCAACTTTGTGAATTCCTTATGGCTTCGTCCATCTTTGCTTAAAGGTAAGTTTCTGAATTTTTTTCAAATCTTTGTTTTTATTATTAACCATAAACCTTTTCAGCTTAATATTTCAAGTTTTTGGTCCAACTTTTCACACCCAGTTGCCAACTTAAAATCTGTTGCCTTTAAGGTTAATTTCTGTTTTAATCCATCACTTTACCCACTTGTTAGCTATCTATTAACAATAATTGTCACGTTGACTGATAAATTAGTTACAGATTACTTCTTTATTTACTTGCGAGTTATTCAATATCGTTACTTATTGTTCTCGGTTTAAGTTTAACATTACTCTCATAATAAAAGCTTCGGAAAGATATACTAGCCAACTTGATATAATTTGTAAGGGCATGTATGGTAAGTTTTTCACGAGAATATTGTTGACAGTTCTTATAATGTTGGTGCAAGATCTGAGCTATTTTTTGAGTCGTTTGTATTCGCGTTTGTAAACCTTTTTTTTAGTTCATTTTAAACCAATTTTACTAACCCCTTAATTAACCCTACTGAAGCGTCTGGATACGTAGTTATATTCATTATTTTAGATTCCTTTTCGGCAAATAATTTTATAACCGTCAGATCTTTAAAGTATTTTATATTAACCGAATGATATTTCTTGGGCGTGCTGAAAATATCCGTGATAGGTTTTCAAGTTTGACACACCTTTAGGATTGTTGGTTTACCTGTGATTTGGCAAAATAGTAATCGCGAAAAGTAATAGATGACAAAATGTAAATATGCTCCACCATCTACCCCTTCTATGTTAATTTTACCTGCAAAATATATATTCATAATATCCTATAGTTTAAAAATTATTACAGATATGAAGCTTACATTAATTGGTTTAGAGATGCTGAATGATGCGTATGATTTATACTTTTTGATATTTCTTAATATCGATATATCACGTCGGCTACTATTGCATTCCTTTTAATTTGCTAACAGTTGAAGCTACGGTGAAGTGCCCATCAAGATCGTGAACCTAACTTAACGCCCGAGGTACTTCTCTTTTTCTTAATTAAATAAGGTATTTATTACCTAGTTTTTCTTTTAGCAATACGACATTCTGGATGTAAAATTATAGTAAATCGCGTTTTACTTTTCTTTTTATTTATGTCGTCAAATTCTTTACCATTTCTTGGCCGCCTATAAGTAATTTTATAATATCTTCATATTAGTTTATTTCTTCGATACATGTAGTTGTCATTGTTACACTTAATCGTCAAAGTATTGCTAGTCTTAATACTCCAATAGGTAAGAGAATTCCTATACCTAGGTTCTTTAATATTACTAGCCTCATTAGTGAGAAGTCTTCCACTGCCTATGGTAATTCTTTGTATCTGATTTTCCTGTGTCTTATT
Source organism: Anisogramma anomala (assembly GCA_038502455.1). Lineage (NCBI taxonomy): Eukaryota > Fungi > Ascomycota > Sordariomycetes > Diaporthales > Gnomoniaceae > Anisogramma > Anisogramma anomala. Next base: position 17,990,755 of record JASMMZ010000006.1, on the reverse strand, counting down.
TCAAAAGTTTTAAAGTTAATTCTAATTCCCTTAAAATTTCGTTCCCAACTTTGATTATTTTGTTTAAATCAAGTCAGTGTATGATGCAAACGTTTAACATTTTAAGTATATTTACTTATTAAGTAAATCTCTCTATAGGTATCATTAGACTTATCAATAATAATATTGAGTTTATATAGTTAGTATAAACCATCGTGAGTAAAGTCAATTTAATAACCTATAATCTCGATTTTTTAAAATATTCAACCATAGCTAATTCTTTTCCTTCGCCGATAGTATATCTCGTTTCGATATCATTTATTTTTTAGGGAAAGGAAGAAAAGTTTTTCGCGTAAGGTATTAACTCTTCAAGAATTTTTTATGTTTCTTGGTAATTCATTTAACTAAAAGGTGACATTGCTAATTTCTTTACCAGATATATCCATTATAAGGTGATATTGAAGCGAGCGAGTTGGGGTTGTTACGATGTTTTGCTAAATTGCCAAGTACATAGTAACGAAAGCCTTAGCATATTCTTTTCTCTACTCAAATTTTTTAAGAACTTATTATATTCGTTTAGAATTTTTTCCCATTGAAATTAATTTCAGTGCCTTTTTTATAAAAGATGTTTTTAGAATCGTTGTTCATAATACACTGTCATGTATGTACCTCACGATATATAGTGTAAGGTAAAGGAACATATTTAATATATTTAATAAATTAAGGTGGTTATCGTGTTTCGTTTATACTTCGAATATTTTTCTATGTTTTTGAAACGGTATAATTTGTTTTCGCAATAATTTGAAACCTAACAAATGAATTTAGTTTTCGAATAAAAGAGTTTTTTAAGACGTAAAACTGATTATTTCGAATATGAGACGAGAAAAATACTTATAATGAAATAAGTTAAACATTATATCGAAGATTTATATCAAAGCATTTTGATCATTAATATATATATATCGAAAACTGTTTTTAGGTATGTCTATATCATATTTGTAAGTGTAATACTGGTTTACTAATTCTTGTATGTCTTCGGTTATTTTTCGTGATATTTTCGCTAACTTTTGTACTATTTTCATTACCATAACGGTTAATTTCGCTAATTTTCACGTCGTTTTCGCTATTGAGTAATGTGTTTGAATAGTATTACATGTAGTGCAGTAGGTCAACTTTACTTACATTGAAGTTAACTGTACTACAAGTGTATTGCTTAGTGTGGAGACTTACCGCATTGGGTATAAGTCGAGTGCAGCACGTTGCACTTCATTCTGGGATACGGGCCAAGCAATTGACCAAACAAATTATAGTGCAGACCGGCTAGCGGTCTGCCAAACCTAGAACAATACCTCCACCATCTAACTACTATAATACTACTATTACTTCGACCAATCGAATCGACAACGTTGCAATGTTTAAGGCCTACCAACACTGATCAGTATTTGTCTGCCTACTAGGTTAAGTACAAATAAGCTAAGTAAAAGAAGAAGCTGCTTTCCGGTTACGCTTTAAGTCATACGACCGTTAAGGTAGAGGAAAGATTCTTGCGAAGAGCCTCTACTGTTGTGTCGGTTTTTACGGCAGTAAGTAAAAAAGATTTTTAGGTTACGTCGGTTTTCACGGCAACTTAGAGGTAACGACGGTATCGATACTGAAAACACTAAAAAAATTTATTGATTTTTCACAAAGACGTTAAAATAAACTCTTAAAAGTTTCAAAGTTTAACAAGTTGGCAAACGACTAAGTTAATACTACTACGGGTATTACTATTACAAAAACGACGAAGTCCTTACACCAAATAACCATAACAAACAACCTTCGCCCTTTATTTATAACCTTTAATAATAAACAACCTTCAATCTTTACCACTACCAATAACCTTCAAACTTATTCTCTACACTAAACTTTTGCCTATACTTTACTTTTTCTACTCCCCATGCTACTTTAATCTTCAAGTTCGCTGTTTTAAGCGAAAATATTAAGAATCGCCAAGTCGCACCAAAAAAGTCACGTTACGCGACCTGTCGCCAAGCCGCCAAATTACCAGGTTCCTACGCAACTTTATGCCAAAACAACAAATCCTTACGACTAAGATTACCAAGTCCCTCGCCTTACACATTCTTTATAAGTCAAACTTCTAAAATAGCTTTAAGTTAGAAATACATAAAGAAAGATAAAAACTTTAAATCAGTTTTCATTAAGTTTTACAATAAATAACTCTAAATTACAGACGATAACGAAACTTTTGATAAAATTTACCCTACTTATTACGTCGGCTAATACATTTTCGAAATAGATTTCGGCGAAGATTACAACCGCAGTATCCACACTTTCCAAGACCTTCGCGATTTCTTTAGCTATTGGACTTCTAATATGTGGAAGATGATTTAACGTTCGGTTAAGGTTAGGCTAAAAAAGAAAGTTATATGTCATAGTATTTATATTCATAACAAGATACAAGTAACACTGGCAAAAACCTTTTTTAAACTGGCCTAACAGAAAGATTACCCTTAAGACCCTAATGATTAAAATCTTTAAAATAAAGGAAAAGACATCAAGAGATTTTAACACCTACATATACGTTTTAAAGAACCCTTAACCTACCTTAAGTTAAGTTAAACTTCTTGACGCGCTAGCAATATAGAACCTGTTAACCTACTCAGTAATTCAATACCTTTAGGTAATAACTCGGAGTACGTTTTCGGTGGCGATAAAACACAGGAAGTAACGGTCGCTAATGCGGTTAAAAGTACTGACGTTGGCGTTTTACACTAGTTAATTAAATAAGATCGTCAAGTCTCCTAAAACTTTTAAGTAACTATCGCCCTTTAACAATTTAATCGCTAAAACCCTCAAAACTATTTTTCCTTTAGATTCGTCTACAGGTACGAACCTATTACAGGTCTTACTATAGGACTTTACCCCTCAGGCTAAACGACTGGTAATTACCCTTAACACTGTTCTTAGGAAATACTAAGGTTTAAACTACTAAAAATACCATTTAAGATTCGAATAACCATTGCAACCTTTCTTTAAAACCTATTAAAATGGTTAACATTCACTACAAACTTATGACTAACTTTGCCAAGATTTAAAATAACATAGAAAGGTACAACGGAAAACTTTACAACCTCTTCTATATCAAGATGATACCCTTCCTGAATATATACAAGTGGATGAAAATCCCACCCTCTAATTTTCACTTACTATTTACTGGAATCTTTACAGGTTACACCAAAGACTATTACTTAACTTTCCTGATGAGCGCTACCACGTTTCGAGGTATTTATGATAGCATAAAGGGCTACTTTCAACACGACGTCTACCTTTTATAATACTATACAAACTAGGTCATTATAAGGTGACCTATAATAATAGCAAAAAAGAAGAAAAAAGGAATTACCAGTGGATGTTTTTAATTGAATACTTAATAATTTAAAAATGTGTTAGAAATTAATGGGGAAAGCCTATATTAACGAAGCCATATTTCGCGAATAGGTACAGGTAGTAATTACGGGTATTAACGAGTTCAAATACGCTTTATAACACTCAGATGCCACCTGCGAAGGCTTTTTTAGCTAGTTTCGTTCTTCTTTTGCCACTGTAATGATAAGTATACCAAACTCATTCAGAATGTATTTTTAAACCGGTAACTTCCTTAACGTAAATAAGGAAAATTTTACGATCGTTGATTACCTCGACCGAAAATACAAGCACCTATAACGCCTAATATCAGGCCCATTAATTTTGGCTCTAGATTAGAGGTAACACCTATGTTAAAGTTAACAAGATTTAGGCAAACCTGTCGACCGTAAGCATTATCGTCGTAATAATGGAAAAAGATGTTAAATCTGTAGTAAGGCTAGCTATTGGTTACTTTGGCATCTCTTTACTGAGTATAACAACAGGAAATCAACGTATCACGTTTAATACCTTATTACTTTAAAATAAGATTACTTATATTCAATTGAGGACGCTAAAAGCCACAAGCTAAATAACGTCGTTAACGTTCCTAAGTAAATTAAGTGATACGAATATGTTATTCCTAGTACGACGGCCTAATGACTATCCGATTATACCTTTTTATATCGTTTAGGTGGTAAAGACCCTTACATTTACCCTAACCCTACTCTTACTTCCTTATACACCTTTAATATTTGCAATCGTTACGCAGATTATACGTTTTAAAGTATTATACCAGATACTAGGGCGGTAAGGTACTTAATAGGGGGTTATTTGTAATATATAATACTACGGAGGGAAATCACTACAGCTACTAAAATTAATTATTATGATATTGAAAAAACCAAAGTTAGCTTTGGCCCAGGCGAACAACTATTATCATGAGTGATAACGGTAGTTTAAACTATTATGTAGGCGATTACATTTCACATCCTTAAGTCTCTGGCATCTTTCCTACTGTATTCAAAGGATATAAAGACTTTAAACGTTTATGTTGACGTTAACGTAAATGAACTAGTTAAAAATATCCGGAGGTTTTTACTTGCCTTTAAGTGGGGGTACTTATAGTTTTATCTTTAAGGCCAAAAGTAATGATATTGAACCTGACGGATCCAAAGATACATTAATTTCACCGGCGTTTTAACTGCCCATCTATTAACAAATTGTACAAAGTTCTAAAGTCTGCAAGGTATAACGATATATAATACTTTACCCTTGAAGCCATTCAAAGGCTATACCACTATTATTAAACGTATACTTAAACCGCTCGAATATTTAAGTTTACATTAAAAGACGATAAAGACTTTAATTACGAGAATTTTATTAATGTGTTTTACTTAAATAATAAGCCTGTTTTTTACGTCGTTAACTCCGAAATCTTTTTTTTTTTCGGGGTTAAGTTTTTAAAATCCCTTTCGGTAAATGATACGTGTAAAACGTTAAGGATTTTATAGATTAATACGTACCTGGGATTACCTGATATCGTCGTCTACGATATTAATACTAACTTTACGGCAGAAAAGTTTCAATAACATACTAAAATAATAGGTATCTAATACAAATAAGTACCTATAAAAGCCTATTGAGTAATTAAAAAGGTTAAAAATATATACGTTTTACTTCGCCGAACGTATAATATTTTTACGTTGGAAATTGAAAGTTTTACGGATTTGGAGGCACGCCTATAGATAGCAATAAAATGCCTTAATAACACTGTAGGCCTTAAAAGCTTAGTTTCAATAATTCTAGTTTTTAAAGCGTACCTACATTGAATAAGTAAATCTCTGTCCTCAGCAAGTACTTAGAAACTTATTTGGGTATATAACAAAGCTTTGAGGGAACTGCAAAATAAATTAACACGCCGCCAAATCTATAACGCCCTTAACACCAAGAACTATACTTTAAAGATCGACGTACTTACTTTACCACTGTAAAGTAAAATCCTCGTATAACAGGAGCCAGGTGAATGAGAAAGGCTATACAAAATATTAAATATTAGTAACTTTAAAGTAATTGTTATAACTGTTAACGGCTTAATATACCTTTAAACCACTTAGGTCAGACCTTATATTAGGGGTACTAAAGATAAAGACCCTGAAACCTCTTAAGTAAAACGACCGAACCAATAAGAACCTTAACCCATTATTAATAAACTGATGAAACGCCGTGGGCACGGACGACTCCCGAAAAAAAAGTATAACGTTAAAAAAAAGAATATATACTGGGTCGTATTTATAATACTACTTAAGTAAGTAGAAAAGGAAAGGATAACGAAAACTTAGTAGTAAAGCATAGATTATAAAAGATTATCAAAACTTCTGGTAAACCTTTTAAGAAAAACGATATGATCGAAATAAATGGCCTGTTAACTCGATGTATTATATAATTTATACCGAAAACCAACTTTATCCTTTAAACCCCGAATGTTACGATCTTTAAATCAAGGATTATTTACAAGGTCAAGGCTAAAACTACGGGGCGGCCGTACAAAGAATCAAAATTAATCGTTTAAGGATACGGCGATAAAAGTAAATACTAAATCTTTATACAGTCTCTAATAATTTAAAAGATCAGCTAACGCTTATTAATTACCTTAGCAACAAGTTTGTTAGCTAAAATTAAAGGTAAGTTTATATTGAACATCCGTGGTATTACGTAAGTCTATATACAATGAAACCCGGATTTACAAAGGATTATATTACTAAAACTACCGTAGGAGCTACATGTTATTTGCCCTTCGGAAATAGTAATACGGTGTATTAAACCACCATATAAACTACTTAAAACAGGTATTTATTAGTTTTTAACCTACCAATCGCACTATGAATCCCGTTTAAAGATAAAGCTATTAATATACGATCTATGTTTGCTGATAACGTAAGATAAGAACTTCGGCATAGTGGGTATGTAAACGGATGATACCTTTTTCATCGGAACGATTAACTTTATAGTATTAGAATAACAAGCGATCAAGAACTTTAAGTTTTAAAATTAGAAGCCGATAACAGCGTTAATAGAAAATAACCAACTAAACTTTAATAAATTGTTAATCTGTATACTTGGTATTAATGCCGGCCTAAACTTTCACCAAAAGAATTAGGGCGCTATTTTCGCCATAATCGACAAAACTAATAAGACTAGGGCTTAATAATACTTATAATAAAGTATACGAGGTAGCTATATCATTACCTTATACCAACTAAAAGCTTTTTACAATCTATCTATTACGGCATAAGCATAAACACTAATAGATAAAGACTTTAATCGACTAAATAAAAGGCTGGAGTGGCAAATATGGAACCTGAACTACGAAATCAATATAATACCAATCAACCTCTTAAAGGCTAAGTTAATAATTTTTACACACGAGTTATTTGTTAAAAATACAGAACTATCTTTACAAATCGGCTTTTTTATAACCTTCGTTAATAAAAATAGGTAGGAAAACTAATTTAGTATCATCAGTAACCTAATCCACTAAATTTCTGTTAAGTACAAAAAGATTACACGAAATGTGTTGGTTTCAGAGGTTTACTATATAATAGCAAGCTTTAACATAAGAACAACATTGTAAAAAACCATTGACTATATTACTAAATAATTATGGATTCCTCTTATTCCGGTGATAATCTATACCGATTCAAAAAGCCTCTTTAAATGCCTTTCAAAGCTTGGAATCACCAGTAAAAAGCGCCTGATAATCGACGTAATGAAACTCCGTAAAGCTTATAAAGAGAAGGAGATCGAAGAGTTCCGGTAAATCGATGGCAAAAACAAACCTGCTAACGCCATAACGAAAACATTGCTAAATAAAGCCTTAAAGAGGTTTATAGATAGTAATAGGTTAACTATACGTATCGAAGGGTACGTGGAAAAGCTGCCCAAAAGGCTACGTAATGGCGGATAGGAATATACTGGCAAATTAAAAGACTACCAGGGGATTAATAATGGTAATATGTTTAAGTAATACAGTTAAAGTAAAAGCTTGTAAAAATCTGTGACGCAAGAACTTTTTGTAGAAGTTGATAAACTTGGACCTCGGGGTAACGGAGCAATGAAGGCTAAATAAGATTAATTTATATTCAAATAGGTGCAATTCAGTATAGAATTCAACTGGAATTAATAGGGGTTTGACCAGTAGACAAGGAGGCAATTTAGTGGAAACCAGAAAGAATTGATCAGCTACACTAGCGTACGCGCAGAAACCTAAAAAGCCGCCAGTATTAAAATAGTATTACATATAGTGTAGTAGGTCAACTTTACTTACAGTAAAATTAACTGTACTATAAGTGTATTGCTTTGTATAGAGACTTACCGCATTAGGTGTAAGTTGAGTACAATACATTACACTTCACTCTAAGGTACGGGCAAAGCAATTAGCCATACAAATTACAGTGCAGACCGGCTAGCAATCTGCCAAACCTAAAATACATCGACTATCTGACTACTGTAATATGTTATAACCCAAGGACCAACTGCAGACTATAGAATAGACCAGCGGCTAGAAGCTCGATATCCAACAAATCAAGCGGGGATATCTCTTATGTAAGGACCCAGGGTTAGGGTTGGGACCGCAAGGAACGAAGAGCGGTCCAGTAGATACTATATAGGACCGCAGGAAGCGACCAGCGACTTCAACGGTCCAGTACTGAAGATGGTATGAAGGCCATAGGATATAAGGATAAAGTTATTACCACATAGATATTATTTCCTTCATAGCTCTTCAGTTGTCAATCTAATTATTCAGTCTACAGTACGAATAAACATCTTCTTGATATTGTACCTTTATTACCTCTGCTATCTTACTGCTAACATAAACCCTCTGACATCTTCTATTTACTCACGGGTATTCATTGTAATTATTACATAATACTACTGTTACTTCGATCAATCGAATCGACAACATTGCAACGTTTAAGATCTACCAATATAATAACTATTTACCAAATGTAATATCGCCGAATGTATAATAGGTATGTCCACTTCCCGTCATTTTTTAAGGTCTCCTAAGCATTAAATATTACATATTAGTTGTAATAAATACCGTATTTAATTTATAATGTGAATTAATAGGGATTTTATTTGTAGGGCTTTAGAGGTTGCAACATTATCGATTCGATTAGTCGAAGTAACAGTAGTATTGCGTAGTCAGATGGTGGATGTATTGTTTTAGGTTTAGCAGACCTCTAACTGGTTTATACAGTAATTTGTATGGCCAACTTCTTGGCTTGTACCCTAACATGAAGTGCAGCATACTACACTCGACTTACACTCAATGCGGCAAGTTCATACAAAGCAATATATTTACAGTACGGTTAACTTTACTATAAGTAAAGTTAACCTACTGCACTGCATACAATACTATTCCAACACTGGCAGCTTTTTAGTTTGTGAGTACACGCTAATGTGGCTGACCGATCTTTTCTGGTTACTGCTAAATTGCCTTCTCGTTAACTGGCTAGACTCTTATTAATTTCAGTCGACTTTTAAACGAAATTGCACCTATTTGTATGCAAAATGACCTCATTTAACCTTAATTGATCCTTGGCCCTAAGTCTTAGTTTATTAACTCTTACAAAAAGTTCTTCTACCCCAAGCTTTTATAAGCTTTAACTTCAATCATACAACTCAAACAGATCATTATCATTAATTCCTTGGCAGTTTTCCAGTTTGCCAACACCTTCTTATCTGCCGTCACATAATTTGAGCTTTCTTAGCGGCCTATTAACGTAGCTTTTAATGCGTATGGTCAGCCTATTTCTGTTCACAATCCTTTCCAAGGCCTTATTTAGCGATACTTTCGTTATGGCGTTAGTAGGATTGTCCTTGTCATCGATTTATCGGAATTTTTTAATCTCTCTCCCTTCGTAACCTTTACAAAGTGCCACTATATCGATTATCACTCGTTTTTCGCTAGTGGTTCCGAACTTTAAATAGCATTTAAAAAGGCTTTTTAAGTCAGTATAAATTACTACCAGGATAGGAAATTTCTTTAGCCACCTAGTAATAATGTTAAAAGTTTTTCACTATACTATACCCACGGTAAAGCCTATCATTATGCCTTAAACCTCCGAAACTAATACGCTTCATATAATCCTTTTATACTTAATGAAGGTTTAGTAAATTAAGTTACCAATAATATTAAACAGGTTTTTCTGTTTATCTCCGTTAACGAGGGTTATTAAAATGCCTAATTATAAGGATAAGTCGGTATTATTCGTAAAGAACCTATCCGTAAATATTTTCAACTTGGACTTTAAGAGGTCGATTAAAACCATATTAATTTCGCGGTTCATATTTCGTATTTAACACTCTAACCTTTTATTCAACCGGTTAAAATCCTTATCCGTTGGCTTTTATACTAATACCGTAATGAATAGGTCGTAAAAAGCTTTCAGTTAACATAATGTATCATTATAACTGCCTCGAATACGTTATTACAAGTACTGTTAAGCCCTAAAATCATTAATATTGTTAATTGTAGCTAAAATAGCACCCTAACCCTTTTAACGAAAGCTAAGATTGACATTAACACTAAATATGCGAATTAACGATTTATTAAATTAAAGTTGACTGCCTCCTGTTAACGTTGTTACCGGCTAACAATTTTTAAACTTGAAATATTTAATCATTTAATATTTCAACGTTATAAAGCCAGCCGTTCCAACGAAAAAGGTATCGTTAATTTACATACCTACCATTACGAATCCTTTTTTTTTTCGTTACTAATAAGTACGGGTTGTACGTTAAAAACTTTATTACCAATTGTAATTTAAAATGCGATTAATAGGTTAGGAACTAATAGACACTTCCTTTAGCTAATTTGTTTAGTAACTTAATATAACGTATTACTGTATTTAAAAGATAAATAATACAAAGGTTTTATGGTAGTTTTAATAGTACGATCCGTTATAAATCCGTTACTAATTTCGTCTAGGTTTACGTCATATTACAGTTATTAAGCGTAAAATTTTCTTTAGTTTTAGCTAACAAATTTGTTACTAAAGCGACTATTTAACGTTAGCTAATTTTTTTAAATCGTTTGCGACTATATCAATATCTAGTTTTTGCCTTTATTACTGTATCCTTAAGTGATTAGAAGTGACTTTTCGTACGGTCACCCTATAGTTTTGCCTTGAATCTTATAAATAGTCTTCGACTTAAAAATCGTAATATTTGGGTTTTAAATATTGAAATCGGTTTTTGGTACGAATTGTATAACCCTTCTAGTTAGCAAGCCGTTAATCTCGAGCTTTTTGCTTTCCTTAAAAGGTTTGCCGAAGGTTTTGATAATCCCTTGTATCCGAAATTTTAATGCTAAGTTTTCGTTCTCCTTTTTTTCCCTATTTACCCAAGTAGTATTGTAAATGTGACCCGGTGTATATTCCTCCTTTTTAACGTCCTTTCTCCTTTTCAGAGGTCGTCCGCACCGATTTCTTTTTATCGGATTATCAATAAGAGGTGGAAAAAGGTCGTATTAGCTTAGTCGTTTAGATTAAAAAGCTTAAGGGTCTTTTTTTAGTAGATCTAATGTAAGGCTTAACCCGAGTAATTCGGAAAGGTATAGGTTTTTCAATAGTTTCGATAACTATTTTGAAGTTTATGATATTTAATATTTTATACGGACCCTCCTATTTGCCCAGCTTCCGTTATATGAAGACTTTACTTTATAACGGTAAAGAAAGTACGTCTATTATTAAAGAGTCTTTTTTGGTATTAAGGGCGTTATTAATTTGATGATGTGCCAATTTTCTTCGTAATTTCATTAAATTTTCATTATATACCGTAACGCGTTTTTAAGTACTTGCTGAGGGTAGAGATTCACTCATCAGGCATGGATACGCTTTAAAGATAAGAAGTATTGATACTAAGCCGTTAAGGCCTATAATATTATTTAAGCTTTTTACTCTCGTCTATAGGCGTGCCTCCGGATTTTTAAAACTTCTAATTTCCAATATAAATATATTATACGCTCGATAAAGTAAAACGTATGACTTTTTAACCTTTTTAATGCTTTAGTAGGCTTTTATAAATACTTATTTGTACTAAATACCCATTATCTTGGTATCTTCCTAAAAATTTACCGCGGCAAAGTTTGTACCAGTATTGTGTACAATGACGTTAGGTGAGCCCAGGTACATGTCAATCCACAGTATCCTTAGCGTTTCCTACGTATCCTTTGCCGAAAAGAACATTAAAAACTTATCCCTGAAAAAGATTGCAGAATTAACGACATAAAAGACATACTTATTGTTTAAGTAAAATATATCGATGAATATCTCGTAGTGAAAATCTTTATCGTCTTTTAACGTAAATTTAAATTTTCGGGGAGATTTGGTATACGTTTAACACTAATAGTAAAATTTTTAAATGGATTTCAAAGAAAAATATTCCACATCTTTATATCCTATTGACTTTAAGATTTTATTTAGCTTATTAAGAACTGGATAGTAAAAACCCCGATGTAGTTAACGTATTTCTGGAGTTGTTAGGTTTAATACCACTACTTTCGGATCTTAAAAATAAAATTATAGGCATTCCCACTTAAGGGTGAGTAAAAACCTCTAGCCGTTTTTAACAAGTTTATTTATATTAACGTTAACGTTAACATTAAAAATTTTAATATCCTTGAAACAAAATAAAAAAGGGGTAGGTAATTCAAAAATATGAAACGTAATTAGGTCTATAACAGTTAAAACTACCGTTATCCTTAGTAACAATAGTTATTCGTCTAGGCCAAACCCAATTTTAACCTTGCCAGTATCGTAACGATTGATCTTAGTAGCTATAATACTTTCCCTCTATAATGCCACATATTATGAAGAACCCTCTGTTAAGTACCATACTGCCCCTGTATCTGGTATAATACCTTGAAACGTGTGGTACGTGTAACGATCGCGAAGGTTAAAGGTATATAAGGGGTTGAGGGCTTGATTAGAGCAAATGTAAGGATTTTCACTACCTAAACGGTATAGGAAGATATGGTCGGCTATTTATTAAGCCGCATTAAAAGAAATATATTCGTACCGCTTGATCTAATTAAAAGCGTTAGCAGTGTTAATGAGCTCGTCGCTTTTAAAGTCTGCGATTTAATACAAGTAGTCCTGTTTAAACTCAATAGAGTATTAGGCGTAATATACTACCTTTTTGTTATTACATTCGATATGGGGGTGCCGAATTGACCAGCAGCTAAACTTGCTACAAATCCAACATTTTTTGCTACTATTACGAAGATAGTGTTAGCGGTTAATAGGTCCGCCTATAGCTTGGCTTTACTAGCGTCAACGTGGTTGCTTCCTTTAGTCTAAAGCAGAGGTCGATAGGCTAAATTTTAGGCGTTATAGGCGCCCGTAATTGCGGTCGACATAAATAACTACCGTAAGGTCTTTTTTATTTACGTCGATAAAGTTGCCAATTTGGGAGTATATATTAAGATAGTTTGGTATACGTACTATCACGGTCGTAAGAGAGGAACGCAACTGGCTAAAAAAGCCTTCGAAGGTGTTATCTAGGCGTTGTAAGGTGTATTTGAACTCGTTAACGCCCGTAACTACTACTCGTACCTATTTATGAAGTATGGCTTCATTAGCGTAGGCTTTCCATATTACTTTCTGATACAAAATTAGCTTGTCAAGAATTTAATTGAGAATATCTATTGGCGTTTCATTTTCTTTTTTATTCGCCATTATTATAATTCAGCGTATTATAACTTAGTTTGTATAGTATTACTTGAAGTAGATGTTGTATTCGAAGTAACCCTTTATGCCATCGTAGATTCCGCGAAACTTAATAGTTTTAGTTAAGAAGGTTAGGTAATAGTCTCTGGCGTACCTTATAAGGATTTGGGGGAAAAATAAGTGGGAACCTAAAGGTGGAACCTTTATCCATTTGCAAATGTTTAAAAAGAGCATTATATTAAATTCGAAAAGGTTGTAGGACTTCCCGTCATGCTTTTCTGCGTCGTTTCAGATTTTTACGAAGTTCGTAAAGAGTTTGTAGTTAATTTTAACCATCCTGACAGGTTTTAGGGAAAGGTTGCAATAGTTATCCCAACTTTAAGTAGTGTTTTCTAACAGTTTAAGTTGTGGAGTTTTCAAAGTATAGTGTTAAGGGTAATTACCAGTCGTTTGGACCAAGGGGTAAAGTCCTGTGATAGAACTTGTGGTAGGCTTTCGCGTATAGGCGAACGTAAACAGGGAAGGATTTTGAGGGGCTTAGCGATTAAATTGCTAAGGGGTAATAGGTACTTAAATGTTTTTGGAGGCCTGACGATCTTGATTAATTAACTGGTGTAAAGTACCAACGTTAATACCTCTGGCCGCGTTGACGGCCTTTGCTTTACGTGTTTCGCCACCGTTAAAGGTGTACTCAGCGCTGTTATGTAAGGGTATTTAACTACTGAGCAGGTTAATAGGTTCCTTATATCCGGTGCGTAAAAAGTCTTAATTTAGCTAAGGGTAAAGGGAAGGTCCCTTGGATCGCGTATAAGGGCGGTAAGGTTTTTCAATACCCTTTTTCTTGGGGTGTAGTTCTTAAAGGCGTCTCTAAAATTGGGCTGGGTTAAAGAGTTTTTACCCTAGCTTTATAATGCCTTGTAATAAAATATAGATTTTCTGCCGTTTAAGTTTTGCTTTGACCTTTAATTTGACCACTTTTTCAACTGAAATCCACATATCAGTAGCTTACTCGCTAAAAAGATCGCAGAAATTATTAAAAACGTATTTAGGGTTTTTAGTATTGTTGTATTCGACGATGTAATAACTGACTAAGTTAGTAAGATGTTTTCCCATTGATTTTGTATCGATATTTAATAACTAAAGGTCTTCGTCATAAAACTTTGTAAAAGCAGTTTCGAGAGCTCTGATTACTTTTTTCCTTTCGAAGTTGGCAATGACATTAAAGTAAACGCTTACGGTAAACATCTTAAGTTTCTGGTTTAAGTAGGGTATATAGGGCGTGTAGAGCGAAGAACTTAATAATCTTAGGCGTAAAAACTTGGTGTTTTAATGTAAAGTTGCGTGGGAATTTGGCGATTTAGTGTGGAGTCACGTAATGTGGCTTTCTCGGCGTAATTTGATGTTTTCACTTAAAGCAGAGAAATTTACAATCGAGGTAATGTAAGGAGTGAAAAGAGGAAAGAAGGGCAAAGGTTTAATGTGAAAGGTAGGGGTGAAAGTCGTTTAGTGGTAAAAAGCGAATATTAAAAGTTGTTTAGTGTAGGAACTTAGTCGTTTTTCTACAGTAGTAATACCCGCAGTAGTACTAACTTAGCTGTTTGCCAACTTGCCGAACTTTGAGACTTCTTACAGTCAATCTTAACTTTTTTCTTTAAGAAGGATTTAGTTAAGATTTCTTGTTATTTTCAGTAGCGATACCGTTATTAACTTCCAGATTGCCGTTATAAAACTAACACAACCCAAAAGTCTTCTCTGTTTTCCTGCCATTGTGAGACTGATACAGTATTAATAGAGGCCTTTTGCAAAAATCTTTCCTTTACCCTAGCCACCGTTGTGGCCGTAAAGCGTAACCGAAAAGTAGCCTTTTCTTCTACTTAGCTAATTTGTATTTAATCCAATAATCACTAATTAGTGTTAGTAATGCTTTAAACTTTGTAACATTGTCGATTCGATTGGTCGAAGTAACAGTAGTATTACGTGGTCAGATAGTGAATGTATTATTTTAGGTTTGGAAGACCGCTAGCCGGTTTGCATAGTAATTTGTATGGTTAACTGCTTGGCCTATGCCCTAGCGTGAAGTGTAGCATACTACACTCGACTTACAAATAATGCGGTAAGTCCACACAAAGTAATATAGTTGCAGTACGGTTAACTTTACTGTAAATAAAGTTGACCTACTGCACTGTATGCAATACTATTCCAACAGATTCCCTAAAACCCATTTTTTGTATTGCTCTCGAAGAAAATATTATAATAGTTTTAAAGGAGGGTATTACAATTTTCATTTCGTAAGTATATCGGTTATTATGGTTTTATTTTGTAACTGTCAACCAAAATATAGTTATAAAAGAATTGATTTTTTTTCGATGGGTAACGCGAATATTCCTTTTATGTTAAGTGGCTTAATACAGAGAATCTTGCCGTTTTCATCGCGAGATAAAACTTTTATGCGAAAGCGATTTTATTTTGTAAGTACTTAAGTTGTTTTAGTTTAAAAAACCTACTGTTTGGTTCAAATTCGATTGAATAAGTAACGAATTTAATTAATCGTATATCTTTTCAACCGAATTCAAATACGTACATCTAGATTTAGGCCAGCCTCTTAGCTAGGGCCCATTCTCCTCACCTTTTTTTCGCTAAATTGTGGGTATTTCTCATTGGATAATCCGTTTGCCTCGTTTTTTTACTTATATATCTAGCGTCGACACCGGGTGACTTAAACCATTTGTTGAAAATTATTTGTAGTAAATTATTTAAATATTTTCATTTGGGTTGGCGTTTGATATTTTTATCGAGTTTGTCATTCGTTTTTTTTACTGTATATTAAGTAAGTTTTTGTCAGGTTTTTTTTACCCTTTTCTATTACTTTCTACCATCGTTGGTATTCGTATACTGGTATATTTAAGAATATTTCTCTATCTTTTTCACTTTTTAACAACCGTAAAACTGAAATATTATTATTTTAACCGTTCAATCACGAATTAGTTTTATCGTCTATTTAAAACTTGATGATTTAATAGGGAATAGGGTTGATATAAAGAAACCTGAAAGTTCTACTTCCTTTTTTTCTAAATTTTGAATTAACGTGTTCGAAACGGGCAGACGTAATAATCAATTAATCATATTAAGATGTTTTCCAATAATTGACTATTTTACTTCGTCGGATGGGTAAACTTCCCCAGTTTTCTTTTTATTTAACTGTTTCGTTTTTTAACTATAGTTGGTATTCTCATCTCGATCTCGCAAGTAGTTATTTCGTTTTTATTCGCGTATATCTCGTTTTTATTATCATACGTTTCGTTTTCTTTCGTATACGCTTCGTTTTCATTCGTATATAAATTGTTCTCATTTTCCTCGGATATAATTAAACTGTAATCAAAATAAACCTTATTAATGATTCTAATTTCCCTTAGGGCCATTTCTTTGTAAAAGGCCTCTACTAAATATAAAACCCGCCTTATTTTAGGTATTTCCCTTATTTTTATGTATATTTTACAAAGTCGATAAGTTTATTCAATTCCCGTAAATATTTTTTTTTCGTTAATCATGAGGTTTTAGTTTTTATCGCTATTAATATTTTTCTCCAAATCTAAATCCGATATCTTTCTCTTATTACTCGTATCCGATTTATCTAACTAATATAAGTTTTTATTTGAAAGATGATTTATATAATCCAATTAAACTTTGAGGCGCAGCAGTTTTGCGCGTTATTTGACAAGCATACTAACTAAATATTGACCTTCGCCTACGAACGTAAAAATATTCACAATATCATTATAAATAGCCCAGTGGTAAACAAGTAAGTTACCGCCAAATGGAAAATTATATAAGGAGTAATTACCTACAACAAATATATACACCAAATAAACAATTCCACCAATAATAAGAGTAAATGGCATATAAGTCGTTAATATTATACGACTCCTATCAACTATTATAGGTATTATTAGTAGGTTGGTTATTTGAACAACGATCTCTAGGAAAATTACCGTGTTTTGTGTCATAAATTCAATGAGAAAACGGTTATTTACTAGACACCTGTTTATATAGATATTGTAACTGTCGCTTTAAATATACTCGAGTTAGGTTTTTATTATACATAGTATTACGCAATCTTTTATAATTATTATTACCGCCGTATATATAAATATTATACGTTTATGGTCTTTTTTAATCTTTCTCCTACTTATGTACGACGGATAATGTTAAAGTTATATATCCTCACATTTTTCTATAAAGGATGGGGCTGCTATTCAACAATTTCTCGAAAGTAATTTTAGGGTAAATCTTTCGTTGGATATTCGTTAAGTTCAAACCTTTTTTGGGGCGATTTAAAAATACTCGTATAAGTATAGTATTTTATCCCCCGCAGTATTGACTTCATACTCTCTTTATATATCTATACGAAATTAAGTAAAGTCTTTGCAACATCGTTTTTTTTTTTAACTAAGCTTAACAATGGTATAATTTATGATTACGAGGCTTGAGGGTAAGAAGAATTCGACTTCGTACAAGTGAAGGGTTTTCGTTTTTTATCCTTAGCACGAGAGTATAGGTTTTTACATCTTTTAGTCCTAGTGTTACGACGTTTAGCAGCTATTAACAGTATAATATTCACAGTTTCTTTTACAGTATTCTTACTATTTTCATTATTTTTACGAATGTATCGGCAATTCTTACGAGAGAAATAACATTTTTCGTAAATATATCAATTCTTTGGTTCAATTTATTTTTCTTATGCGCTTCTTACTCATATTTTGAAGTTTGTTATATTCGCAGGGTTTATTCAATTCATGTCAATTATTGGATAAAAATCCCGGTACACCGTTTAATTTATCAATATTATAAATAATGGCTTGTATATTTTCGGGTTTTTTTTAACTTTTATTTTCATTATTTTCAGCAATTGTTCACCTTTTTAATAGGCTAATACCTGAGTTAGTGGTTACCAGGGATTTGGTTCTTGTAGTTATCAGTTATCATATCTTACGGCACTCTAGAGCTGCTCGGAAGCCGCACGTCATCACACGTTACGTAACTAGGTCACCCCTTTTCCTTTCTACAGCTCTGTAGCAGCTCTGTAGCAGGAGTTTCTCCTATCTTTTTCATCGAGGTTTATGGACAGAATCCAACTACCTTGAGCGACAGCTCCAGCCCCAGTCCCTTTACAATCTTATCAATACAATATTTTTTATTTAGTATATCTTTGCCTATAGTTATTGGTAATAAGGATAATCGTAAAAGCGATAATATGATTTGGATATATTCCCGTAATTAAAATATATTTATATGTTATTTTAAGCTTATTATCAATTTCTATTACCTATATGGTTTTTTCATCCGTATAAACCCTGTGAATTCGCTATAATGTCTTGGAAAACTAATTAATAATGGGCCTGATATTGGTTTTGATATCCGAAAATATTTTACGAATTATCAGGATTATTTCCTTCAATGCCTTAAGGACTTAGTGTGCCAATTTATTTTTACATTAGCTTTATGTTTTGTAAAGTTTTAGTAAATAAATTTCCTATAAAATATTTGTTCGTATTATTCTGGCGATTGTTCTTTATCAAAATGGATTCTTGTTACGACTTAGTATTAAAGTTACTTAAATTAATGTGTTTCTTAGCATATTGTAGTTAACCTCATTTTTATACATTACATATTCGTTTATAAGATTTTGGAAAACGAGGCGATTAGTAAACCTAATTTGTAATATCATATTCGCGTCCTATCTATTATCCGTAAAATAAGTTAAAATTCTATTTCTCAGTTTTTTTTTACAATATATAGGGATATCAAATAGTAAAATTATTTACTTTTTGTACGTATTGAACCAACGATTTTCATACGCGTTGTCCAAATATATTTACTCTAGTTGCTATACAAATATTTTTCATTGTTAGTTTAAACTTGAATAGAGCGGTAAATTACGCCTTTAACTTTTTATATTTTTATATTTTATGCTTACATATGTTCCAGTACTATTTAATAACGTTTTTTTTCTTCAAAAATCCGTTTTAAAATAACCTTATCAAAAAAATCCGACGAAGTTATTATTTCATAACTATATATTTGTTCCAATTGAAATGTTTTCAACGTAGTTATTCGTACTTTCGCTACGTTATCGTATAAATATCCTTGTAAAATTTATCCTCAAATGTATAGTAAATATAATGGTAGTTAATTATGGAAGTTTTATAACTAATTGGTATTATTTTACTTTCAAGATAGTAAAATTTCTCAAAGTAGTATGTGTGTTTGGTAGTCAAAATTGTCGGATAACGTTTACGTATTTAGATAATTTGTCTTCAGTTTATTCTTTCAACCTTATTCGGTCCAGTTTCGAATCGCTAGCCCACGTTAACTATAAGGTATATAGGGTTTTCGTTCGCTAATCTTTCGTTCTTGTGTAGTGTTTTGTCGTTCTCGTTCGCTGTTCTTTTGTTTTTGTTTGGTGTTTTCTCGTTTTCTTGTTTACCTTCGTATCATACTCGTTATATGGTTTTTCTTTTTCGTGGTTTTAGTTTTTGTTCTCGCCGTCTTTGTTTTTATCTTTGTTGTCTTTGCTTAGTAAATTCTTTAAGTTTATCTAACTGTAGATTAGGATATATACACTATAAATAGCTTTTGTACAGATTAACAAATAGTTATGTAGAGAAAGTAAAGGGTTTGGAGGGGTATTTGGAGTAAGAGCGAATTTGTATTATTATTGTTATTTAAGTTAATTAGTGCCTTGGAGAATCCCCTTATCCTCTAGACATTCCTCATATGATCTTGGGTAGCTATTTCCCTAGTATAAGTTATGCTTAGTATACATCCCGATCTTCTATACTACCACTATAGAAAGTGAATTGTTCATTGGTTTGAAAGGTAAGTAGTTAGTCGTTTTGTTGGTTCAACGATATTAATAATTAAAAACTTGGTGTTTTATCGCTAACTGTTTAACAACTGAAACGATTGAGGAATTAGTATTTTTAAATTTTCACCAAGTCTTCTTAATATTATCGTTTTGAAAAAAGATTAATAAATATATTTCGATAATACCATAAAAAATATGGTTGCTATTTTTAAACGGTCGCAAAAACTAAAGTAACCTCAAAATCTTCCTTAGGTACTACTATATAAACTATCATAATATATAAAAGCTTTTTGTAAAAAACTTCTTTTTATCCTACAATGATTCATAAACACAACCAAGACGTTATTTCTTCTTTTATACAGCTAGTTTATACTTAGCTTTCAAACATTAATAAGTATTAGTAAACTTTTAATCGTTACAACAATAATCAATTCAAATCACTATAGTTGAAGTAACTGGTAGTATTGCATTAATAAAAGTTGTATATTAATTTGAAATTCAGCAGATTGTTAACTAACCTATAACATAATCTATATGGGTTAAAGCTTAACCTATACTATAGGTTGAATAGACATACTTCAATTCACGTGCAAATAATTGCAGTCAATAACTATTCTAATATTTACCGTATTTCTCCTTTTTACGGAAATACTCACCTAATAAGTGTTATTAAAGGTGAATATATTAGGCTAATAAGGGTTATATCTTATTTGCGATTTTTTAAATTTTAATGGAACTTATAATCTCAGCCATAAGGAAAAGGGGTATTATATAGTACTGGTAGGTGGCACCTGAAGTTTACACGGGTTTATATTATTATATTACCCGGCCGAGTTAGTCCATCTTAAAATAATTCAACACAAACCTTTCTATTCATTTCGACGACCAGTTTCTCTCTCTTCCCCATTCTCCCTTACTCAAACCGTTGCATACGTGTCCTCACAAAAGCACCCATGGCGTAATCCCAGCATGGCTAGCCAAATATTACACGAAATGGGCCGAAGTGAGACATGGCTGGCCGATCCGGAACGTAAGCAAGCTACTCCCGTAGGAGTCACCGTATGATTTCTTTGTCGCATTTGTGCTGTACAATAAATGGTCAGGCGGTTAGAAAGGGGGTAGCTCGACGCCATGGGCGTCAATGGGCGTCCATGGGCGTCGAGCTACCCCCTTTCTACCCCGGACCATCGTACCAAGCTGAAACTTGCCACCACCTCCGTTTCCTCTCTCCATGACTTCGTTGACTTGGCTGCCTGACTTGACTTGGACCCTGTGCCAATCAGCAACACGCCAACAACATGATGCGCAGAATATCGATCACCAGCCCAGAACCCTCCACCAATCCCATCTTCGGGCCGACACCCGGCTTTGAAAGCTTCGAAGCCCGATGGGGCGAGTTCTTTTTGCTGAAGGAGGTATGTTTGTGGGTCTGCTTCCCCTGCATCCTGGACGGCCCTGTCTGACGACGAAACACGCGGCAGCAGGAGCTGGGTCACGACGGTGACTCGGATGCAGAAGAAGACACGGATCAACTGTCACCCCTGTGCCCTGAGGACACCCAGCATGGTGGGTCTGACAATGACGAGGATGAGCGGCGGGCGAACGGTCGAAGGTGAGACGCTGTGGCTGGCTCCTCGAGTGAACGGTGTCGCGATCTTGTCATGTTGATCACCCCGTCTGTTGGTGCCTTAGTTCTGCGAGCTCCGCCGCTCTTAGATTGTCCCTGAGAAGACCCCGGTCTGAAGGATTGCGACGATTCACAAAGAAGCTCAGGAAGACTAGTCTGTCACGCCCCGTTCTGTTCGATTGTGAGGGGAGATTGTGCGTAACTAACCGACTTCACCGGATCGAAAACCAGAGCAAGAAGGTGAGAGTACATGCATTCTGGAAAAACACATCGTACGATAGCACATAGTAACATAAGATTCGCTGTAGATGCATATCATCAGATGAAGATGGCCATCCACGGGCGACTCTACCATTCTCCGCTGCACGATTCACCACTCGGCCGAGCGTTGGACATCGGGACAGGGCGTGGCCTGTGGGCCATGGAATTCGCGAGCAAGCATCGCGACTGCCAGGTGACGGCGATCGACGTCCAACCATTCGACAATTGGGAAGCGCTGAATCCCTTGGGCAGCGACGGCCAACGCCCGTTGCCCAACCTCACCTTCGAAAGCCTGGCGCTCGACGCGGGGCCCCGGTGGAACGCCGCCCACAAATACGACTTCGTCCACGCGCACCAGCTTGGCTACACCGTGGATCACGTTGCCTTGTTCCAGTCTGTTTTCGACACTTTGAACCCTGGGGGCTGGGCCGAGTTCCACCAGTGGATCCCCAACTTACTGTCATCTACCGGGTCCGTCAAGGGCCGGGGAGAGGCAGTGGAAAGATGGAACCATCTCGTGGCAGAAGGCAAGGAAATATTTGTGATGCCCGAGATCCAAGCACTGCTGACACGGTATATCACTTGCAGGCGCCCGGAAATTAGGCAAAGACATCATGGCGCCTTTGAAATTCAAGCCCATGCTGGAAAGACTAGGTTATATCGAGATTGTTCAGATCCGGTATGATGTTCCACTTAACCAGTGGGTCCCTGACCCAGACCTGAAGAAGCTAGCAGAACTTGCACACAAGGTCTTGCTCAGCGTCCTCATGCCCCTCTCCATGGCGACCATTGGCGCTGGGCTAGGCTGGGAAGCTAGCCGGCTAGTTCCTCTAGTCGAGGAGGTCAGGAAAGACGCCTTGAACACCGATTTGCATTGCTATTGCAGACTGTGAGCCAGAGTCGACCAAAGGCGCCGTTGTGCAATCCACACTGACCGTGACCAGAACAACGACGTTCTGCCAGAAGCCCCTTGCTGCGGCCGCGGCTCCATCAGGGCTGACGTTGTCGCCGGGCCTTGACGACTCCCTGAAAGATTACACGTACAATCGAGCTGCCCATCTCCCGATCTGGGGCGAGCCGTGAGAGGAAGATAATGCAGCCGGAGGCACGACCCATCATGCACGAGCAGCAGTCTCCGGGGTGCCAGATCTGCACGGAACTGCCGCTTTGCCGCGCCAGACAGACCAGCAGCACCGCGACCCTTGCAGTGCTCGGGGTACGCGCCGCACCGAAGCCAGCTCGAGAGTGACGAGGACTGGAGGACCTCAATGGGCGCTCAGGGAGGACGAGATCCAGAGGAGTGAGGAAGTCTTTGATGTAGGTTTCGTAACTTGTACTGAGTATAGTACTTATGTATGTTGCCGTGGTGCTTGGAACCGGCCTGGGGAACTATTTGACATGTCTTTGCCCAGGTGAATACATCAGGATGGAGCCTCGAGCACGTACCCGCCGCGGCGGCGATAGATCGGGCAGAAGTCGCCGCGGAAGTCCGAGGGCGAGTCCGCCGCGACGGTGAAGTCGCTCGAGTTGTTCGTGTAGACGCCGATCTGCGACCCGGAAAAATAGCTCACAAAGTTCAGCCAGCCCTGCCGGGATGTGCACGTCCACAGCGCGCCCATGCAAGCCTTGCGGTGGGCGAGGCTCGTCAACACAAGCCGTCCTTGCAGGAGGCTGATGATCTTGTCGGTGCCTCTGGCGGATTAGGCATGTTTTCCCATCAGCAGGGTCGCGGTCCAGGAACGGCGCTGAAGACCAACAGTCGGGAAGACTTGACACAGCCGATTGGGGTGTCATGGTGCCGTCAGTGGAGGGAGGGCCTTCTGTGAAAGTGCCCATGCACATGAAGAGACATGCATTGACACTACCCGTGTCCATGGGTCAAGAGACTTGCAGCTGACCGGCAGTGAACATGATGAGTGAAAGAGAGGTTGGGATGCGGGAATGACCAGACAAAAGGGCAGTCTACTTACTTACCTGCCTCTGTATCGAATATTCTGGGCACTCATGACGGCTATTCAGCTTCACATCGTCCAGTTCCTTAGGCACCGCCCCTAAGCTTTAGCAGTCATCATGCCGAAGGCCTAGTCCCAATGGTGTTCCAAGCCGCCTTCTGTCGAGCGCGTGAAATGAAGCTCGGGCCGGGAGGCGCTGCAACTCAAATCCCGGGCCCCCAACAAGCTCGCGAGGCCACGCGCTTTTTTCTGGCGCCCCCACCTCGCGCCGGCACAGACGCGCCTCTGTACGCCGCGCACCGCTGCTGGCGCTCAGGCCCTCTATGCGCGCGCGGAAGCAGCGCTTGTTGATTGCGCGAGGCTCCGGCTCGGACCACGCCGCGTCGCCGCGAGGGCGGGATGGGCTTTTCTTTGCAAGAAACCCCGAGGGGTTTTCGTCAACAATGTGCTCGACACATCGCCGGTACATAGCACAGCCCTAGCGGTTTGCAGAGACGGTTGTGCCAGCTTCGCCCGGCTGGCCGAGATAACGGTGCGATGGACACGGTGATTTTCGAGAAATGGATTACCAGGCAGGTCGCTCGGTAGAACAGCGGTATTCGCTGGTGTGAAAGTGCCCGATGTCGCCGCCGCCGCACGGTGGGGGCCCAGGTCGGGTCGCGAGTCTGGCCCTGCCTGACCCTGCATGGCCACCGATATT